>CM055121.1:18031948-18366948 GCA_029206835.1 Rana muscosa | reverse complement strand
CTCCCTGCTGATGGTGACTTGCATGTGGATTTTGTGAACATAAGTGGTATTTTGAACTAAAGCGGACAGTTAAAAACCAGGAGTTTTGCTTTTAACTGCTTCTGCTTGCAAGTGTTGATTTATTTTTATTTTTTGTCCTTTATTTGATACGTTTATCAGTTTTAAAAATACTTCCCCCCCCCCCCCCCACTCCTTTCTCTGACACTTTTTAAACAGCTTTTTTTTCTTTCTGCTAATTAAGGGGAGTGGTTAATTGTTCACAGGTGAGTATATAAGTGTCTGTACAAACTCCCTTAGGAGCTGGCTCACTGCTGATGGTGACTTGCATGTGGATTTTGTGAACATAAGTGGTATTTTGAACTAAAGTGGACAGTTAAAAACCAGGAGTTTAAAACAGGAGTTAAGACAGGAGTCTTCTAAAAACTGTGAGTAACATTATAAACTTCCTACAAGTAATTATATTGTAACTGGGAAATGAGTGCTAGCAGGGTTGAAGGTTTTGCTCAGTGCACAGTGTGCCACATGTATCCAAAATTGGTGCAACAGCTCCAGGATGGATACCGCTGTGACAGATGTGAGCAGGTTGCCCTTCTGGAAGCTCGCATTAGAGATCTGGAGGAGCAAGTTGCAACACTGAGCAGAAAGGACAACCTTGAAAGGGGTCCTCTGCTCGCTGAGCAGGTGGTCAGTAGGGCTGATGTGGAGGGTGGAGTGGCAAGTCAGGATTATCAGATAGGAAGATGGGTTAATGTAGTTAGAGGGAGTGGAAGGGGCTTGCAGAAAAGGAAGGCCAGTCCTGTATTTGTGCATCAAAACAAATTTTCCACGTTGGGTGAAGATGTGGAGGTGGCAAACACAGAGGTGGCAGCCCTAGATGTCACTGCTACCCCTAACAGCCGGGAGAGCAACCCATCTAGTAGAGGTGGTGAGCAGGGATGAGCCGAACACCCCCCTGTTCGGTTCGCACCAGAACCTGCGAACAGACAAAATGTTCGTGTAAACTTTAGAACCCTATTAAATACAATGGACTCGAACGTTCGAAATCTAAAGTGTTAATTATAAAGGCTAATATGCAAGTTATTGTCCTAAAAAGTGTTTGGGGACCTGGGTCCTGCCCCAGGGGACATGTATCAATGCAAAAATAAGTTTTAAAAACGGCCGTTTTTTCGGGAGCAGTGATTTTAATAATGCTTAAAATGAAAAAATAAAAGTGAAATATTCCTTTAAATTTCGTACCTGGGGGGTGTGTATGATATGCATGTGAAGTGGCGCATGTTTCCTGTGCTTAGAACTGTCCCTGCAAAAAATGTCATTTTTGAAAGAAAAAAAATGCATTTAAAACTGACTCGCGGCTATTAATGAATTGTCGGCTCCCGGCAATACATACAAAAGTCATTGAGAAAAAAAAAAAAAAAAAAGCGTGGGGGTTCCCCAGAATTCAATTACCAGGCCCTTCAGATCTGGCATGGATTTTAAGGGGAACTCCACCCCAAGTTTAAAAAAAAAATGGCGTGGAGTCCCCCTAAAAATCCATACCAGACCCCTTATCCGAGCACGCAACCTGGCCGGCCGCAGGGGAAAAGGGGGGGACGAGAGAGCGGCCCCCCCTCCCTCCTGAACCGTACCAAGCCACATGCCCTCCACATGGGGAGGATGTCCCCATGTTGATGGGGACAAGGGCCTCATCCCCACAACCCTTGCCCGGTGGTTGTGGGGGTCTGCGGGCGGGGGGCTTATCGGAATCTGGAAGACCCCTTTAACAAAGGGGACCCCCAGATCCCGCCCCCCCCTATGTGAATTGGTAACGGGTACATTGTACCCCTACCATTTCACGAAGAAAGCGTAAAAAAAATGTTTAAAAAAACACACAAACACCTTGAAAAAGTCCTTTATTTAAAAAAATAAATAAATAAACATTCCAGCGGTGAAATCCAGTGTCCCGCGGCGATCCCGATGTCCAGCGCTGTCCTTCATTGGTTGTGCCTGAGCGGACCTGATGGGGAACTCCCTCTCAGTATTTTAAATGTATAGACCCGCCCCTTCTAAAGTTCCCCATCAGGTCCGCTCAGCGGACGAGATGCGGAACATGAGAAGGGGCGGGTCTATACATGTATTAACAAAGTGAGAGCAGTTCCCCATCAGGTCCGCCCCCTCGGTATGTCAGACCCGCCTACGTCATTGGCTTGAGCGGGGAACTTCCTTCACTATGTAAATTTAAATTTACATAGTGAAGGAAGTTCCCCGCTCAAGCCAATGACGTAGGCGGGTCTGACATACCGAGGAGGCGGACCTGATGGGGAACTGCTCTCACTTTGGTAATACATGTATAGACCCGCCCCTTCTCATGTTCCGCATCTCGTCCGCTGAGCGGACCTGATGGGGAACTTTAGAAGGGGCGGGTCTATACATTTAAAATACTGAGAGGGAGTTCCCCATCAGGTCCGCTCAGGCACAACCAATGAAGGACAGCGCTGGACATCGGGATCGCCGCGGGACACTGGATTTCACCGCTGGAATGTTTATTTATTTATTTTTTTAAATAAAGGACTTTTTCAAGGTGTTTGTGTGTTTTTTTAAACATTTTTTTTACGCTTTCTTCGTGAAATGGTAGGGGTACAATGTACCCGTTACCAATTCACATAGGGGGGGGCGGGATCTGGGGGTCCCCTTTGTTAAAGGGGTCTTCCAGATTCCGATAAGCCCCCCGCCCGCAGACCCCCACAACCACCGGGCAAGGGTTGTGGGGATGAGGCCCTTGTCCCCATCAACATGGGGACATCCTCCCCATGTGGAGGGCATGTGGCTTGGTACGGTTCAGGAGGGAGGGGGGGCCGCTCTCTCGTCCCCCCCTTTTCCCCTGCGGCCGGCCAGGTTGCGTGCTCGGATAAGGGGTCTGGTATGGATTTTTAGGGGGACTCCACGCCATTTTTTTTTTAAACTTGGGGTGGAGTTCCCCTTAAAATCCATGCCAGATCTGAAGGGCCTGGAATGGATATTTGGGGGAACCCCACGTCAATTTTTTTTTTATTTGCGGCGGGGTTCCCCTTAATATCCATTCCAGACCTGAAGGGCCTGGTAATTGAATTCTGGGGAACCCCCACGCTTTTTTTTTTTTTTTATCAATGACTTTTGTATGTATTGCCGGGAGCCGACAATTCATTAATAGCCGCGAGTCAGTTTTAAATGCATTTTTTTCTTTCAAAAATGACACTTTTTGCAGGGACAGTTCTAAGCACGGGAAACATGCGCCACTTTACATGCATATCATACACACCCCCCAGGTACGAAATTTAAAGGAATATTTCACTTTTATTTTTTCATTTTAAGCATTATTAAAATCACTGCTCCCGAAAAAACGGCCGTTTTTAAAACTTCTTTTTGCATTGATACATGTCCCCTGGGGCAGGACCCGGGTCCCCAAACACTTTTTAGGACAATAACTTGCATATAAGCCTTTATAATTAGCACTTTAGATTTCTCCCATAGATTTTTCGAATTTGCCGCGAACACCCCAATTTGTTCGCTGTTCGGCGAACGGGCGAACAGGCAATGTTCGAGTCGAACATGAGTTCGACTCGAACTCGAAGCTCATCCCTAGTGGTGAGGGGACTGCAGGTAGGCCTAGACAGTTGGTAGTTATAGGGGATTCTATAATCAGAAGTAGGGATGAGCTTCGTGTTCGAGTCGAACATACGTTCGACTCGAACATTGGCTGTTCGATCGTTCGACGAAGATCGAACGATTTGGGCCGTTCGCGCCAAATTCGAGTGACGCGAACGGCCCACAATGCACTACGCCATCGCAGTGTCATCCAGGCGCTGTGATTGGCCAAGCATGCACTGTGACCCCGCATGCTTGGCCAATCACAGCGCCGGCAGCGAGGAGAGCAATGATTGGCCACAGGCAGGATGCCTGTGGCCAATTATTGCTGAGGGTGTTTAGTACACGCCCCACACTATAAAAGGCCGCCAGCACGGCGGCCTAGTGTAGTGTGTTCCGGAGCAGGGATAGAGTAGCATAGGCAGGGACAGTGACTGTTATTTCTTTCTTGCTTAACCTGGATTCCTTTAGTTTAGGGAAAGAGAAGGATAGGTAGGGAGAGTGTCAGTGTGTTTTGTGCTTCTGCTATAGTGTGCTTAAAAAAAACATTTATTCTAGGGACAGAAAACTCTAGGTAGGGACAGTGTCAGTTTCTTTCACTCTGCAAGTCCTTGTTTCCAGGGACCTGTAAGGACAGTGAGTTAATTGTCCTTGTGCTATATTGTGCTTAAAAAAAACATTTATTCTAGGGACAGAAAACTCTAGGTAGGGACAGTGTCAGTTTCTTTCACTCTGCAAGTCCTTGTTTCCAGGGACCTGTAAGGACAGTGAGTTAATTTTCCTTGTGCTATATTGTGATTAAAAAAAACATTTATTCTAGGGACAGAAAACTCTAGGTAGGGACAGTGTCAGTTTCTTTCACTCTGCAAGTCCTTGTTTCCAGGGACCTGTAAGGACAGTGAGTTAATTTTCCTTGTGCTATATTGTGATTAAAAAAAACATTTATTCTAGGGACAGAAAACTCTAGGTAGGGAGAGTGTTTTTTTTCTTTCACTCTGCAAGTCCTTGTTTCCAGGGACCTGTAAGGACAGTGAGTTAATTGTCCTTGTGCTATATTGTGCTTAAAAAAAACATTTTTTCTAGGGACAGAAAACTCTAGGTAGGGAGAGTGTTTTTTTTTTTTCACTCTGCAAGTCCTTGTTTCCAGGGACCTGTAAGGACAGTGAGTTAATTGTCCTTGTGCTATATTGTGCTTAAAAAAAACATTTATTCTAGGGACAGAAAACTCTAGGTAGGGACAGTGTCAGTTTCTTTCACTCTGCAAGTCCTTGTTTCCAGGGACCTGTAAGGACAGTGAGTTAATTTTCCTTGTGCTATATTGTGATTAAAAAAAACATTTTTTCTAGGGACAGAAAACTGTAGGTAGGGAGAGTGTTTTTTTTCTTTCACTCTGCAAGTCCTTGTTTCCAGGGACCTGTAAGGACAGTGAGTTAATTGTCCTTGTGCTATATTGTGCTTAAAAAAAACATTTATTCTAGGGACAGAAAACTCTAGGTAGGGACAGTGTCAGTTTCTTTCACTCTGCAAGTCCTTGTTTCCAGGGACCTGTAAGGACAGTGAGTTAATTTTCCTTGTGCTATATTGTGATTAAAAAAAACATTTATTCTAGGGACAGAAAACTCTAGGTAGGGACAGTGTCAGTTTCTTTCACTCTGCAAGTCCTTGTTTCCAGGGACCTGTAAGGACAGTGAGTTAATTTTCCTTGTGCTATATTGTGATTAAAAAAAACATTTATTCTAGGGACAGAAAACTCTAGGTAGGGACAGTGTCAGTTTCTTTCACTCTGCAAGTCCTTGTTTCCAGGGACCTGTAAGGACAGTGAGTTAATTTTCCTTGTGCTATATTGTGATTAAAAAAAACATTTTTTCTAGGGACAGAAAACTGTAGGTAGGGAGAGTGTTTTTTTTCTTTCACTCTGCAAGTCCTTGTTTCCAGGGACCTGTAAGGACAGTGAGTTAATTTTCCTTGTGCTATATTGTGATTAAAAAAAACATTTTTTCTAGGGACAGAAAACTCTAGGTAGGGAGAGTGTTTTTTTTCTTTCACTCTGCAAGTCCTTGTTTCCAGGGACCTGTAAGGACAGTGAGTTAATTTTCCTTGTGCTATATTGTGATTAAAAAAAACATTTTTTCTAGGGACAGAAAACTCTAGGTAGGGAGAGTGTTTTTTTTCTTTCACTCTGCAAGTCCTTGTTTCCAGGGACCTGTAAGGACAGTGAGTTAATTGTCCTTGTGCTATATTGTGCTTAAAAAAAACATTTTTTCTAGGGACAGAAAACTCTAGGTAGGGAGAGTGTTTTTTTTCTTTCACTCTGCAAGTCCTTGTTTCCAGGGACCTGTAAGGACAGTGAGTTAATTGTCCTTGTGCTATATTGTGCTTAAAAAAAACATTTATTCTAGGGACAGAAAACTCTAGGTAGGGACAGTGTCAGTTTCTTTCACTCTGCAAGTCCTTGTTTCCAGGGACCTGTAAGGACAGTGAGTTAATTGTCCTTGTGCTATATTGTGCTTAAAAAAAACATTTATTCTAGGGACAGAAAACTCTAGGTAGGGACAGTGTCAGTTTCTTTCACTCTGCAAGTCCTTGTTTCCAGGGACCTGTAAGGACAGTGAGTTAATTTTCCTTGTGCTATATTGTGCTTAAAAAAAACATTTATTCTAGGGACAGAAAACTCTAGGTAGGGACAGTGTCAGTTTCTTTCACTCTGCAAGTCCTTGTTTCCAGGGACCTGTAAGGACAGTGAGTTAATTGTCCTTGTGCTATATTGTGCTTAAAAAAAACATTTATTCTAGGGACAGAAAACTCTAGGTAGGGACAGTGTCAGTTTCTTTCACTGTGAAAGTCCTTGTTTCAAGGGACAGAGAAGGACACCTGAAGGTAGCCCTTATTGCTTTTTTCCCATCTCCCTGCAGGCCATCTATTAGAATGTCTGGAAGGCAAACAAGGAGAGGCAGACAGTCAGGAGGCAATAAAAGAGGGCAAGCAGGCTCTGTGTCTGGGGGCAACAGTGCTGGTCGTGGACGCGGTGCATTGTCATCAGCACATGGCCATGGGACACGCTTGTCCTTCTTTTCGGCAGCTGGACATGTTGAGCCACATCATGCCGAAGACTTGGTAGAGTGGATGACCAAGCCCTCCTCCTCCTCCTCATCCTCTCTCACCCAGGCTCAGGGTACTGGAAAAGCAGCTGCCAAAGCGTCGTCTTCCCTGGTATCAATGTCAGACAAATCATCAGTCACTCCTTCCCTAGACCCACCATGTCCTCCTCCTGAGGAGTCCCCCGAACTGTTTCAGCACAGTGTTGGGTACATGCTCCAGGAGGATGCCCAGCGTTTCGAAGGGTCTGATGATGAAACCCAGCTAGAGGAAGGCAGTAGCGTGAGAGCAGACAGAGGGGATGCTCAAGAAGGACACCAATCTGGCAGTCATGTTCCAGCAGCTGCAGCATACTGCCAGATTGGCTCCAGTGATGAGGAGGGAGGGGATGATGAGGTCAATGACTCCACGTGGGTGCCTAATAGGAGAGAGGAGGAGGAGGAGGATGAGGAGGAGGCACATCTCCAACGAGGCAGGATGCCCTTTGGTGGCCAGCGTAAGGGCAGTACACCGACGGAATCACACCGCAGAGCTCCGCCTGTGCAGGGCGCTGCCTCTGCCCGTCATTCAAAAAGTTCTTTGGTGTGGGCCTTTTTTGAGGCTAGTGCATCAGATCGCACAGCTGCTGTTTGCAACATATGTCTCAAGCGTATATCGCGTGGCCAAAACATCAGCCGCTTGGGTACCACATGCCTGACCAGACATATGTTGACCTGCCATGCAGCTCGTTGGCAAGCCTACCTCAAAGACCCACACCAAAGAACCAAGCGGACCTCTCCTTGCACCGCATCAGCTGGGATCTCCAACCCCACTATAACTTCAGTCCTCTCTGAAACATGCACTGAGAGGAATGAAGGTGTAGAATTAGGTGTGTCACAGCCAAGTACTTGCGCCCACTCTGCTAGCAGTACACCGACGTCCGATTCTAGCAGGCAAATTTCCCTGCCCCAGCTGCTGGACCGTCGAAAGAAGTTCACTCCCAGCCATCCACATGCCCAGCGGTTGAATGCTAGCTTGGCTAAATTGCTAGCGCTTCAACTGCTGCCTTTTCAGTTGGTAGACTCGGCCCCCTTCCGTGAGTTTGTGCAATGTGCGGTTCCTCAGTGGCAGGTTCCCAAACGCCACTTTTTCTCACGGAAGGCTATTCCGGCTCTCTACCGGCATGTGGAAGGCAATGTCTTGGCCTCGCTGGACAGGGCGGTCAGCGGTAAGGTGCATATTACCGCTGACTCATGGTCCAGCAGGCATGGACAGGGACGTTACCTTTCTTTCACGGCCCATTGGGTCACTCTTTTGGCAGCTGGGAAGGATTCAGGACAAGGTGCAGTAGTGTTGGAGGTTGTCCCACCGCCACGCCTCCAAAATGCTACTACTGGTTGTGACACACCTCTCTCCTCCACCCCCTCCTCTTCTTCTTCCTCCATGGCCTCTTCCTGTGGTTTGTCCTATGAACCAGCGGTGCTCCGTAGCCGTTCACGGGGCTACGCAAGTACGCAGGCAAAAAGATGCCATGCCGTGCTTGCGCTGGTGTGTTTGGGGGACAGAAGCCACACTGGGGCAGAGGTCCTGTCTGCTCTGCAGGGCCAGGCCGAGAGGTGGTTGACGCCACGCCAGCTTAAGCCAGGAATGGTGGTTTGCGACAATGGCACCAACCTCCTCTCCGCCCTCCGACAGGGACAACTGACCCATGTGCCCTGTGTGGCTCACGTCCTTAACCTGGTGGTGCAGCGCTTCTTGGGCAGGTACCCGGGCTTACAGGATGTCCTGAGGCAGGCCAGGAAAGTCTGTGTGCATTTCCGCAGATCTTATAATGCCAGTGCTCGCCTGGCTGAGCTGCAAAAGGAGTTGAACCTGCCCAAGAACCGCCTTATATGTGACATGCCCACCAGGTGGAACTCAACGTTGGCCATGCTGCAGCGGCTGCACACGCAGCAGAGGGCCATCAATGAGTACCTGTGCGACTACGGCACCAGGACAGGGTCAGGGGAGCTTGGTTTTTTTTCTCCACGCCAGTGGGGCATGATCAGGGATGCATGCACTGTCCTGGCACCATTTGAGGAGGCCACGAGGATGGTGAGCAGTGACAGTGCATGCATCAGTGACACTGTACCTCTTGTCCACCTGTTGGAGCACACGCTGCGTGGAATAATGGACAGGGCACTTGAGGCAGAACAGAGGCAGGAAGAGGAGGACTTCCTTGCCTCTCAAGGCCCCCTTTACCCAGACAGTGTTCCTTCTGTCCCACCCATCGCACAGGAAGAGGAGGAGGAGGAGGAGGAGGAGGAGGAGGAGGAGGATTGTGTCAGCATGGAGGTGGAGGCTGGCACTCAGCATCATCAGCAGCAGTCTTTTAGGGATGATTTACAGTCCCAAGAAACCAGTGGACTTGTACGTGGCTGGGAGGAGGTGGCTGCGGATCATGTCGTCCTTAGTGACCCAGAGGACTCCGGAGCGAATGCCTCAGCAAACCTACGCTGCATGGCCTCCCTGATCCTGCAAAGTCTGCGGAAGGATCCTCGTATTCTTCGGATCAAGGAGAGGGACCATTACTGGCTGGCCACTCTCCTTGATCCACGGTACAAGGGTAAGGTTGCGGACCTTATGTTACCGTCGCAGAGGGAGCAGAGGATGAGACAACTCCGGGAGGCCTTGCAGAAAGGTCTGTGCAACGCGTTCCCAGAGACTGGGAGGTTGCAAACTCCTGGTCCTGGACAACGAGTTGCTGAGGCTTCGGCCAGTCAAAGAAGGAGCGGTGGGGAAGGTGGCCGTCTGACCGATGCGTTCAGACAATTCTTTAGTCCGCAGCCCCAAAGTATGATCGGTTCCAGCAACCATCGCCAGCGTCTGATAAACATGGTGCAGGAATATCTAGGGGCAAGGTCAGACTTGGACACCTTCCCCACCGAAAATCCTCTGGCTTACTGGGTCTTGAGGATGGATCACTGGCCAGAGCTTGCACAGTATGCAATTGAGCTACTGGCCTGTCCTGCATCCAGCGTTCTTTCGGAACGCACATTCAGTGCTGCTGGAGGATTTGTCACGGATCACAGGGTGCGCCTGTCCACCGACTCGGTTGATCGACTGACTTTCATCAAGATGAACCAGTCTTGGATCACCACCAGCTACCACACACCTGATGCTGATATAACAGACTAATTGATTTTAAAATGTCACATCCCTTCAAGACTGATGCTGATGCTGAGTGCCTGTGCTGTTATGTTGACTGGCTATCCTCCTCCTCCGAGTCCTCAATGATACGATTGATGATGATAGCTTGGAAGATCATTTTTGTTTATGGGTGCCGCCACCAGTGCCTAACGCCCAATTTTTCAGCCCCTGTTTAACAGGGGCGTGTAATTACAATTTTTGAAGCAATACTTTGCAACAGGGCTCATTGCTGTGCTCCAAGTACAGTATCTGTGAGGAGTTGCAGTGTTGTGCCACCAGTGCCTAAGGCCCAATTTTTCAGCCCCTGTTTAACAGGGGCGTGTCATTACAATTTTTGAAGCAATACTTTGCAACAGGGCTCATTGCTGTGCTCCAAGTACAGTATCTGTGAAGGGTTGCAGTGTTGTGCCACCAGTGCCTAAGGCCCAATTTTTCAGCCCCTGTTCAACAGGGGCATGTAATTACAATTCTTGATCTAATAATTCACAGCAGGGCCCATTGCTGCACCCACCAAGAGTAACTGTCAGGGCTTACAGTGTTGTGGCACCAGCACCACCATCAAAGGCCCAATTTTTACTACCACTGTTCAACAATTATATGTAATTAAAATTCCTGATATAATAGTTGACAGCAGGGCGTTCCAGCACCAACCAAGAGTAACTGTGAGTGCTTACAGTGTTGTGCCAACACCAACAACTAAGGGGCCTATTTCTGCAGAGTATATACGGCAGGTCCCTACTTTCAAACATCCAACTTACAAACGACTCCTACTTGCAAACGCAAGAAGACAACAGGAAGTGAGAGGAAATCTACCACTAGGAAGGAAAATTCTCTCCTGTAAGAATAAATATGGGAGAAAGGTGTCTCCTCTGTACTGATGCTTTATCAGCAATCCTTGTTTCAAGAAAAACACCACATTTCAAAAACAGTTGTCATTAGGACGGAAAGTGAGGTGAAATGTTCTGAACAGGGGCACAGACAGCAAAACAAATGTTACAGGGGTGATAACCCTTACCTATGTTTTCCAAAAAGTTTAAAAATAGATTTTTGGTCTGGAGCTACACTTCAACAATGTACCTGTTCAAAATTACAAACAGATTCTACATAAGAACAAACCTACAGTCCCTGTCTTGTATGCACCGCCTGTATACGGCTGTTCAGAGTATATAGGGCCTTTTTTATTTTATGTGCGGGGTTCCCCTTAATATCCATACAAGACCCAAAGGGGCTGGTAATGGGCTGGGGTAGGGGGGGGTCATGGGGTAGCTATGCCATTTTTCTTAAAGATTTTCATCCATATTACCGGGACCAGACATTACATTAAAGCCGCAAGCAGTTTTAAATGGCTTTTTTTTCCTTTAGAAGTGTCATTTTGTGCAGGGACAGTTCTAAACACGGGAAACACGTGGCACTTCACAGGCATACTTTAGACACCCCCCAGGTACGATATTTAAAGGAATATTTGACTTTTTTTTTTTCACTTTATGCATCATTAAAATGACTGCTCCCGGAAAACGACCGTTTTTAAAACTTCTTTTTGCATTGATACATGTCCCCTGGTGCAGAACCCGGGTTCCCAAACCCTTTTTAGGACAATAACATGCATAATAGTTTTTATAATTAGCACTTTAGAATTCGAACGTTCGCATCCATTGTATTTAATAGGGTTCTAATGTTCGTTCGAACTTTCGGTCCGTTCGCGGGTTCTGGTGCGAACCGAACCCGGGGGTGTTCGGCTCATCACTAATCAGAAGGACTGATAGAATAATTTGTCGCCAGGATCGCCTCAACTGAATGGTTTGCTGTCTCCCTGGTGCCAGGGTTCGGCATGTGGTGGACCGGGTGGATAAATTACTGGGAGGGGCTGGGCATGACCCAGCTGTCTTGGTCCACGTTGGAACCAATGACAGTATACATGGAAGGTGGAGGCTCCTTAAGAATCAATTTAAAGAATGAGGCTGCAAGATGAAGACAAGGACCTCTAAGGTGATATTCTCTGAAATATTGCCTGTACCATGCGCAACACAGGAGAAAGGCAGGGGGAGATTAGAGAGCTGAATGCATGGCTAAAGACCTGGTGTAGGGAGGAGAGATTTGGGTTTCTAGAGTACTGGGCTGACTTTTCATTGGGGTACAACCTATATGCTAAAGACGGTTTGCATTTGAATGGAAGGGGGTCTGCTGTGCTGGGGGAGAGGTTTATGGGAAGGCTGGAGGAGTATTTAAACTAGGTTTGAGTGGGAGGGAGAACTAGAATTACATCAGGCACACAGGTCAGTTAGGGGTCAGACATTAATGGAGAGTGGAATGGGGATAGATGGGGGGGAGGGTTATGGCAGGTGACAAGAAAGTTCCCATGTTGCAAACAGCCATTGGAAACTATAGTGCCATTTGTACTACTAAAAATTATATGAAAAACACCAGAGAAAAATGTAATACATTAAAGTGTTCACCAATGCCAGAAGTCTGCCAAGCAAAATAGGTGAGTTGGAAGCTCTGGTGCATGAGGAGAGCTATGACGTAATCGGTATTGCTGAAACGTGGCTTCAATCCTCACATTTCTGGATTATTAATATTCCTGGCTATGCACTCTTTCTGAGAAACAGGGCAAAAAGGAAAGGTGGCGGGGTCTGTCTCTATGTGAGAAGTGATCTCAAAGCGAGTGTGAAAGAGGACCTGGTTGATGGAGAGTGTGAGGAGGCTGAAGCATTATGGGTGGAACTGCATACAGATGTGCGTAGTTCAAAGTTAATCATTGGAGTTTGTTATAGACCACCCAATTTTAATGAGGAGGTGGAGACTCAGCTCCTTGCACAGATGGAAAGGGCTGGGATGGTGATAATAATGGGGGATCTTAACTACCCAGAAATTGACTGCAGTAATGGCACTGCTGGGACAGTTAAAGGGCAAAAATTTTTAAGCCTATTGCAGGACAATTTTATGGTCCAGTTTATTGAGGCCCCAACTAGGAATGATGCTCTGTTGGACCTGGTAATCTCAAACCATGCAGAGCGTATTACTAATGTTCAGATAAAGGAACACCTGGGTAGCAGTGACCATAACATGATTTCATTTGATGTTAGTTGTAAGCAAGAAATACATGCAGGAAAGATAAAAACACTTAATTTCAATAAAGCAAATTTTCCAAGGATGAGGGCTGCTCTCCAGGACTTAGACTGGGAGGGAATATTGGCATCAATGAGCACAGAACAGAAATGGGAATTCTTCAAAAAGACTGTTTGTGAACTCATTGCCCATGGGAATATACTTTGCAGTAAGTTTAAAAGGCTAAAAATAAAACCTATGTGGCTCACAGTTAAAGTTAAAAAAGCTATAAACAATAAGAAAAGCGCTTTTAAAAAATATAAAAATGAAGGAACACTAGTGTCGTTTAAATGTTACAAAGAATATAACAGGATTTGTAAAAAGGAAATCAAGAATGCAAAAATTCAAAATGAACGACACATTGCAAAAGAAAGTAGGACAAACCCCAAAAAATTCTTCAAATATATTAATAGTAAAAAGGTCAAGTCTGAGCATGTAGGCCCTTTACAAAATAATCTAGAGTGGGTGACTGGGGACAAAGAGAAGGCTAATTTATTAAATACTTTCTTCAGCTCTGTGTATACAATGGAGCATGGGGTGGTAGTGACACAGCCCCAAATCCACAATGGCTCAAAAGTGATATGATCCAGAAATATTTAGACAGAATAAAGGTGGATAAAGCACCTGGACCAGATGGCATACACCCACGGATCCTAAAAGAATTGAGCTCTGTAATTTCAAAGCCACTGTATCTAATTTTTAGGGACTGATTAATGACAGGAATAGTACCACTGGATTGGCGCAGAGCCAATGTGGTGCCTATATTTAAAAATGGAACAAAGTCTTTGCCAAGTAACTATAGACCTGTTAGTTTAACTTCCATAGTTGGGAAGATACTGGAGAGATTAATAAAAGACCACATAGATGAGTTCTTGCTGGAAAAAAACTATTTAAGCAACAGACAGCATGGATTCATGAAAGACAGAAGTTGTCAGACAAACCTGATTTCTTTTTATGAAGAGGTAAGTAAAACCTTGGACAGAGGCGTGGCTGTGGATGTGGTATACTTGGATTTTGCAAAAGCGTTTGATACAGTTCCCCACACACGGCTCATGTGTAAGGTAAAGTCTACAGGATTGGAAATATCAGTTTGTAAATGGATAGAAAACTGGCTAAAAGACAGAATTCAGAGAGTCGTGGTTAATGATTCTTACTCTGAATGGTCTAAGGTTATCAGTGGTGTACCCCAAGGTTCAGTGCTGGGACCCTTACTTTTTAATATCTTTATAACTGATATTGGGTCTGGAATCAAAAGTAACATTTCTGTCTTTGCAGATGACACCAAGCTATGCAGTGGAATAACGTCCTTACAAGATGTCTCCAAATTACAAGCCAACCTCGATGCTCTGTCTAATTGGGCGACTATGTGGCAGATGAGGTTTAATGTTGATAAATGTAAAGTTTATGCACTTGGGGGCTAAGAATATGAATGCATCATACATACTAGGGGGAGTACAACTGGGGGGGTCTATAGTGGAGAAGGATCTGGGGGTTTTGGTAGATCATAAGCTCAATAATGGCATGCAATGCAAAGCTGCGGTTTCCAAAGCGAGCAAAGTCCTTTCTTGTATTAAGAGAGGTATGGACTCCAGAGAGAGAGATATCATTTTGCCCCTGTACAAATCATTGGTAAGACCTCATCTGGAATATGCAGTTCAGTTTTGGGCACCAGTTCTCAAAAAGCATATCGGGGAACTGGAGAAAGTGCAGAGAAGGGCAACCAAACTGATAAGAGGTATGGAGGAGCTCAGCTATGAAGAAAGATTAGAGGAACTGAATTTATTCACTCTTGAGAAGGAGAATAATAGGATTTTTAAAACAGCTTACCTGTAAAATCCTTTTCTTGGAGTACATCACGGGACACAGAGCAGCATAGTCATTACTATGTGGGTTATATAGAATTACCTTCAGGTGCTTGCACTGGCAACTTCCAAAACAGGAAGTACCCTCCCCTATATAAGCCCCTCCCATCCGGGAGTACCTCAGTTTTGTAGCAAAATACGTGTCCCCAAAAGAGGGGTGGGAGCTCTGTGTCCCGTGATGTACTCCAAGAAAAGGATTTTACAGGTAAGCTGTTTTAAAAATCCTATTTTCTTGTTCATACATCATGGGACACAGAGCAGCATAGTCATTACTATGTGGGACGTCCCAAAGCAATGCCAAATGAGGGGGGGATACACCATACATAAGCTGGGCGCCATCAGGCATGAGGATCTTTTGCGGCCTGCAACACACTGCGCCCAAAGGCGACATCCTCCTGACTTCTAACGTCCACCTGGTAGAACCTAGTAAACGTGTGTACTGAAGACCATGTTGCGGCCTTACAAATTTGAGCCAGGGAGGCCTGGTGATGCACTGCCCATGAAGTTCCAACTGCTCTCGTGGAGTGCGCCCTAACTTTGAACGGAGGCGGTCTACTTCTCAAGCCATAGGCTTGTATTATGACCTGTCGAATCCACTTGGCTAAAGTAGATTTTGATGCTGCCTGACCCTTTCTGGGGCCTTCCGGCAGAACAAACAAAGAATCCGTTCTACGAATCTGAGCAGTGGCTTTTAGATAAGTTTTAACTGCTCTTACTACATCCAAAGAATGCAATAACTTTTCCTCTACCGAGCTTGGTTTGGGGAAAAAAGAAGGAAGAACCACATCCTGGTTCAAGTGAAACCTCGATACCACCTTAGGAAGAAAGGCTGGGTGAGGGCGTAATACTACTCTGTCCTTATGAATAACCAGATATGGCTCCTTACAGGACATGGCGGCTAATTCCGACACTCTTCTAGCCGAGCATATGGCTACTAAAAATATAAATTTTCTGGTGAGTAGAACCAAGGAAATGTGCCGCAAAGGTTCAAACGGCTGCTTCTGCAGAACCGACAGAACCAAATTTAGATCCCATGGGCATATGGGAGCTTTAATCGGTGGAATAATACGAGTCACCCCTTGCATAAAGGATTTGACAAGTGGATGCATAGCCAGGGGCCTTTGAAATAGTATTGATAAGGCCGAAACCTGGCCCTTGATAGTACTTAAGGCAAACTTCCTGTCTACAGCCCACTGCAGGAAGTCCAGAATTCTGCCTATAACGTACTTACGTGGATGCCATTTTCTGGCCTTGCCCCATATGATGTACGCCTTCCAAACTCTATAGTAGATCTGCCTGGATACAGGCTTCCTGGCATTGATTATAGTTGATACCACAGAGTTAGAGAGACCTCTCTTCTTTAGGATGTGGGATTCAATAGCCAGGCCGTTAAACTTGGAGTTAGTAAGGAAGGGTGGTATATCGGTCCTTGCGAAAGCAGGTCCGGACGACGTGGAAGGGTCCAAGGACTCCCCACAGACATTTTGATGATCTCCGCGTACCAGGCCCTTCGGGGCCACGCTGGAGCCACCAGGATCACCGGCTTCTTTTCCAACCTGACTCTGCGAAGGAGTCGAGGCAACAATTGTAGCGGAGGGAATGCATATATCAGTCTGAACTGATCCCAAGGGAACACCAGAGCATCCGAGCCGCAAGCGAGGGGATCCCTTGTCCGGGAGACAAATCTGTCCACCTTTGCGTTGAATCTGGATGCTAGCAGATCTACATCCGGTGTTCCCCACCGCTGACATATTGCTCGGAAGACCTCGGGATGAAGGGACCATTCCCCTGGGCATAACTGTTGGCGACTCAGAAAGTCCGCCTTCCAATTCTCCACCCCTGGAATGAAGACAGCTGATATACATGGGACATGCTTTTCTGCCCATTCCAGGATGTGACTTACTTCCCTCTGGGATGCACGACTCCTGGTGCCTCCCTGATGATTGATATATGCCACTGCTGTGGCATTGTCTGATTGAATTCTGACAGGGGACCCTTGGAGTCTGGATGTCCAGGCTACTAGGGCATACCGGGCTGCTCGTATCTCTATGAGATTGATGGGCAGGGTTTTTACTACATTTGACCATCTGCCCTGGAGAGACCATTGCTCCAGTACTGCCCCCCAGCCTATAAGGCTGGCATCTGTAGTGACCACCTTCCAGGATATCGGACTGAAGGGTTTTCCCTTCTGGAGATTCTGGGGGATCAACCACCAGCAGAGACTCTTCCGAACGGAAGGGGACAAAGCCATCGGGAAGTCTAGAGCCTGAATTTTTCCATTCCAGGCTGACAATATGGCCCTCTGTAAATTCCTTGAGTGGAATTGGGCGTATGGCACAGCTTCGAATGATGCTACCATCTTTCCTAGCAGCCTCATGCACAGGCGTATGGACGGCTGTCTTTTTGCACAAAGCAGACGGACCAAGCCCCTCAAAGAGGATACCTTGTCTAGAGGTAAGAAAATCTTCCTCTGGTCTGAATCCAGCCGTAGCCCTAGATATACCAGGTTTTTCACTGGCTGTAGGGCTGACTTGTCCAGGTTGATGACCCAACCGTGAGATTCTAGATACTTGATTGTATCGACAATTACCACTTCTAGCTTGGCAACTGAGTGGTCCATCAACACCAGGTCGTCTAGGTATGCCATTATCGTTACACCTCGTGTTCTTAGATCGGCCAACAGTGGGGCCAGAATTTTTGTGAACACTCGTGGTGCTGTGGCCAGACCGAATGGTAAGGCTCTGAACTGAAAATGGCGCCCTTCTACTGCAAAGCGTAGAAATTTTTGATGACCTGGAAAGATGGGAACATGCAAGTAAGCATCTTTGATGTCGATTGAGGCTAACCATTCCTCCCCCTGTAGGGCAGCGGTGACCGATCGGATCGACTCCATCCGGAAAGACCGGACGTTTAGAAATTTGTTTAGACTCTTTAGGTCCAATATGGGTCTTATGTCCCCGTTTGGTTTTGGGACTGTGAAAAGGTTTGAGTAGAAACCCAACACCCACTCTTCCATAGGAACCTCCATAATTACTCCTTGGAGCAACAGTTGTTCTAACGCCAATAGGAGAGACCCTCTTTTCAGAGGGTCTCTTGGCATGCCCGACCACATAAAATGGGAAGGAGGAGACTCTTTTAACTCCAACTTGTATCCCAGAGTTACTGCGGAGAGCACCCATCTGTCTTTGATCGTCTCCCGCCAGGTCTCTGCGAACAACTGAAGTCTTCCCCCCACCCGTTTGAGTGGGGGCAGCCCTTCATAGGCTTGACTTGGAGGCTGGTTTAGTACCCCTTTGGATCCAGGGTTTCTTATTACCCTGTGACTGTCCCTGATTTTTACCCCCTGAGTTTGACCGAGGAGGCCGTCGGAACTGCTTAGTAGCAGACGTCGCAGGGATAGGAGAGGTAGTCCTCTTAAAAGATGGACCCCTAGACCTCTTCTTACTCGGTAAGAGAGTACTTTTACCACTGGAAATCTTCTGGATATACTTATCCAGGTCCTCGCCAAAAAGGCGTTCCCCATGAAATGGGAAGCTAACTAAGAGCTTCTTACAGGGAGCTTCAGCAGACCAGTTTTTGAGCCACAGAAGCCTACGCATATGTACCAAAGACAGCGTGAGGCGGGAGGCCTGATGTGATAGAATCATTGATGGCGTCAACCGCAAAGCATAATGCTCTAGGCAGATCAGCCAGAGCCTGGGCCTGCTGGTCTGGCAAATCCCTCAGGACCATTTTCATCTGATCCTTTAAAGCTTGGCAGACCCCAATAGCTGCCACTGCTGGCTGTGTAACAGCCCCTGCTGTGGAAAAAGCAGATTTTAATAAAGATTCCAATTTTTTATCTACTGGATCTTTGAACATTTGAACATTATCTACTGGGCATGTCAGTGATTTGTTCACAGAAGAGATGGCTGCATCCACCGTAGGAACATTCCATCTCTGGGTGAACTTTTCCTCCATGGGATAGATCACCGGAAATTTCTTAGGCGGAACAAATAGTTTATCAGGATATTCCCAGTCCTGGTATATAAGTCCTTCCAATAATGGATGTATTGGAAAGGAGCAATTAACCTGGGGAGCTTTTAGCGACCCCAATGAGGAGACAGCAGTAGTTGATGGTTCAACAAGAGGCATTTTAAATGCAGATCGAACCATGTCAGTTAGGGTCTGGACCCACAATCTTTCAGTCTGTGATGCTGAAAATGGTTCATCTACTGTCGATTCCTCAAAAACAGTTAACCTCCTCCTGATCCCCTTCAGGTAGGTCGGTCCCTTCCTGGGACTGTTGCTCTGCCAACAGGCACTCTAATGGAGGTGATGGAGATCTGGCGCGCTTTCTTTCCTGTAGAGCGATCAATGCTGCCAATCTCTGCTCCAATCCCTCCAGAGTTGAGGCAAAAACCTCCTGTTATATATGCAGGAGCAGGTGGACTGAGGACAGCCGCAGTACCTGGCACTCCCGGGGGTTCCTTATGGGTATTAACCTCTGATTTCTCAGGGGAGGAGGGTGCAGATGACTGCTCCAGATCCTCAGAGCCCGATGGAGACCCCCTACACTTCCTGAGAGGTATATCTCGGAGTTTTTTAGGCGGCATATTCCTTAGTTCAAAGCTGAGGTATTCCAGCAACAATACACCCCTTTACTGAAATAGTCTAATGCAATTTGCTGCTATGTACATCAGTGGGTGTCTACTAATGCGTCTTTCTGGGGATGCCTGTATCAACCGCCCGCTGTAAGCCCCCACACACCTTAGACACTGGCAAAAAACTGAGGTACTCCCGGATGGGAGGGGCTTATATAGGGGAGGGTACTTCCTGTTTTGGAAGTTGCCAGTGCCAGCACCTGAAGGTAATTCTATATAACCCACATAGTAATGACTATGCTGCTCTGTGTCCCGTGATGTATGAACAAGAAAAGGGGGGATATGATTAACATGTACAAATATATAAGGGGTCCATATAGTGAACTTGGTGTTCAGTTATTCACTTTACGGTCAACACAGAGAACAAGGGGGCACTCTTTACGTCTAGAAGAAAAAAGATTTCATCTCCAAATACGGAAAGGTTTCTTCACAGTAAGAGCTGTGAAAATGTGGAACAGACTCCCTGCAGAGGTGGTTCTGGCCAGCTCAGTAGATTATTTTAAGAAAGACCTGGATACTTTCTTAAATGTACATAATACAACTGAGTACTAACAGATATAGGTAAAGTTGATCCAGGGTAAATCCGATTGCCTCTCGGGTAATCAGGAAGGAATTTTTTCCCCTGCTGTAGCAAATTGGATCATGCTCTGCTGGGGTATCTATCTATCTATCTATCTATCTATCCCACCTATCTCTCTCTCTCTCTCTCTCTCTCTCTCATCCACCCTTCTATCTATCTATCTATCTATCTATCTATCTATCTCTCTCTCATCCATCCTTCTATCTCTCTCTCTCTCTCTCTCATCCACCCTTCTATCTCTCTCTCTCTCTCTCTCACACTCTCTCTCCCTCATCCACCCTTCTATCTATCTATCTATCTATCTATCTATCTATCTATCTATCTATCTATCTATCCCACCTTTCTATCCATCTATCCATCCATCCATCTATCCATCTATCTATCTCTCCCACCCTTCTATCTATCTATCTCTCCCACCCTTCTATCTATCTATCTATCTATCTATCTATCTATCTATTTATCTATCCCACCCATCTGGCTATTTATCTCCCCACCCTTCTATCTATCTATCTATCTATCTATCTATCTATCTATCTATCTATCTATCTATCTATCTATCTATCTATCTCTCCCCCACCCTTCTATCTATCTATCTATCTATCTATCTCTCCCACCCTTCTATCTATCTATCTCTCTCTCTATCCATCTATCTATCTATCTATCTATCTATCTATCTATCTATCCCACCCATCTGGCTATCTATCTCCCCCACGCTTCTATCTATCTATCTATCTATCTATCTATCTATCTATCTATCTATCTATCTATCCCACCTATCTATCTATCTATCTATCTATCTATCTATCTATCTATCTATCTATCTATCCCACCCATCTGGCTATCTATCTCTCCCATCTATCTATCTATCTATCTATCTATCTATCTCTCCCCCACCCTTCTATCTATCTATCCATCCATTCATCTATCCATCTATCTATCTCTCCCACCCTTCTATCTATCCATCCATCCATCCCACCCATCTGGCTATCTATCTATCTATCTATCTATCTATCTATCTATCCCACCCATCTGGCTATCTATCTCCCCCGCCCTTCTATCTATCCATCCATCTATTTATCTCTCCCACCCTTCTATCTATCCATCCATCTATCCCACCCATCTATCTATCTATCTATATATCTCTCCCCCACCCTTCTATCTATCTATCTCTCTCCCCCACCCTTCTATCTCTCTCTCTCTCTCTCTATCCCACCCTTCTATCTATCTCTCCCATCTATCTCTCCCATCTATCTCTCCCATCTATCTATCTATATATCTCTCACACCCTTCTATGTCTCTCTCTCCCCCCCCTCTCTCTCCCCCTCATCCACCCTTCTATATCTCTCTCTCTCTCTCCCTCATCCACCCTTCTATCTATCTATCGATCCCACCTATCTATCTATCGCTCCCACCTATCTCTCTTTCTCTCTCTCTCTCTCTCGCCCTCACCCATCTATCTATCTATCTCTCTCTCACACCCTTCTATCTATCTGTCTATCTCTCACGCCCTTCTATTTGTCTATCTATCTGTCTATCTATCTCTCTCTCCTCCACCCTTCTATCTATCCATCTCTCTCTCTCTCTCTCTCTCTCTCTCTCTCTCCCTCATCCACACTTCTATCTATCTATCTCTCACACCCTTCTATCTATCTATCTATCTATCTATCTATCTATCTATCTATCTATTTCTCTCTCCCCCACCCTTCTATCTATCTATCTCTCTCTCCCCCACCCTTCTATCTATCTCTCTCACACCCCTCTCTCGCTCTCTCGCTCTCTCTCTTATCTATCTATCTATCTATCTCTCTCACACCCCTCTCTCTCTCTCTCGCTCTCTCTCTTATCTATCTATCTCTCTCTCTCTCTCTCCCTCATCCACCCTTCTATCTATACCTCCCATCTATCTATCCCACCCTTCTATCTATCTATCTTTCTCTCCCACCCATCTATCTCTCTCTCTCTCTCTCTCTCTCTCTGTCCCTCACCCACCCTTCTATCTATCTATCTCTCTCTCCCCCACCCTTCGATCTATCTACAGTGTCTTGAAAAAGTATTCATACCCCTTGACATTTTCCACATTTTTTCATGTTACAACCAAAAACGTAAATGTATTTTATTGGGATTTTGTGATAGACCGACACAAGGTGGCACATAATTGTGAAGTGGAAGGAAAATTATAAATGGTTTTTATTTTTTTTTACAAATAAATATCTGAAAAGTGTGGCATGCATTTGTATTCAGCCCCCTTTACTCTGATACCCCTAACTAAAATCTAGTGAAACCGATTGCCTTCAGAAGACACCTAAATAGTAAATAGAGTCCACCTGTGTGTAATTTAATCTTAGTAAAAATACAGCTGTTCTGTAAAGCCCTCAGAGGTTTGTTAGAGAACCTTAGTGAACAAACAGCATCACGAAGGCCAAGGAACACATCAGACAGGTCAGGGATAATGTTGTGGAGAAATTTAAAGCAGAGTTAGGTTATAAAAAATATCCCAAGCTTTGAACATCTAAGCACTGTTCAATCCATCATCCGAAAATGGAAAGGGTATGGCCCAACTACAAACCTATCAAGACATGGGCGTTCACCTAAACTGACAGGCTTGGCAAGTAGAGCATTAATCAGAAAAGCAGCCAAGAGGCCTATGGTAACTCTGGAGGAGCTGCAGAGATCCACAGCTCAGGTACGAGAATCTGTCCACAGCACAGCTATTAGTCGTGCACTCCACAAATCTGGTCTTTATGGAAGAGTGGCAAGGAGAAAGCCATTGTAAAAGAAAGCCATTAGAAGTCTCATTTGCAGCTTGCGAGAAGCCATGTGGGGGACACAGCAAACATGTAGAAGAATGAGCTCTGGTAAGATGAGAGCAAAATTAAACTTTTTTGGCCTAAAAGCAAAACGCTATGTGTGGCAGAAAATGTACACTGCACATCACCCTGAACACACTATCCCCACTGTGAAACATGGTGGCGGCAGCATCATGCTGTGGAGATGCTTTTCTTTAGCAGAGACAGGGAGGCTGGTCAGAATTGATGGGAAGATGGATGGAGCCAAATACATGGCAATCTTAGAAGAAAACCTGTTAGTCTGCAAAAGACTTGAGACTGGGGTGGAGGTTCACCTTCCAGCAGGACAACGACCCTAAACATACAGCCAAAGCTACAATGGAATGGTTTAGATCAAAGCATATTCATGTGTTAGAATGACCCAGTCAAAGTCCAGACCTAAATCCAATTGAGAATCTGTGGCAAGACTTGAAAATTGCTGCTCACAGACGCTCTCCATCCAATCTGACAGAGCTTGAGCTATTTTGCAAAGAAGAATGGGCAAAAATGTCACTCTCTAGATGTGCAAAGCTGGTAGAGACATCCCCCAAAAGACTTGCAGCTATAATTGCAGCAAAAGGTGGTTCTACAAAGTATTGACTCAGGGGGGCTGAATACAAATGCACGCTACACTTTTCAGATATTTATATGTAAACATGTTTGAAAACCATTTATCATTTTCCTTCCACTTCACAATTTTATGTGCCACTTTGTGTTGGTCTATCACATACAATCCCAATAAAATACATTTATGTTTTTGGTTGTAACATGAGAAGATGTAGAAAATGTCAAGGGGTATGAATACTTTTTCAAGGCATTGTATCTCTCTCTCCCCCACCCTTCGATCTATCTATCTATCTCTCTCTCCCCCACCCTTCTATCTATCTATCTCTCTCACACCCCTCTCTCTCGCTCTCTCTCTTATCTATCTATCTATCCATCTATCCATCCCACCCATCTCTCTATCCCATCTATCTATCTCTCTCTCTCTCTCCCTCATCCACCCTTCTATCTATCTATCTATCTATCTATCCATCCATCTATCTATCTATCTCTCACACCCTTCTATCTATCCATCTATCCATCCCACCCATCTCTCTATCCCATCTATCTCTCTCTCTCTCTTTCTCCCTCATCCACCCTTCTATCTATCTATCTATCTATCTATCTATCTATCTATCTATCTATCTATCTCTCTCTCTCTCTCTCTCTCTCTCTCTCTCTCTCTCTCTCTCTATCCCACCCATCTATCTACTGTATCTATCTATCTATTTATCTCTCCCACCCATCTCTCTCTCTCTCTCCCTCTCTCCCTCATCCACCCTTCTTTCTATCTATCTATCTATCTATCTCTCTCTCTCTCTCTCTCTCTCTCTCTCTCTCTCTCTCTCTCCCACCCATCCATCTATCTCTCCCACCCTTCTATCTATCTATCTATCTATTTATCTCTCCCACCCATCTCTCTCTCTCTCTCTCTCTCTCTCTCTCTCCCTCTCTCCCTCATCCACCCTTCTATCTATCTATCTATCTATCCCACCTACCTATCTATCTATCTATCTATCCCACCTACCTATCTATCTATCTATCCCACCTACCTATCTATCTATCTCTCCCCACTATCTATCTATCTCTCCCACCTATCTATCTATCTCTCCCACCTATCTATCTATCTCTCCCACCTATCTACAGTGGGGAAAAAAAGTATTTAGTCAACCACCAATTGTGCAAGTTATCCCACTTAAAAAGATGAGAGAGGCCTGTAATTGTCATCATAGGTATACCTCAACTATGAGAGACAAAATGTGGAAACAAATCCAGACAATCACATTGTCTTATTTGGAAAGAATTTATTTGCAAATTATGGTGGAAAATAAGTATTTGGTCACCTACAAACAAGCAAGATTTCTGGCTCTCACAGACCCGTATCTTCTTCTTTAAGAGGCTCCTCTGTCCTCTACTCATTACCTGTATTAATGGCACCTGTTTGAACTTGTTATCAGTATAAAATACACCTGTCTGCAACCTCAAACAGTCACACTCCAAACTCCATTATGGTGAAGACGAAAGAGCTGTCGAAGGACACCAGAAACAAAATTGTAGACCTGCACCAGGCTGGGAAGACTGAATCTGCAATAGACAAGCAGATTGGTGTGAAGAAATCAACTGTGGGAGTAATAATTCGAAAATGGAAGACATACAAGACCACTAATAATCTCCCTCGATCTGGGGCTCCACGCAAGATCTCACCCTGTGGGGTCAAAATGATAACAAGAACGGTGAGTAAAAATCCCAGAACCACACGGGGGGACCTAGTGAATGACCTGCAGAGAGCTGGGACCAACGTAACAAAGGCTACCATCAGTAACACACTACGCCGCCAGGGACTTAGATCCAGCAGTGCCAGACGTGTCCCCCTGTTTAAGCCAGTACATGTCCGGGCCCGTCTGAGGTTTGCTAGAGAGCATTTGGATGATCCAGAAGAGGATTGGAAGAATGTCTTATGGTCAGGTAAAAACCAAAGTAGAACTGTTTGTTAGAAACACAATGTAAGGTCTGTACTTCTTGACCCTTCGCCTAGGCTAGGACTCCTGGATGTGTGGATGTAACCTTCTTCACCGGTGAGATAATCAAGACACATACACAGTAGTACGTGAATAATGATTACATTTTATTGCTCAGTGCATCGCTGTTTTATACATATACAGAGAGGGCACCCCCTGTGGTTCAGCCCATCAGAGGCGGTCCCTTTATTGTACAACATAGCATAATTATACATAATGCTGACAAAGAGATATCATAATACAATATTTCAACATTTCAACAGATGTCCGGCCGTTTACCCGACTTATCTTGTGGTTTTAGCACAAGATATATGTTGACATAACTTAACTGCGTAACTGCAGCTTTAGGTTAAATTCTGATCACTCAACCACAGCTGTTTCCTAAGCTGCTGATATGTTCATACTACTTGACCACAGCCATTTCCTATGCAAACAGTACTCTGTTCAAGAGAATCAAACGTGTGTCAATCTTTTCTAAGACATAAGAAATCAATATAAGGAAACATAGGAAAGTTTAAGGTATTACTGTATTCATTAATTTTAACCATATAGCATTATAGCATTCCCCCCCCCCCCCCCTTATAAACCTCCCTTTGATCATGTCATCCCTTCCAGGGATGTCATTGATCACACTTTTTGTCTGCAGAAAAATTATTCTGAGTACAAACTTGATTACCACACGATTTAATTAGGATCAAGTTTAGGTACAGTTTTTATTCACTGTACCACTTATGTTCAGTAGATATGGTGGCCATCATTAAAGTCGTCTCTTTAGACCTCGGATTTTTGTTGCTAGTGATTTTCCTGATTAAGAAAACAAGCAACTTAAACATTAAATATAACAGGAAAATAAGGGTCAAACCCATTATCACTGTCATACCCGCTTGTTTTAGAAAAGAGTAAATGCCTGGACCCCAGAATCCTCCCTCTCCAAAGGGGCTCCATGTTTTTGCAATGTTTCTTGCCTCTTGTTGTAATTTCTCTACCTCGCTCCTGTGTTGTGAAATCAAATCATAATAATCAGGAATTTCTATAGATGTGTTGTGAATCCACGTACAACACTCATAATTTTCGGTCACTTCACACAGGCCAGTGAGTGCAGCACTCATGCTCTCAATGGCCAGCTCATGAAGTTCTAATTGTTTTCTGATTGCCCTAGTCTCAATATTCAAACTGGTGATATCATCGGAATTCTTCTCTAATACCTCATCTATGATACCCGTGTAGTTGTTGAGTCTCTTCATCAAGTCTATTCCCCACCCTGTCCAGGAAGGGAACCAGGCCCATGCCATGTCCTTTTCCAGGAATAACTCTCTTTTACTACGGTGCCTAAGGGGATATCTGGGATGGGGACTAGCTTCTAGTATATGTCCTTTCTCCTTGTCTCCCAGTACTCCCATCACTGGGACTAGGGCTGCTAGGTAACACCACCCCTTGGATTCCAACGGTACCCAAGGGTAACAACCCATCTTGCAACATACATACGTGTTGTTACCCAGAGCTAGAGGAAGTCTCTGAAAAATTTTCCTCATGTCATGAGACATGCTGGAAAACTGTATAACTGATAGCAGTTTACCTAGGCTAGTAGTGGAGTTGCTAGACATGAATGTCGTTAAGGTGTGATTGATCAGAGGATCTGATGTATGATAAAAGGAAATGTTTTGGTCTGTGAAGTTGGGAGATGTGGCTGTAAAATTAATTATAGTATGTTGACAGGCCTGAGCACCCTTCGTGGAATTTCCCAATTTGAAACACCAATCCAGGGTACAACTCCTACCCATGGTTTGTAAGACCAGAGTGGTGTTTGGGAATTTCCTAGTGACATTTGTAAGATGTACCGGTGGCGTCCCTTTTAAGAGAGATGAAATTCAAGGGTACTTCCATTAGGGGAATTCTAGTCGTACCAGGGTGAAGTTTACTACATATCCAACATTTGTCATATCCTGACTTTTGAGCATATGCATATTTAAATTTTAATAATAGCATTTTATCTACGAAGCTTCCTTTTACACCCCTTTTTTTTTTTTTTTCCGGCTTGGTAGCATAACCCTGCTCTGTTTTCTCCTTACATATATCCTCATTTCTTATGAACTCAGGTCTGCAATTTCTATGCATATAACATCCTGTCGATGCTATTATGAACAATATTACAGTTATTATTAAAGACCATAGCAATAATTTGCCGGGAGAGTATGGATCCCTTGATGGGGTTTTTTGTATTTCTAAGGTTAGTTTGTGTCTGGGGATAGGCGCCCCATTTCCTGATCTAGGCTCGAGTCTTTCTCTGGTTCTTCTGGAATCCTCGGCAATGTGGGGGTGTTGTGGCGATGGAGGTCCGGAGTTGGTGTCGTTCTCTTTGCGGGGAGTCCCGGTGTTGGGAGGGGTGTGGGGCTCTTTTTGAGTCTGCTGGCATGGATCCATTGTGGTCCTTGTTCAGTTAGGACTGCTGTTCTTGAGACCTTCTCTACCGTATAGGGTCCTTGGTAGACGGGTCCTACGTGTTTCCTGAAGGCGAGCTGTTTAATAAGAACTTTATCTCCAGGGATGAACGGGTGAGTTGGTTCTGTGGAGAGAGGAGAAAAGGTGACAGCAACTTGTTCCTGTATTTCATTTAAACCACTTACCAATTGCCGGACATATTCTTCCTGTAAAGAATAAAGATTAGTTTCTTCTCCTTGGGGGGGTATTGGTATTTTAGTTTGGGCTGGTTTTCCCATTAATATTTCAAAAGGGGATAGCTTAGTCCTTGTCTGTGGGGTGTTTCGGATCTGAAAAAGTATAGCTGGCAAATAATCTATCCATCCCTTCATTATTCCTTTTGTAGCTTTTTTAAGTTTGTCTTTAATGTTTCTGTTCATTCTTTCTACCATGCCTGCACTTTGGGGGTGATAGGGAATGTGTAGTTTCCATTGGATTCCTAGTAACGTGGCTAGTTCTTGTGTGAGGACGGAGGAAAAAGATGGGCCTCTATCAGACCATACTGCCTGAGGTATGCCGAATCTACATACCCAGTGGTTTAATAATGCTCTGGCTGCTATTTTTGCTGTCTCCCCTGTTGTGGGTATTGCTTCAACCCATCCTGAAAATTTGTCTACTATGACTAACATGTACTTGATATTTCCTTTTTGTTTGGGCATGTGTGTAAAGTCTATTTGCAAATCTTGCAGTGGGCCTAATGGAGGGGGTAATGATCCGTGTAGGCCATGTTTCTTCCCTTGTGTATTGTTCTGTGCGCATGTTAGACAACTATGTACTAGTATATCTGTCTGTTTTTGTATGTCCCATGTACAAAAAAAAGAATCGTATATCTTTATTAGGGGCTTCACACCTATGTGTGCTGGTCCATGCAAATATGACAGAATTAATGCGCAACTGGATTTTGGGATGCCCATTATCCTCCCTTTTATCCATAAACCATCCTGGTTTCTGGATAAGCCCTCTTCATGCCAATAAAGAACATCTTCCTCAGTGGCGGAACTTTGCAGTTGGGCCGCCACTATGGGGAAGTCAGGTGAAGTAAAATCTTGTTGAAAAAATTGTGTTGCAGACTGCTTGGTTGGGGATTTAGCAGCCGCTTCTTTGGCTACCCTGTCTGCCAATGCATTTCCTTTCGCTAGTCTGCCCTTGTCTGCTGTGTGTGCTTTTATTTTAATTATAGCAATTTTCTTGGGCAGCTGAATGGCATCGAGTAAATCCAAAACATAAGTTTTATGAGCAATTGGTTTATTATCGGCGGTAATGAATCCCCGATTTTTCCATATTACTCCGAAGTCGTGGACCACGCCATGTGCATAGCGACTGTCGGTGTAAATATTAACTTCCTTGTTCTCAAAAAGCTTACAGGCTTGCGTGAGTGCTACTAGTTCAGCAACTTGTGCTGACCCTTCAGGTAAAGGGTTAGCTTCCAGAATCACGTTAGGTAACTGTACAACTGCATACCCTGTTTTGAAGGTTGTATCGCTTGGTCGGGAACAACTCCCGTCTACAAATACATCCTCTGATTCTGGTCTGGGGATATCAAGTAGATCCGCTCTGGGAGTTGTGATACGATTTAATTCTGTTATGCATTCGTGTGGTGTTTCTGGGTCCCCTTTTAATTTGATCAGAGAATGAAGTAATCTAACCATGGGGGTGGTTTCTGCTACATACTTAATAGTCAAGTTAACAGTGTTCAACAGGATAATCTCATATCCACTTGATCTCTGGGCTGTCATATGTTGTGTGTTCATGTTTTGTAGCAAGTGTGTTACAGTATGACTGGTATGTAGTAAGAGTTCATGACCTAGTACTATTTTGTTTGCCTCTTGTACTGCTAAGGCTGTAGCTGCCAAGTGTTGTAGACAAGTTGGCATACCTTTTACTTGTAATGGCAGGGTTTTAGACAGGTAGGCAACGGGTCTTATGCTGATGCCATGTTCCTGTGCCAAGACCGCCGCAAAAGTGTTTGCTGACACTACACAATATAGATGTGTTAGTTTTTTATAGTCCATGAGACCCAAGGCCGGTGCATTTGCTAGGGAAGTCAAAAGAGTGCAAAATGCCTCATGCATTTCATTTGTCCATTGTACTATTTTAGGGGCAGACTGTAATGTGGCTTTCCTTAGGATGGAGTCATAATGTGAGCAATCTGGGATCCATTGTCTACAGTATACAATGGATCCAAGGAAAGAAAGTAATGCCACCTTGGTTTGCGGTGGTTGCAGAGTAGTGAGCGCTTTCACTCGTGCTGGGGAGACTAGTCTTTGACCTGCCTCCAAGATGCATCCCAGGTACTCAACCCGCTGCTGGGCCCACTGGATCTTTTTCCTAGACGCCAGGTGACCCTTATCAGCTAGATGCGTGAGCAGATCTGAGGAATCTTGTGCACAAGCTGATTGGTCACTATTGCATAACAAGAGGTCATCCACATATTGGATGAGGATAGAGCCACATTTGGGGGTCCAGTCTTTTAGTGACGCATTTAGTACCATGGAGAAAGCAGCTGGACTGTCCACAAAACCTTGTGGTAACCGAGTCCAGGTTAGCTGAATTTGGCCCCAAGAAAAGGTAAACAGGAGTTGAGACTCATGGTCAATTGGGACGCTAAAAAATGCATTGGCCAGGTCAATAACTGTGTAAAACCCTGCCTCGGAAGGGAGGCTATTGAATATAGCAGTTATGTCTGATACCAGGGGTGGTAGTGGGACTATAGATTTGTTAAGTGCTCTTAGGTCTTGTACCATTCTCCATTTACCGTTTGCTTTCCGAACAGGATGTATGGGGGTATTCCAGGGGGAGATGACCTCCCTTAGGATACCCTTTTCTAGGTAACTCTTAATTAGTGGTTCTATCCCTTTTATTTTTTCTTCTGTTATTGGGTATTGTTTCTGGTAAATGGGGTGTGTGTTTGGACATAGTTGGGGCCTATAGGGCGTGCAATCTAGGAATCCAGTGGAGAGTTCATTCTCTGCCCAAATTGCGTGGATTTCCAAGTGTGCCGGGAGCAACATAAAATAACCTTTGCAATCTTCCCTTTTAGGGCTTTCTAGATCACATATTCTCGAGGTCGCTATCACCCCTCCCTGCGGAGTAAATGTTATGCGAATACCCAGTTTAGACATTAAATCTCTTCCCATAAGTGGTATGGGGCATTCTGGTAATATGGCAAATTTAGAATGGGTAAGCAGTTGTCCTTGAGGAGTAGATACTGGAAGTGGTGGGGTAATTGGGTGAGTATTTTCAGTTCCACTGATACCTATTGAGCTACCCTCATCGCATTGTGCTGTGTCAATACTAGAATCCACAAGGCAACTAGTAGTGGCTCCTGTGTCTATCAAAAAATGGGTAGGTACTCCATCTACCATAAGAGTAACCCTTGGTAATGATTTCCAAGTTTTACTGTGACACACCAGGACAAGGGCAGGAACTTGCTCAAGGCATCCCTATGGCTCGTGTTGGGGTGCCGGCCATTGCATAGGTATTGCTGGCCTGTTTCTCTGGGGTGTTGGTGAGGGTGGACGGTTGTGTCTAGGTGGTTCTTGCCATGGCTGTTCCTGTGGTTGCTGATAATCCCTGTTGTTGGGGTTACCCTGAAAATTTATTTGTGAATAATTTTGGTTCTGCCCTCTGCCTCTAAATCTGCCCCTATATGTCTGTCCCTCTCTCCTTTCGGGACACTGGGATTTCCAATGTCCGTACCTACCACAGTTAAAACAGGATTGGTCTGGGGGCTGATTTTGTCTTGGTATTTGGGCAGCCATTAGTGGGGGGTGATCCGAGGGGGACACTAGGGTAAATAGCCCTCCTTTTGTGTTAAATACCCCTGCTGCTTGCCTAAGTTTGTTCGCTTCCATAAAAGCCTGAGCTGTTTTGGACATCCACGTAGGGTCCACAAACTTAATCAATTGGGTGGTTTTAGGGTCCCCGTTGGACATTACGGTTGATGTAAATAAGACATCATTGTCCTGTAATGTAGCTTTATATAGTTCGTATGCTCTTTTGCAATATTGATAAAAGTCTTCCTTTGGGTCTTGTTTTGCTGAAACTAAAGACTGTATGGCTGATTGTCCTTTATAATGTGATGTCCAATGTGCACCTATTGCGTTCCAAAACCCATCCCAGTCCTTTTTGTTTGTACCATTTAAGTGAAGCTTATGGAGGGCTGGTACATCTATAGGGACAGTAGGGTCTGGATCTATTATATTGAAAAGACAGTTAAAATCTTCCGTGTCCATACCTGCCCCTATGCAATGTTTCCTAAGGAACGTAGCTGCTTCCCTAGGGTTTTTTTTTGGATTTGGGCATAATTCCTTGAGCTTCATGAGTGTTCCTAATGGAAGGGGAACATGGACTTCAGTTTCTCCTATGGTTAACATAGGATAGGTATGTGAAGGTGAACTATCTTCTGGTTCATCTTCGCTCTCACTATCCTTTTCCTGGTTTTTGGTAAAGGCTAGAGCTTTTTCTATTTCAGATAGAAATTTTTGCTCATTTCGGGTAAGATTGGTTCTAGATGATAGTTTGTGTAATTTTCGTCTGATCCTGGGGTCAATGGGGCCTTTCCTGAGTTCTTCTATGTCTTTCCTATTTTTCTCTAAAGACCTCTCCTCTTCCTCTATCCGGCTTTTCCTGAGGTCTATTTCTTTTTGTTGTTCCCTTAATTGTCTGTGTAACTCTTGGATTTCTTCAACTTCTTTCTGTCTTTGTTCTCTCTCTTGTTCAATGAACTTTACTAATTCCCTCTGTTCCCTTCTTTCCATTAATTCCTTTTCCTTCCTTTGTTCCCTTTCTTCCTCACTTTCCTTTTCCCTCTTTTTTGCTTCTTCTTCTATTTCTATGCTTAAGTTTTCTAAGTCTTCTTTTACCCTTTTTTCTTGTCTGGCATTTTCTGTCTGCCTGGCCCACTTTTTGTTTTTGTTCATCTGACCCGGCACTATAGATTACAGTGGCTAGAATTGCAGGGTCTAGGGTGGTCAGATCATCTAAGTTAGGATATATTCCTAGAGCTTGGGGTGGTTCCTCAGTATCATTTTTAATCATTACATATGGTGGGGGCGGTTCGGGGGCTGTGGGGCATTTTCTACTTGTTATACCATATTTCTTTTTGTAGGCTTTCAAACAGTTTCCCCATAATTTACAACAATCCTTCATATATTTAGGGTCCCACTCCCCAGGGGGGTAGGAAAACTTATGTATCCCGCAGAGTTTTTGGACTTCAGTCCATTGGTCCTCACTACACGGGCCTCTCTGGTCCAACCCCGATATGCTCAGTTGATGGGCTCGGATTTGTATCGCTCCCCAAAATGGTTCTATGACACTGGCAGGGACCTGAGTCCGGACATATTCGTATGGGGTCAGTTGGTGCACGGGTTGCCCGTGTTTGTCTACACTGTTCCCCATATTTTGGTCCGGGGGGCAAAAAGGGGCGGCTAAAGGGACAACAGTGGAAACGCCCGGTTATCTGTATTGATCTAAGTATAACTTCTTCTAAGGTAGATTCGAATTCAAAATTCTCTTCTAATACGGAGCCGTGTAGGTTAATTTTAAGGGTTACAAAATAAGGAGCTCCGTCGTCTTGGGGATAGTTAGGACGTTTTCCTAATCGGGAAGAATATCCACCTGGTCGGGTGGCCAGCAGGGTTTCTATTCCTGGCTCGTGTACTACAAATAAGAGAACCACAGTACAATGAGAACAATTGGTGGCAGAATTTTCTACACCTCTTGGCATTTGCATTTCTTAAAACACATATGACAATATACTTATACTTTATAATACTTATAACTTTAATACTATCGGTATCTTAATACTTATACCTGGTAATGAAAAAACTTATACTTTAAAATTACATTTCTATGTTTCTAGTTAGTATTGTGGTCGTGCACTACACACAATACCCTTAGATTAGATGAAGGCTCCACACATCCGTCCTTTTTCCTGAGTGCAATCTTCTGCTTCTCAGTCAATTTTATTTCGTATAGTTTATAGTCAGGCCAACACCAGCCGGACTTACCCTAACACCTTGAAGATAGTACAACCTTCCTCCCGGGAGCCAGCCTAGCTACGCCGCGGAGGTACAGCAGCAATACAAAAACTTTTATGTGTTTACGGATCGCTGCGACAGAGTAGATGTACAATATTTCAACAAAAGTTAAAACATGGGCACCTACCTGCCGGTCAGCGATCCCACTTCTGACACCATCTCTGTAAGGTCTGTACTTCTTGACCCTTCGCCTAGGCTAGGACTCCTGGATGTGTGGATGTAACCTTCTTCACCGGTGAGATAATCAAGACACATACACAGTAGTACGTGAATAATGATTACATTTTATTGCTCAGTGCATCGCTGTTTTATACATATACAGAGAGGGCACCCCCTGTGGTTCAGCCCATCAGAGGTGGTCCCTTTATTGTACAACATAGCATAATTATACATAATGCTGACAAAGAGATATCATAATACAATATTTCAACATTTCAACAGATGTCCGGCCGTTTACCCGACTTATCTTGTGGTTTTAGCACAAGATATATGTTGACATAACTTAACTGCGTAACTGCAGCTTTAGGTTAAATTCTGATCACTCAACCACAGCTGTTTCCTAAGCTGCTGATATGTTCATACTACTTGACCACAGCCATTTCCTATGCAAACAGTACTCTGTTCAAGAGAATCAAACGTGTGTCAATCTTTTCTAAGACATAAGAAATCAATATAAGGAAACATAGGAAAGTTTAAGGTATTACTGTATTCATTAATTTTAACCATATAGCATTATAGCATTCCCCCCCCTTATAAACCTCCCTTTGATCATGTCATCCCTTCCAGGGATGTCATTGATCACACTTTTTGTCTGCAGAAAAATTATTCTGAGTACCCCCCCCCCCCCTTATACACAACTCGTTGTGTTTGGAGGAGAGAGAATGCTGAGTTGCAACCAAAGAACACCATACCTACTGTGAAGCATGGGGGTGGCAACATCATGCTTTGGGGCTGTTTCTCTGCAAAGGGAACAGGATGACTGATCCATGTACATGAAAGAATGAATGGGGCCATGTATCGTGAGATTTTGAGTGCAAAGCTCATCCCATCAGCAAGGGCATTGAAGATGAAACGTGGCTGGGTCTTTCAGCATGACAATGATCCCAAACACACCTCCCGGGCAATGAATTAGTGGCTTCGTAAGAAGCATTTCAAGGTCCTGGAGTGGCCTTGCCAGTCTCCAGATCTCAACCCTATAGAAAGCCTTTGGAGGGAGTTGAAAATCTGTGTTGCCCAGCGACAGCCCCAAAACATCACTGCTCTAGAGGAGATCTGCATTGAGGAATGGGCCAACAGAAAATGTTTGACCTCTGTCATTGCCAACAAAGGATATATAACAAAGTATTGAGATGAACTTTTGATATTGACCAAATACTTATTTTCCACCATAATTTGCAAATACATTCTTTCCCAATCAGACAGTGTGATTGCCTGGATTTGTTTCCACATTTTGTCTCTCATAATTAAGGTATAACTATGATGGCAATTACAGGCCTCTCTCATCTTTTTAAGTGGGAGAACTTGCACAATTGGTGGCTGACTAAATACTTTTTTGCCCCACTGTATCTATCTATCTATCTATCTATCTATCTATCTATCTATCTATCTATCTATCTATCTATCTATCTATCTATCTCTCACACCCTTCTATCTATCTCTCTCCCAACTTCCTATCTATCTATCTATCTATCTATCTATCTCACACCATTCTATCTATCTATCTCTCCACCCATCTATCTATCTATCTATCTATCTATCTATCTATCCCACCCATTTATCTATCTATCTATCTATCTATCTATCTATCTATCTATCTATCTATCTATCTATCCCACACATCTATCTATCTATCTATCTATCTATCTATCCCACCCATTTATCTATCTATCTATCTATCTATCTCTCACACTCTTCTATCTATCTATCTATCTATCTCTCCCACCCTTCTGACTGTATATCTATCTATCTATCCCACCCATCTATATATCTATCTCTCCCATATCTCTCTCTCTCTCTCTGTCTCTCTCTCTCTCTCTCTGTCCCTCACCCACCTATCTATCTCTCTCTCTCCCACCCTTCGATCTATCTCTCTCTCTCTCTCTCTCACACACCCCTCTCTCTCACTCTCTCTCTTATCTATCTATCTATCCCACCCATCTATCTATCTATCTCCCCCACCTATATATCTCTCTCTCTCATCCACCCTTCTATCTATCTATCTATCTATCTCTCACACCCTTCTATCGATCTATCCATCCATATCCATCTATCTCTCCCACCCATCTCTCTCTCTCTCTCTCTCCCCACCCTTCTATCTATCTATCCCACCTTTCTATCTATCTCTCTATACCACCTATCTCTCTATCTACCTATATATCTCCCTCTCTACCTACCTACCTCTCCCTCCCTCTCTACCTACCTCTCCCTTTCTACCTACCTCTCCCTCTCTACCTACCTCTCCCTCTCTACCTACCTCTCCCTCTACCTACCTCTCCCTCTCTACCTACCTCTCCCTCTCTACCTACCTATCTCTCTCTCTACCTACCTATCTCTCTCTCTCTACCTACCTATCTCTCTACCTACCTATCTCTTTCTCTCTTTTTCCAAATTGCGGGTGAGTGACGGGGGGGGGGGTATGGGGTTGGTTGGGGTTTTGTTTGCGCCCCCCAAAAAAATAGAGCACCAGCCGCCACTGCCGCAGGCCCATCCAATGACAGCAATATTTCCCAGGATATTTCTCTCAAAGAAATTGTCTTTGCAACAATGTTGCCTCTTCATCATCTATTTTGTTTTTAAGAATGCTAGAAGGTGAAATTTTTGTCATATTTTGGTAAAATATTTTTTTCTCTGTCATTTTCACTTGTTGCTGTCCATCTCACAAAAATCTTTACCCAAACTCACACAGGTCTCTTTATAAACCACAAACAATACAATTGCTGATGCATATTTAAAATGAGTCACAATTTTGTGTGTTTTTTATTATTTCCAAATGATCCTAATTTGAGCCCAAAAAATTTGATATGTGTACCAACATCAGAAAAAAAATGTAATTCCCAAAAATCAGAGGGTAACATCAGTATTCTACACTCATACACCAAGAACCACCAAATATCACAGAATAAATCAAAAGAATAACTCCTGACTAATGCAATTCCACCACCTGTATGTCCAAAGAAATGCAGTATATGTGTATTTACTGTATGTGTATTTATGTGTAGGAGGGTTTCACCTGTGGCATCTCTGTGGCTAACAGGTTAGCACTTCTGCTTAGCAGCCTGGAGGGTCTGGGTTCGAATCCCAATCCTGCTGCTTCATGTAGCGAAGTTGTCTGACCTCCCTATGTTGTTAACCACTTCTGGCACTTCTCTCCTACATGTACAAATCATCATTCTTTTGCTAGAAAATTACTCAGAACCCCCAAACAATATATGTTTTTTTAGCAGACACCCTAGGGAATAAAATGACGGTCATTGCAGCTTTTTATCTTGCACGGTATTTGCGCAATAAGTTTTCAATTGCCTTTTTTGTGGAAGGGCTCTGTTGCTTGTCCTTGTGTTATTGAAATTAAAAGTGTTTTTTCGGTATCGGCAAATGTGCTATAGATCAAATTAATATAATTGCCCTGGGTCCAGAGGTGTTCAGTAAATGACATTATACTGTTATCAAAGAACAGAACCTAGAGTGGTGTTTTATGTAGGGAAAAAATATGTTATGAAAAGAATAGATCGTACGTGTGAGGGGAAATTGGGCATTTGTTTATGTTGAAAAAGAGGAAAGATGGGAGTTTTGCATTGTATGGGGACATTGCCTGTTATAAAGCAAGGAAATGATCATTTGTGGAAATGGGGTTTAATTGTGTTTAAGATGTTTTAACAATGATTGGGAATTGTAAAATGTTTGATTTTGTCTTTTTTGGTTAAATACAAGTTTAAGAATATGAAGGTTTAAAAAGTAGGAATCCTTGCTATGAAAGTAATTAAAGGGAAGTTATGTATTCCGGGCGCTATGCCAGATAAAATGTGGTTGGTAAAGAAATAGGAAGTGACTTTAGGGTTGTGTAATCCTCTCTAGAAACAAATATTCAGGTGTTTAGAAGGTGTTCTAAAGGAAAATATGGAAAAATGATGGATGAATGGAATGGCCAGATGAATGTGGAATGAGAAGGTGGTTGTGTTGTGTTTAATGAATGCACAGGGTATCATTTTGATTAGTAAAGTATTTTAAGTGTGTTAGAATGTACACAACAGGTTGCCCATGTTATATTTTCCCTAAAAGTTTGGGGTTAAATTAAAAATTGATAAAGGGATTTTGGTAACAGAAGGGTGAAATTTGGGAAAAATGTTTGAAGAGTTACTGAAATTAAGTAACCGGGGTCAAAATAAATTGTTGCGAATATTGAGCCCATGAGGTACTAAAATGTGATGGGAAAGTTTGTTTGAATAGCAGTCAGAATGACTATTCTGGATATTTACCTTTTGAATTCCCAGAGTGTCAGTCGTGAAGTGTTAATGATGTAGGGGGTAATTTACTATAGCGCCGCGGCGCTAAATAGCGCAAATTGCCGCAAATTCGCACTAATTAGCGCAAATCACGGCAATTTGCGCTAATTAGCGCTAAAACGGTATTCACTATAGCACTGGAGAAAAAATACTTACCAAAATCGAATTTACTATAGCTCCCAGAATCCAAATAGCGCCCAAATCCTTACTCTACTAAAAGCTGGAGTTGTGCACATGGAAATAATGTTTAGAGCATGATATAATTGCCTAAATGGTACTGAAATATGTGATAATCTGCTTTTAAACTGTGTGAAAAAGTGATTTCTACACTGAAATATCTTTAAAAGTCTGAGAAGTAAAAAAATGACCGTTTTTGGACAACTATTTGCAAGCTAAACTGAGCATGCCCAGAGCTAATATAACTCAAATTTTAACTCAAGTGACTTTTTTCACAAGAGTTATAGTAAATACCGAAATGAGAGCTAATTAAAGAGCATGTTTTGGAAGTGAAAATCTGAGCTATTTTAGTCCAATGCAAGTTTTAGCCATTGATTCTAATGATACAATTGTAACTTTCACAAATAAATCCTTTTAATGTTGAGATGAAATGTATCTTTCTCTGAAATTTTCCTTTGCAACAATGTTGCTTCTAATTAAAATATTTTGTTTTAAAAAAAAGCTAGAATGTGGAATGTTTTGATAAAATATATTTTTCTCTGTCACTTTCACTAGTTACTCTCCATCTCACACCAATTTTTACCCAAACTCACACAGGTGTCTTTACAAACCACAATCAATACTATTGCTGATGCAAATTTAAAATTAGTCACTTTTTTTTGTGCTTTTTATTATTTCTAAATAATCATAATTTGAGCCCCAAAAATCTGATATGTGTTCCAACATCAGAAATAAAAATGTAATGTCACTATTCTAAACTCACCCCCAAAAAAACACCAAATATCACAGAATAAATCAAGAAGAACAACTCTTGAGTAATGTAATTCCATTACCTGTATGTCCAAAGAAATGCAGTATTTATGTGTATTTACATGTAGGAGGACTCCACATGTGGCAGCTCCGTGGCTTAGAGGTTAGAACTTCCGCTTAGCATCCCTGAGTGTCTGTGTTCAAATCCTAAACATGCTGCTTCATGTAGAGAAGTTGTCTCATATCCCAGGTCCTAAAACTATGTCTAAATGTTGTATTTATGTGTAGGAGGGTTCCACCATCACTGTAAATCTTGCCAGATACACAATTTAGCCCAAAGTATTGGGACACCTGCCTTTACACACACATGAACTTTAATGGCAGCCCAGTCTTAGTCCGTAGGGTTAAAATTTTATTTGGCCCACCCTTTGCAACTAGAACAGCTTCTGGGAAGGCTGGGAAGGCTGTCCACAAGGTTTAGTGTGTCTATGGGAATGTTTGATCATTCTTCCAGAAGTGCATTTGTGAGGTCAGGCACTGATGTTGGATGAGAAGGCCTGGCTCGCAGTCTCTGCTCTAATTCATCCCAAAGGGAGTTCTATCGGGTTGAGGTCAGGACTCTGTGCAGGCCAGTCAAGTTTCTCCACCCCAACCTCACTCATCCATGTCTTTATGGACCTTGCTTTGTGCACTGGTGTGCAGTCATGTTGAAACAGGAAGGGGCCACCCCCAAACTGTTCCCACAAAGTTGGGAGCATGAAATTGTCCAAAATGTCTCAGTATGCTGATGCCTTAAGAGTTCCCTTCACTGGAACTAAGGGGCCAAGCCCAACCCCTGAAAAACAACCCCACACCATAACCCCCCTCCACCAAATGATTTGGACAAGTGCACAAAGCAAGGTCCATAAAGACATAGATGAGTGAGTTCGGGGTGGAGGAACTTGACTGGCCTGGACAGAGTCCTGACCCCAACCCGATAGAACACCTTGGGGATGAATTAGAGCGGAGACTCCAACATCAGTGCCTGACCTCACAAATGCACTTGGAAGAACGGTCAAACATTCCCATAGACACACTCCTAAACCTTGTGGACAGCCTTCCCAGAAGCCTTCCCAGAAGAGTTGAAGCTGTTATAGCTGCAAAGGGTGGGCCAACTCAATATTGAACCCTACGAACTAAGACTGGGATGCGATTACAGTTCATGTGCGTTTAAAGGCAGGCGTCCCAATACTTAGGCCAATATATTGTATATTGCTTGGAGACATGGAACTTGGCTATGGACTTAGGGCTGGTTCACACCACAGAGATGCAGAGAACATGTGTGAGGCTGCCTGGTGGCTAAGTGGGCAGCAATTCCGTCTAGCAGCACTGGGGTTGCTGGTTCAATTCCCCAACATGCTAATGCTTATGTTGAAGACATGCTGGTATTTTGTCTCCTGTCAAAATAGTCTGTAATGTAAGAAAGTTTATTTTGGACTTTAGATTGGAAGCTCATTGCAGCCAGGGCCCGATGTTAATGTTTGTTAGCACTAATCATACCCAGGGACTTGGACATTTAAAATTGTATGGTTTACACTGCACAGGTACATATGCTTAGAAAACTGTTGCTTCGTTTATGTGCATGCAAATGGACTTGGATCTTTGGCCTGTAGTTGGAGATTTGATGCACATAGCCAAGGGCTAACACAGTTGCAAATAGTATTATGTGTTCCTGCCGATCAGGTGAAATAACTTTAGACATACACAAAGAGATAGATTGAAAGATACTGGTGGGCGTGTACTTCTATTGGGCGTGTACTTCTATTGGGCGTGTGTCAGTTTGCTAACAATACAACCTCTCTTATATAAAGGCCTGCAGTATGGGGGATCGTTTGGTCTGAGAAGGCCAGGTTTTTTGCTGTGATTTGTGGGGGGGGAGAAGGAATGATAAATGATATTGTGCAGATTGACAACCCCCCCCCAAACTAGTGTTATTTGCTGAAATTCTTGTGCATTTTTTCAATCAAAAATTGTGTGTGTATTGTTCCTGTCTGACCGTGCAAAATCGTTTGGAAGCATCTGCTGACCTTCTACTCTTGGATCTCATTGCTTAATCATGTACACCGAAATGCAGCTTCCAGCAGAAAATGGTCACCAATGTATGTATATGTGGATTGTGGGGTGTGGGTGGGTGTTTTGAACATGTGTCTTTTTTTTATTATGTTGGAATGCTTTGTAAGAATAATGACTTAAGTATGTTTCTATAATCTTGCAGATAAAAATGTTATGTGTTGCCCGTTATACACTAAAAGTAAAGCTGTGTGCACTCTAAGGTTTTGACAATTTTTAGATTGTAAGCTCCTATGAGCAGGGCCCTTAAAATCCAATTGCTAAATGTAGCACCATGTATCCTGTCCAAATTTTTTTGAAGCTAGTAAATGAATGTACCTAATTTTGTTTCTGTTAGCAAAATAAAAGTACGTTATTGAGCTTTGGTGTGTGCGCTTTTTTTTTTTTGACAAAGTGCAAAATCCTTAATATTTTATTTCTATATGAATTTGTGCACCAAAAAATGAATCTCTTTGCCCTTGTTCACATTGATGCTACTTTGAAATCGCGCTACTTCACTTAAGCTAGCGCGATTTTAGATACTACTTGATAGACATCTGTGTGGCTTTATACACAAATGTCTATTGAAGTCGCATCTGAAATTGGCAAAAGTAGTGCAGGAACTACTTTTGGAAATTGGTGCGGCGCCACAAAATTGGGGTTGCGTCGATTGGAACAGTGCCATTGCCACCAATAGTCATGCGATTTGATTTCTGAAAGTGCATGACAAATTGCCCCAATGTAAACCTAGGCTTCAGCACACCTGCAAGTAAATGATAAAGGTGGAATCTTTATAACAGCTGTGGAGAATTGCAGGTAATGAATTCAGCTGGAGGATAGACAGTGTTGTATGTGTCAGCTCTGGTTCACATTGGTGCGATCTGACATGTCAGATCGGTGGCAATTGCGCTGTTCTAATTGGTGTGATTTGTATTGATATAAGTGAAGAAACCTGCACAGATGTCTCTGATGTCCCCCCCCCCCCCTCCTGCAGTCGGGACTGACATGCGGGAATAAAAATCGTATGAGTTCAGCTGAACGATTTCCTCCCGCTGTCAGTGTGAAGCAGGGCTCAAGCCGGGCCTTTTGCCTTTGTAATTCACCTGCTGCTATGGCAGAGACACCATTCCTTTTCAAACTCCCTTAAGTTTACCTTCAAATATCATATGTAGAAATACAGATTTGCATATCTGCAAATAATCAAAAATAATAAATTCTAAGTGTGATTGAGATCAAATTTTCGCAGCTGCAATCAACAGAGCATGGTTTCACCTCCTGACCCGGAAATGAGTCATTGTAATCACCCGGAAGTTCCTGTGCTGGTCAGGATCTCCATCTAGCTGGACATGGCGAGCTCCCTCTTTTTAGCATAGAGGAAGTGCTGCTGATTTGCCGGGTAAGTGTAGGATATGTACTTGTGCTTACTCAAGGTGGGGGTGGATTTGGTGTGGGTGGGCTTCATTGATTTGTTTGGTATCACTACACATTTTCTTCTGGACCATGTGCACACATCACTACTTCCTGCATTTGTTCTGCCGATGTAAATCAGTAAGGACTATGCAAGTATAAATGAGAGCTCCTTTCTATTAAAATATATATGACTTGATTCACAGTTGGGCGACTTTTCATGATTCTCAATGATAAAGTAGCACAGATATGAATGGTTAAGTCAGACCAACTTCAAAGTAGTCCTTGTACTGCTTTGGTGTGACTTTCAGGCTCGGTTTCCACTAGTGCGACTTGTCATGCAACTTGGGACTGCAAAGTCGCATGACATGTCATACCCTATGATTTCCAATGAGTATGGTTCATATCTGTGCGACATCAAGTCGCAGTGACTTCAAAGTAGTCCCTGCACTACTTTGGACCCACTTTGATACAACTTGAGGTCCATAGACCTCAAGAATATACAGGCATTGCTCCAAGTCACATCAAAATCGCGGCAAAAAATTGCCGCAAAATCATGCGAATTTAGGGTTGCAATAGTGGAAACAGAGCCTCATGTGACTTGAGGTACATAGGGTGCAATATTACACAGGCATTCCCAGAAGTTGGGGCCAAGTTGCAGCGACAAAGTGGCAGCAAATTAGGGTGACTTTCAGGTCGCAGCAGTGTGAAAGAGATTCAAGGATATCTTTGAATTTGGCCCTATTGTCACTTGTGCATCCTGAAAGTGGGGAAAATTCATCCCTGCACTACCTTGGTTTGACTTTGATGCGATTTGAGTTCCATACACCACAAGATAACACAGACATTGCTTCAAGTCATGGCAAATCTGTGCAATTTTAAGGTCGCACAAGTGCAAATGGGGCTTTATTCAAAGGTGTTATTTAATCTCATTAGGTTACTTTCACACTTATGTGACTTTTCATGCAGCTTTGGACCTCAGAGTCGCATTAAAAGTTCCCCCCCCCCCATGAGTTCCATTCATATCTATGCAACTTCACCCATGTTCACATAGCTCTGAATTGACATGTCAAATTGCAGGCCAAATCGGCGCCTATTGACGGCAATAGAACTGTCCGAATTGGTGCGACGCCACACAGATTCCCAAAAGTATTTCCTACACTACTTTGGGCGACTTCAGGAGGCGATTTCTTACCTCCCAACTTTTTGAGATGGGTATAAGGGACAACTATTAGCAAAAGTATGTAGGCATAGTACACACCTCCTAAAACACCTTCTTAAAGGAGAATTATTAATATATATATATATATATATTAGTTAAACCCCCAAGTGCTTTTTTTTAACAATAATATCCCTTTAGATTGGCTTTGGGAATTTACAAACAAAGCAATTTAGAAATTAGATGAAAGGTTTAGCGCTGGGAAACACTTTTTGAAAGATAAAAATTGCATTTTATATCAAACTATACAGATCAGAACAAAATGAGGGACAAATGAGGAGGAAAGAGGGACAGAGGGACTTTGGTCCAAATCAGGGACAGTTGAGACCTATGTGATTTCACTAGACATCTGTGCAGGAAAGTGCACTGATGTCTCTGAAATCGCTCACAAAGTCGGCTGAGGCCCCTTTCACACTTGAGCGACTTTTCCTGAAACTTTGGTCATCAGAGTTTCATGACAAGTCATACCCCATGATTTTCAATGTGTACCATTTATATCTGTGCAACTTCAAGTCACACCGACTTCAAAGTAGTCACTGTACTACTTTGGTCCGACTTTGATACGAGTTGAGGTTCATAGACCTTAAGTTTACACAGGCATTCCCTGGGATCGCAGAAAAAAATGCAGACGGAAGTTTGCACGCCTTTCCCTGCGACTCCTGAGTCCATAGACCTCAAGATTACACAGGCATTGCTTAAAGTTGCATCAAAATCACACAACTTTCAGGTCGCACAAGTGTGAAAGGGGCCTAAGTCACTGTGCTGAGTACTATTATATCTAGAATATAAAGTAGTCCCACCATCAAACACTCAGCAGCATATGCTGAAAAGAGGCGAATGCCTATTAGCCAATGCCACATCAGCATGAGCATGGTTGTTACAATAATATTAAAGTGGTTTTAAACCCACTTAGACAACTTGCATCTACAGGTAAGCCTAGATTAAGGCTAACCTGTAGGTGCAAGAAATATCTCCTTAATCTACACACACTAGTAGATGTTTGTGCTACGCTCAACAGGCTAGTGGTCAGCACTTCTACCTTGAAAAACTCAGGCTTCGAAGCACTCATGGGTTCAAATCCCACAGAGAGATACTAAAAGATTGTATTGGTGAAAAAAAGGCAAATGCCTATTAGCAAATTAGCCAAAGCAGCATATTCTGAAAAATGGGGAAATCACACACAGGAGGGAGGGGCTTTTTGATGAGGGCGTCTGTGAGGAGCAGCTGCTGGATCCCATGCCTGAAACTCCTTCAGCTGAGCGGATTACCGCAATAGCATGAGAACGGACTGAAGCTAAGTTATGCTGGCGAAGCTTGCCTTAGACCCCTGACACCTGCGGCCCGCCTGATGTCCCGCCGAAGTCCAGTTCCCCGTTCCTCGTACCCGCTGCATATGGTTTTTTCCGTCACGCTCACCTGAGTCGGGATCTCTCTGTACAGCGTATGCAGCGCTGTCAGCACAGGATCACAGGGCAGCCGTCTTCCTCCCCGTCTTCCTCCCCAGTACGCTCCCTCGAACGGAGGGTCCGCTCCTCTGCTATCCTCCGCTATCCCTGTACCTTCCTGTACCTCCTCATACCTCCTTCGACCCTGCCGCGCTCTCCTGCCGCGCTCTCCTGCAACTCACTACACTTTCCACTCTGCATCGTGAGAGATTGCAGTGTAGCTGTTAATGCTCCCTGGACTCCGAAAAAAAAAACCCTATACCTATTTCTTGAATACACGCCTCCTCAAGCTTCTCAGGCTCCGGGAGAGGGACACGTGGATTACAAAATAGGAGATAGAAGGTGGAAAGGGTATGGGTTGGTGGAAATTACCGGAGGATCGATAGAACTATAATTGGACGAGTTTCTGCAGGGAAGAGCTGACGGGAGTGCCAGGGGTAAGTCTCTTATACACATGTATTGATCATACACGGGACTGCATAGAAAAAAAAAAAAGGTGTGTATGTATAAGTTTGTACAAGTAAGAATTGGAACTGTGAAATCTATTTGAGATCATCTGAGAGAACACTGAGACCCCCCTGACCTGAGAATAACAAAACCTAAACATAAACCTTTAACCCAGGATTTACAAAAATGCAGAATGACCAGGAATAGGTCAGTGGGAGATTACTATGAGAAACTAACTAACTCTCAAATATATGAGTTATGAAGGCAGAATCAGAGGTTTTGCGCTGGAATCTCTGATCAAGGGAGTGTTAAAGGAGTGTCTTAAAGGAGTGTCTTTTTGCTTTCCTTTTTTTTGATCATCCCCCGTAAGGGGTACAAGAGCTTGAGTAACCAGGAACTAGTCGGCTGAGACTAGATCTTTTAGGTGAACGTGTTATATTGTTGCCTGATCTATCAGTACGTTCTGCTTACCTGGACTGATACGCTGTCACGGTGGACCACCTTTAAAAAAAAAAAAGGGGGCGGGCAGGGCGGAGGCTTGAATTATCTAGGATTACCCGGACTACCTGAAGGGTGAGCGAATCACTCAGATATGAGAGGCAGACCAGTAAGGGGAGCAGGGGCCAACACCCCAAAAATGAGCGCCAGCCCGGGCACCATTAAAAAATATATGATACAGAATGGAGCAAAAGACAGCCCCAGTAAACAGTTAGGAGCCAAAAGTAAAACAACAGAGGCCCAGCTGAAAGACGATCAGAAGAGAAAATCAGGGAAGGCAGGGAGCGGACCACAGGTCATGGAGGAGACAGTAGAGGAAACAGAGGAAGAAGAAATAATTGAGAATAAACAAGAAGATCAACTCCCAACTAAAGGGGAAATAGCAGAAATGTTTTCTAGATTGGAAACTTCGTTTACTAGAATGGAGAGATCATTAAAAGGGGAAATGTCTATATTACATGAGGATTTGAATCATATATTAAGAAGAGTTGAGGAAACAGAAGAAAAGTTAGACACCCAAGTGGCTGAGATAACAGACTTAAAAGCTCAGATGAAAGAGATACAAAGAGAACAAATGTACATGAGATACAGAATAGAAGATCAGGAAAATCGGAACAGGAGGAAAAACCTGAGAATTAGAGGCTTACCGGATCAACAAGCAGAAGATTTACAAGAAAAGATAGATAAAGTGTTCGGACACATGCTAGGGAAAACAGAACATGATAAAATAAAATTAGAAAGAATCCATAGGATCAGGAAACCTGTAGGAATACCAGAGGAAACCCCGAGAGACGTGATTGTACGATTTCACAATTTTCAGGATAAAGAACGGATTCGACTTGCCCTAAAAGCTAGTAATTCGGCCACATATGAAGATAATAACCTACAGATTTTCCCAGACCTGGCAGCGGAGACTCTAAATAGGAGAAGAACGTTGAAACCTCTGCTGGAACATTTGAAATCGCATAATGTTCAATACTCATGGGGCTTCCCAGCCTGCCTAATTGGCCGTAAAGATGGGCGATCTGCGACATTGAGATTCCCGGAAGACACGCGGACATTTTTCAACAGACTAGATATCCCAGAATTGGAGATCCCGGGTTGGTGGGAGCCACAAGAAAAGAATACTAATAAAGAAGATCAGCATACATGGCAGCTGAAGTCAAAGAAAAATAGAGGGAAGTAAAAGAGAAGAGGGATGGAATTCTGGACTGGGGAGGGGCAGGACATCGGGTGGGTGGGAAACAGTAGAGAAAGGGTGAAGGGTTGGGCGGGTAAGTTAAGTCAAAGAAGAAGCTGAGGGAGCAGTAGGGGCATGGGAGCCCCTCCAATATAGAGGAGGTGGTAGAGGCTCCGGCAGAGGTCCAAGTTAAAGTTCAACCTCGAGGGGGGAGTACCGTAGGGCCAGATGGAGAGGGTAGGCCACGGATCTCTAGGCCACGGGGAGGCCAAATGTCCCCATTTAGCGAGGAGAGGGTGGGATGGGAGGGGGAGGGGGGAGAGGGTAGGAGGGATCTCTGGGAAAACCACAAAAGATATTGCTCTGTTTGTGGGAGTTTTTGTTTTCATTTTAAAAATGACAAACATAAAAATTATCTCATATAATGTCCGTGGGTTAGGTGCCCCTATAAAAAGTGCAAATATAATCAGAGAAATGAGTTCCATGAAGGCTGAAGTGGTATTACTGCAGGAGACTCACTTTTTTCAGGGCTCAAACCGGAGAATTATCTCAAATGATTATCCTCTATGGCAGTGTTTCTCAACTCCAGTCCTCAAGGCGCACCAACAGGTCATATTTTTGGGATTTCCATTGATTTGCATAGGTGAATTGAGCAGTTTCACTGCCTTAGTAATTGCCACAGCTGTTTCATCTGCAGGAAATCCCAAAAACATGACCTGTTGGTGCGCCTTGAGGACTGGAGTTGAGAAACACTGCTCTATGGTACTACGGGGACTCTCCGATAAGACGTGCTAAAGGAGTGGCCATTGGGTTTGCCAAGGGATCCCAATTCATATTGGAGGAGAGGAAAACAGACCCGGAAGGGCGCTACCTATTTTTAAGGGGCAAATTGAACGAAGAGGAGATTTCGTTGGCAAATGTTTATGGCCCAAATAAAAAATCAATTAAATTCTTAATGGGGGTTATGGATGATTTCATGGATTTCAAGAAAGGGGGGGGGCTATCATGACAGGAGACTTTAACCTATGTCTAGATCCCAGGATGGACTGTACGTCACATGTGCCGGAGACTGGAATAGCCCAGAGAAACAAACTAAAAAAGAGAATACAGCAACATCAACTAGTGGAGGTGTGGAGATCCCAACATCCAAAACAGAAAATTTTTACATTCTACTCTTCGGTACATGGGACGTACTCAAGATTAGATTTTTTTTTGGTTGAACATAAGTTATTAGAATTAGTGGAAGATACAGATATAGGAATAACAACATTCTCTGACCATGCACCAATAATACTCCAACTGAAGATAGGAGAGTCCCCAAAGAGAAATAATATATGGAAACTAAATGAAGAACTTTTACAAGATAAAAAAATTGTCCAAAGAATAAAAAACGAATTAGTACTATTTTTTAGAGAGAATGCCATAGAGGATACGTCCGAGGCAGTGATCTGGGAAGCCCATAAGGCCTACATTAGGGGTATCTTGATAAGGGAGGGGGTGGAAAAAAACTAAGGAGAAAAAAATTATATTAATAAAAGACATAGCCAATTTAGAACAGCTACACAAGAATACTAGGAAAAAAGAAATTATACTGATGCTGAATTCGAAAAGAGAAGAGTTGAGAGAAGTAATAGAGCAAGATACTAGAACAGTCTTTAATCAAATCAAGAAAGAGAGATACCAACACGGGAATAAAGCTGGGAAATATCTAGCAAAATTACTAAAAAAGAAAAAAATCTGTCAATTTCATAGAAAAAATACAAACAAGTTCGGGGGAATTAAGATATAAAACAACAGAAATAGCAAAAAATTTCCAGGAATTTTATGGAAAACTTTATTCAATTAATGCAAGAGAGACAAAAGAAGAACTAAAACAAAAGAAGGAAAAAATAAAAGCCTTTCTAAACAAGATAAAATTAGAGAAAATCTCGGAAGATAAAATTAGTCTCTTAGAGGCCCCAATAACAGAGCAGGAAATAATAAAAATAATACAAGATCTACCCAATGGGAAAAGCCCAGGACCAGATGGCTTTACGATTCTTTATTATAAGAAATTCCTGGAAATTTTGACCCCGAAACTGTGTTCCTACTTGAATGGGGTAGGTAGGAAATGGGAGCTGAGGAAAGAAGCATTAGAAGCTATTATAACTATTATATTAAAAGAAGGTAAAGACAATACACTCTGTTCTAGTTACAGACCAATCTCTCTCCTGAACATAGATACCAAGATATTCTCCAAGATACTTGCTTCTAGGATGAAAACAATTATGACAGAAATGGTCCACGCAGATCAAGTTGGTTTCATCCCAGGAAGAGAGAGTAGGGATAACGGTATCAGAACCCTTTTGGCTATACAGCAAATAAAAGAGAGCGGGGCCCCAGGTCTACTCCTGTCAATAGACGCCGAAAAGGCTTTTGACAGGGTAGACTGGGGCTTCATGCAGAGTACCTTAAAGGCTATAGGTCTGGGACCCAGAATGATTTCTTGGATAAAATCGTTATATAATACACCAACAGCAAGAATTAAAGTAAATGGGTTTGTCTCAACCCCTTTTGAGATGAAAAATGGCACTCGACAGGGGTGCCCATTGTCACCGCTGCTTTTCGTCCTTACCTTAGAGCCTTTGTTAAAAGGAATTAGAAAGAACGTGGACATAAGGGGGATAAAAGTAGGGGAAGAAGAGCATAAACTTGCAGCGTACGCCGACGACATTATATTCTATGTAACACAGCCTAGAATAACTCTACCTAACATAATGAAAGTTTTAAAAGACTATGGAAAAATTTCTAACTTTAAAATAAACCTGGCAAAATCAGAAATTCTGAGTCTTAATATCCCTAAAGCAGAAAGGATTACTTACCAAAAAGATTTCCCATTCCGATGGGGTGTAAAAGAACTGAAGTATCTCGGGGTTAAAATAACAACTACAATCGAGACGGTATATAAAGCCAATTATATTCCACTATTAAATGAAATCAAAGCTGAACTGAGTAGAATAACTCCAGGACAATTATCCTGGAGTGGCAGAATAAATATTTACAAAATGGTAATTTTGCCTAAAATAATGTATAAATGGCAAATGTTGCCAATCTCAATACCACAAGCATTTTTTAATAAATTGCAGTCAATGTTTCTAAAATGTATATGGTGTGGGAGAAAACCACAAATTAAACTTGCACTTTTAATTAAGGAAAAGGCACAAGGAGGATTAGGGGCTCCTGATTTGAGAAATTATTATTTTGCAACAGTTTTATCACGAATAATAGAATGGGCTAAAAATAATTTAGAAAAAAGATGGGTGAATATGGAAGTCACTATAAGTAAAGCACCACTGGGAAAGGTGATTTGGATACCAGAGCAATATCGGGAACTCAGTACGGATATACACAAAATCACCAGAAATGCACTTAAAATTTGGGATAAAATTCACAGAAAAGAGAAATGGGAGTTCAATTCACCTTTAATGCCATTAACTAACACAAAATACTTTATACCGGGTGTCGAAAAATTATTTGGAAAATGGATTATGCAAGATAATTTACAACTGAAAGATGTAATGGAGAAAGATAAACTGCTAGGGTATCAGGAATTAAAAAACAAACGAGAATCACTTATGTTGGATGAATGGCGGTATGCTCAGTTAAAAAAAAAATTTGAAAAATTACCACGGCCAAATAGATCTATAGAAAGCTTACGGCCTTTAGAGAGATTGTGTGAGGAGAAGGTGAAGAAGGGAGTAATCTCTAAGATTTATAAAATATTAATCGATACAAAAAAGCTGGGTACACCGCCATTTATCAAGAAATGGGAGGAGGAGTTGGGTTCGCAGGTCAACGACCTGGAGATCAAGCAAATTATAGAGAGAGTACATGTTACATCAGTAAACCAAAATGAAAGGGAACTAAATTATAAATGTCTAGCTCGTTGGTACTTAACCCCTGACAAGGTACATAAATGCTCAAATGAAAGTTCAAAGTTCTGCTGGAGGGGGTGCAAGGAAATTGGGACTATGGCTCATATCTGGTGGAAGTGCCCTAAAATTAAAATTTACTGGGGAGAGATCAGAAAAACAATCAAAGACATAACCAAGATAGAAGTCCCGGATGAGCCTTGGGGTTGTATACTACACGGGATTCGAACCCCAACCAAACAGTATCTGAGAACTTTGCTTCCACAACTCCTAAATGCTGCAAAGTACCAAATAGCTACACATTGGCAAGAAATGGAACAACCTAGTTTGAAAGGTTGGTGCCACAAAATTGATGACATCTACAGACTGGAATATCTAAAGTCTAGCGAGGGGGAGGAAATGGTGCAGTTTGAAAAAAAATAGCGGGATTGGGTAATATTTAAACATACTATGGGATATGTAGAGTTGCTGGGTCTGTAATGGGCATACATGAGGGTGTAAACGTTAGTGAATATGCGTACGGGGTGGGTACATACGCATGTATAGATTAGTGCGGGTATGTATATATGTGTGTATATGTATATGTATATATATATATATATATATATATATATATATATATATATATATATATATATATACACACACACACACATTTAGAGATATGGGGGCATATAGACATGAATGTAAATGCACACGGACATAGATAGATAGATAGAGATAGATATAAATATATATAAGCTTTATAAAACAAATCCGATTAAGAAATTACATAGATTTTATATGAGAAAGAGGTTTGACTAAGAGAAGGAAATTAAAAGGTTAAAGAGGGAGCAATAGAACGGTGGGAAACCAAAGGGGGGAGATCCGGGGAGGGTGGTGAGGGGGGAAGGGGTAGGGGGCATTGTTTATTATTTCTTTGTGAAATATTAAGTCTTTGTACATTTGGATTTTATGTTATGAGATATGAAAACCTAATAAAGATTATTTAAAAAAAAAAAAAAGAAAAACTCAGGCTTCGAAGCACTCATGGGTTCAAATCCCACAGAGAGATACTAAAAGATTGTATTGGTGAAAAAAAGGCAAATGCCTATTAGCAAATTAGCCAAAGCAGCATATTCTGAAAAATGGGGAATGCCAATTAGCCAATGCACTTTTATTCAATAATATTATGGTGTGGACTTCCAAACAACTAGCTAACGGGCAGTTTACATTTCTTTGTTTGTTTATTTTAATTTGCTTGTGCAAATAATAAACATAGCTGTTGGATGGTAGGTTGGCTGGTATTTGAACTTGTAACATGAGAGCTGTATAGACATGGGAGCAGACCACTAAGCCATTGTGCTAAGTACAAGACGTGCTTAATAGTGTAGTATGATTAAAGAATGGACATAAATAATTACCGCTTTATAGCCACCTAAATGAAAAAATAAAAACATGAAAAAAACAACATACAACAAATAGGTAACCTAAATGTTTAATACATGTAATTTTACATAATAGCAGACATTACTATGTAATAATTCTTCATAACTGCATTCGTTAGCAAAAGAAGGAAAAAAACTAGGAATACTAATTGCAATATACATCAATAGATAGAGCACATCTCATATAAAAAATTTTCTTTCACATACATGGATCATGGTTACAGTGCAGTGCTATATAAAAACGTAGTGGAAATTGGCATTTGCGCGTACGCGGATTCGCTAATTACTAACACTTGTTTGCTGCTAATAGCGTTTTTTTTCATTCGCAAATTCGCGCATGGAATTTTTAATTGTCAAAATTTGGAGCTATTTTTTGCGATGTGCTCAGTACTTCCTGGAGTTATAGTAAATCAGCCCCGTAATGTTGGTTATCCATCAAATGTTTTGTTTTTTGCTGATGGTCAGATATATTTGCAAAGGTGGGAGGTTTCTGGGTTTGGGTAAAATGTTCTGTTCTGAGTCCCGGGGATAGAAGAAACTAAAGGTGTTTTAAGTTTTGTTGAAGTTCTGCTATAATACTGGATTTAAAAAAGGTGTTTAGTTAAATATGTTGAATCTACAGTATATAATGAAGACCTTTGCTGAGAAACATTTTTTTTCCTGCATGCTTTACTTATGTTTGAATCAATGAAGAATATTATTTTTCTTGTCAATTTTGTTTATTGAATATTAAATAATAAAGACAGTTACAATTATTAATAAATAGTTACAACAAATGGTAATATTAGTTAAAGTGGATGTAAACCCACTCTCATCCTTTCTAAACTACTGCCATAGTGCTGATCTATAATGCCTCCTGCATGTATCCTTATCTGTCAAATGTCTCCAATTTAGCTGTTTAAAGCCCCCCAAAACTGCAGATTCAGTGGGCGGGTCTGTTTTTCGTCACTCGGTGGGAGGAGTTGTGACGCCAGCAGACTTCCTGCCCACCTCTACACTCCCCTTGGCCAGAGCGTGCAGGAGAGGCAGAGCGTGCTCACGGCCACCCTGTCAATGCTACTGAGTGACATGTGAATGACCAGCATAGGCATGCCCACGGGGTGTGCCGGGTGTGCCCAGGCACACCCTAATCATCCCTGTGCTCTGTCTGTGCTTTAAAACCTTTTGCTAGTGCTGACTGCCTGCAACATGTATGTCCCTGTGTAGCTCACAGTCACCACCACTGGAGTCGGGTTCAGGTCGGCAAAAACAGCTGTGCTGCGAGTGGGAGGTGATTGAGCAGGGAACTAGGGACCACATCTGCGGAGTAATCCAGCCGCATTTTCCGATGCAGCTTCTATAGTTCCGGCTGCAGGTCCCGTAAGCCGCCGGCGGAGTGATCTACATCTACATTTTGCACTCCGCCCCCCTCTGTCCTCTCTCTTCCCCTTTGAAGCAGCGGACTAGCGGAGCAGTGGCTGCTGCCTGCTAGATCGAGGTGTGCACTGCAGTGAGAGACGGTGCTCTGCCTCGCAGTAATAACCAAGGGCAGATAATGGGACTCTGCCTGACTTGGAGAGCCATCTTGCTCGGGAGTCTGATTGTAAGTGCTCAGTGTCCGATTGTTCTGCCAGCCCCTCCTTCACTTCACTAACTGTCCAATGTCACACCCCACCTCCCATTTGTGTCCGCCCAACCCCGCCCACAGTCCAACCCCCTGCAGGCAATGCCTGCAATGAGCTGTGATCAGGGTTTTGTGAGAAGCTGGGCGGGAGATATGAAACAATGGCTGCTATAGCTGCTTAAGCCACCTAAATGGGAACCAGCCTGACAGCAGGAAGGCATAATTGGTAAGTGAAACTTTTGCACACAGAACAAAACCGCTGTCTCCCCTGCCACCTTTTGCACTGCCCCCCTCCTGTCTCCATCTCTCCATTCTCTCTCCCCTCCTCCTCTACCCCCCACACTCTCTCTCTCCTCTTTTGCTCCACCCTCTTCTCTCATCTCTTTCTCTCCCCTCCCTCTCTCCATCTCCCCCTCTCCCTCTGTCATCTCTCTCCTTCCTCCCCCTCTCTCTCCCCCCTCCCCCTCTCTCTCCCTCTCCCTCTCTCTCTCTCCCCCATCCCTTCTCTCTCTCCCTCCCCCTCCTCTCTCCCTCTCTATCTCCCCCTCTCTCTCTCTCCCCCTCTCTCTCTCCCCCTCTCTCTCTCTCTCCCCCTCTCCCTCCTCTCTTTCACTCTCTCTCTCCATCTCCTCCTCTCTCTCGCTCTCTCTCCCTCTCTCTCTCCCTCTCCTCCTCTCTCTTCCCCTCTCTCTCCCTCTCCTCCTCTCTCTCCCTCTCCTCCTCTCTCTCTCCCTCTCCTCCTCTCTCTCTCCCTCTCCCCCTCTCTCTCTCTCTCCCTCTCCTCCTCTCTCTCTCTCCCCCTCCCTCTCCTCCTCTCTCTCTCCTCCTCTCTCTCCTCCTCTCTCTCTCCCTCTCCTCCTCTCTCTCTCCCTCTCTCTCCCCCTCTCTCTCTCCCTCTCCTCCTCTCTCTCTCCCTCTTTCTCCCCCCCTCTCTCTTTCTCCCCCCTCTCTCTTTCTCCCCCCCTCTCTCTTTCTCCCCCCTCTCCCCCCTCTCTCTTTCTCCCCCCCTCTCTCTTTCTCCCCCCTCTCCCCCCCTCTCTCTTTCTCCCCCCTCTCCCCCCCTCTCTTTCTCCCCCCTCTCCCCCCTCTCTCTTTCTCCCCCCTCTCCCCCCTCTCTCTTTCTCCCCCCTCTCTTTCTCTCCCCAACTCTCTCTACCACTCTCCTTTTCTCTCTTTCTCCCCCTCTCTCTTCTCCAACCCTCTCTTTTTCTCCTTTTCTCTCTCCCTCCCTCTCCCTCTCTCCCTCCCTCTCCCTCTCACTCTCTCATTCCCTCCCCCTCTCACTCTCTCATTCCCTCCCCCTCTCACTCTCTCATTCCCTCCCCCTCTCACTCTCTCATTCCCTCCCCCTCTCACTCTCTCATTCCCTCCCCCTCTCACTCTCATTCCCTCCCCCTCTCACTCTCTCTCCCCCTCTCACTCTCTCTCTCACTCTCTCATTCTCCCCCCCCTCCCCCTCTCTCCCCCCTCCCCCTCTCTCTCCCTCCCCCCCTCTCTCTCCCTCCCCCCTCCCCCTCTCTCTCTCAAAAAGTGTGTGTGTGTGTGTGTGTGTGTGTGTTAAAAATACGCACTTTTTTGTTGACAAGCCAGGGTTCATATAGTTTTGAATTGTGTATATAATATATATATATATATATTTATGTTTACACAATATATGTATACACACACACACACACACAATTCAAATCGATATGAACCCTGGCTTGTCAGCAAAAAAAGTGCATATGTATTTATATATATATATATAATATACACACAGACACATTTGTGTTTGAACTTTGGTTTGAGGTGCACACCCTAATGCAATAGGCTGCGCACGCCTATGATGACCAGTGACACTCGGGGATGAGCGGTGCAGCAGGGACAGCTGTGAACACCATCCCCCTGCATGGCTTTTCATCAGCCGCTTCTCCTTCTCTCCCTCCTGCGGCTTTCCCCTGAAAAGCCATGCATGGGGGATCGCGGTGTTTACAGCTGTCTCTGCTGCACCGATCATCCCTGAGTGTCTGAGTCTTCCTCCTCTTCCTCCTCCACTACCCCCCTTCTTTTTTTCTGGCCCCATCCATGTGTCCACATCCCCCTCCGCCCCCCCTCGTCCACCGCAGCCGACGGCTTCATTCTCCTCTCCTCTACTCCCTCTCCGCTCCTGAGGGCTGCGAGGGGGGGGGGAAGGGGTGGTCGCGCGGGGGGATCTGTCGGACTGGAGAGCGGAGAAAGGAGCTGGTATGTTAATTACCAGCCCCTCTCTTTTCTGAACTGGACACAGAGCGTTCGTTACCTATCGCTGTGTGTCCTGTGATAACTGAGCAGAGTAACCTGTGTGTTACTCTGCTTCAGTTTATGAAGGGAGTGGGGCCGCTGTCTTCTCTCCATTCAGCTTCAGTGCAGAGAAAAGGACTGGGGAATCTTTCCTCTGTCCCTTTCTCTGCCACAAAGAGGAGATGTCAGGGGTCTCTGTTTAGACCCCTGACATGTCACCAGCGCCCCCAACAGGGCTGATAAATAAAAAAAATCCAAAATAAAATTGTAAGAAAAAAAAGATAAAAAAAAAAAAAAACGACTGACAACACAGACCACTGACACTGACCACTGCCCCACTGACACTGACCACTGCCTCACTGACAATGATATTGTCCACTGACACCGACCACTACCCCACTGACACCGACCACTATCCCACTGACACCGACCACTACCCCACTGACATCGTCCACTGACACGACCACTACCCCACTGACACCGACCACTACCCCACTGACACCGACCACTAGCCCACTGACATCGTCCACTGACACCGACCACTACCCCACTGACACTACCCCACTGACATCATCCACCGACACCAACCACTGCCCCACTGACACCAACCATTGCCCTACTGACACCAACCACTGCCCCATCCCCCCACCCCTTTCCCAAGAGCACTGTGAAAAAAATATATTTAAAAAATAAAACCCCACCCTCCCATCATTGTTAAAATAGTACAAAAATTAATTGTAAAAAAAAGAAAAAAAAAATTAAATTGTAAAAATGTATAAAAAAATTAAATTGTAAAATAAAAAAAATAATCTGACACGGTCCACTATCCTGATACCATCCTGCACGTACTACCCACCACTATACACTCTGCATTCCTGTGATTCGCACCGCATTGCTGTTCAGATCACATGCGATGTCTGTGCGATGTGATTTCAGCCATACAAACTGTATGGCTGAAATCGCATCGCATTTGGACCAAACACGCACAGGAACCTTTTTTTGGTCCGCACCAGAATCGCATGTGTGTTCACACATATGCAATCCAATTCATGTCCAAACTGTCAGTTTGCAATGCGATATGCGAGCTGAAATGCGGGTGTCGTTAACATTGTATGACACTCGCCAGCAGTTCGCATATCGCAGTGTGAACTGCCGTGCGATTCGGGTGCGATGTGGGAACCCGCAGTGGATTCGCAGGGTTACCAAATCGCACCAGTGTGAACCGAGCCTTGGTGGGAGCAGTCAGGTGACATTTGTAGGATGTATGCTTTGAGGCTGGGTTCACACTGGTGCGATTCTGGAACCCTGTGAATCCACTGTGGGTTCCCACATCGCACCCGACTCGCACGGCAGTTCACACTGCCATATGCGAACTGCTGGGGAGTGTCATACAATGTTAGCAACACCCCCATTTCAGCTCGCATATCGCACTGCGAACTGACAGTTAGGACAAGAATCGAATCGCATAGGTGTGAACACCTCTGCGATTCTGGTGCGGACTAAAAAAATGGTCATGTGCGTGTTTGGTCCGAATGCGGTGCGATATCAGCCATACTATTTGTATTTCTGAAATCGCACTGCACGGACATCACATGTGATTTGCACTGCAGTGCGAATCACATGCGATCTCGCACAGCGCACTAGTGTGAACCGGCCCTAAGCTCATTCAGCCTTACTGGGTGCAATTATAAAAAGTGAGAAATCCACCCCTCCCCCACATAACACATCCTGGTGATGGAAAGGAATGTTGCCTCTGTGATCAGGTGACCTCACACACTGCACTATAATAATAATAAGATCACTCAAGCTTCTCCTCTGCCCAGCTCTGACTAAATACATCTCCCCTAATCACTTGTCTATGTATATTCTGCTGGCTGTTTAGTGCAGCATACATTTCCTCATCACACTGAACTGTGGATCACACCCCATGATGAGAAACATCCAGTCAAAACACAGGAAAGGCAGCCAATCCTGGGAGAGCTGGAGGGGAGAGGAGGGGAGGGGAGGGGGATGTGAATTGTGAACTTTTTATACAGGGTGTGCCTCTGTCTAAAGCTAGTGCACGAGATATGTAAATAACCTGTCACTCACCGCAAGGGGGCGGAACGGACAAAGGCATTTCTCTGTTTGTCTGCTGGAATAACTCTGTGTGGCAAGACTGGGCACAGATGATAGGAAATCTTATACCCTACGTTGTGACATCAAAAAAAATAAATAAATAATTTTCGGGTTTACATCCACTTTAAGTATATGATAATTTGTAGTCAGAGTCTTCGAGTAAGTAAGCGTTAGAACCCTAACAACCAAGGCCTGAGGTGTGCCTTGGCCAGCTGGACAGTATGCCTGAGAAGAGGGCATACCCTGAATGTAAGAATAAGAGAAATGTATAAAGAGTGTGTATGAAGGCTGAGGGAAATGGGTGGGTGGGAACCCTGAACGACGCCGACGCAGGACCTGACAGGGGAGGAGGCTTAAGTAGTAATCTCAGCCTCCTCCCACAAATACAGGCTAGCCTATGGCCACCCTTTACACTTGTAGTCAGAGTCTTCGAATAAGTAAGCATTAGAACCCTAACAACCAAGGCCTGAGGTGTGCCTTGGCCAGCTGGACGGTATGCCTGTGAAGAGGGCAAAAGACACATGTTTAGATGAAGAAGGGAAGGTAACCGACCGACAAGGAAGGCAGCGCGTGCCCTGAAGGCAACAGTATATGTATCCGATGAGAAACCGCAATGACTGGAGAAACCCATCAACTAAGGTAGGCGGTTCCCTCTATAGAACCTGCGAAGCAGCCCAGAAGTAGAGTGAACACCCCGAAAAGGTTGGAAAGAGCCTGACACCCGAGATAACCCAGACATGACTGCAGTGCTCGCGATGAGAGGATATGAGAGGGAAGTTTGAAGCAAGGCTGGCCCGAAGGGGCCCCTGCAACGAGGCCAAGCAGAATGAAATGCCTCAACGGGCACCCGTGAAGTGCTCTGAGATGAAACCCCCCAAACCCCTGGCCTACCCACCCTAGATATGGAAGGGAGAGGGTGAGTTGCAAAAGGACAACCTGGCAGGAATCTGAAGTGCTGGATACCTGGAGGAGCAGGTAGAAAGGCCAATGCACTGAGGCAACCAGCATCATTGAACATGGAAACAACCAGACACACAGAAACACCGGTCCCACCTGACGGACTCGGCTGGCGGATCCCAGGCAGAAACATGACCCGAACATGAGTCCTAAATGCACAATGGTCCAACCCTAACAACAGCAGGACTGATGACACGAGTGCAAGACAGTTGACATCGGTGTGGAAGCCAAACCAATCCTCCCTCAAGTAGTGCAAGTGCTGGACCACCAGACCACCAGACCACGGACAAGTGCCTAACGGGAAAATCTAGCAGGAAAGCCGCTCAAAGACCCAAGCAACAGGAACTCGCCACTAGGTACCTAGGAGCCCCCCCCCATGGAATGAGGCAAAACCAGACCAAGCACCCCGTGATTGCAGGGATGCACATGAACTAGTCCAACAGAGACGGGCAGCGAGCCCAACCAGGAACACAACTAAACAAGACAACAGAACCAGACACAAAAACACAACGCCCCCCCCCAAGAATGAGAATGAACAATGTCAAGACCACTGCGCGTGAAAGAACATAACAGCCCCCCCGACCCTAATGTGAGCCCGAGTAACCTGCAGCGCAGACAGGCAGTAGAACTAAACACTCAGGGCTAGTGCACCCACAGACCGTGGTGGGTAAACGTACAGGTTTAATGAATGAACGAACATCATATGAAGTGTGGTATACGGGCGAGAAGATTGTGGTCAACAATCATTAAAAACGAAACCTCAGCCCGTATGGATCTGTAGACGTGACAGATCCTGAGATGTGAGCACTAGCTAAACAACCCAGGTTGTAACATGACAAAGACGATGAGACATGGTAACCACAAAGACGACAACGCTATGACAAACACTAAGACAGGAAATCGTGGGGCAGACGAAATGACAGAAATCGTGGGGCAGACGAAATGACAGAAATCGTGGGGCAGACGAAATGACAGAAATCGTGGGGCAGACGAAATGACAGAAATCGTGGGGCAGACGAAATGACAGAAATCGTGGGGCAGACGAAATGACAGAAATCGTGGGGCAGAAACGCCCGACATAACTCGTGGGGGCAGAAACGCTATGACGAAACCCTGGGGCAGAACACTGAGACTAAACGTAAAACAGAAATCGTGGGGCAGAAACGCAATGACAGAAATCAAGGGGCAGTAATGCAAAGACAGAAAACGCTGGGCAGAAAATGTACGAGAGAAATGCCGAGCCTGAAAGGCTGAGGCAGAATAAATGCTAGAAAAACCTGGAGCAGAAACGCTAGGACTGAAAACGCTACGGCAAAAGAGATGACAGAACCATGGGTCAGAAATGCTAAGATAACGTAGAGGCTGTATCGCTGAGGCAGACAAATGCAATGACAGAGAAACCCCTGGGGTAGAACCACTATGAAAGAAACGCTATGACAGAATGCTGAGACTGAAAATCCAATGACAGAAACCTGGGCCAGAATGCTACGACAGAACGTGACTGAAAGCAATGACAGAAACCTGGGGCAAACGCTATGACAGAACGTGACTGAAACAAGCATTGACAGAAACCTGGGGCAGAACGCTAAGACACAACGTCACTGAAAAATGCACTGACAGAAACCTGGGGCAAGATGCTATGACAGAATGTGACCGAAAAATGTAAGGCAGAACCCTGGGGCAGAATACTATGACAGAACGTGACTGAAAATGTAAAGACAGAAACCTGGGGCAGAATACTATGACAGAACGTGATTGAAAAAGCAAAGACAGAAACCTGGGGCAAGATGCTATGACAGAACGTGACCGAAAAATGTAAGGCAGAACCCTGGGGCAGAATACTATGACAGAACGTGACTGAAAATGCAAAGACAGAAACCTGGGGCAGAATGCTATGACAGAACGTGACTGAAAATGCAAAGACAGAAACCTGGGGCAAAATGCTATGACAGAACGTGACTGAAAATGAAATGACAGAAACCTGGGGCAGAACGCAATGAAGAACGTGGGTGAAAGAAGTAAAGACAGAACCCTGGGACAGAACGCTACGATAGAACATGGGACTGACTGAAAGCCATGGCAGAATGAAATGCCAGAACCCCTGGGGCGGAAACACTAAAACAGAAATGCTGAGACTGAAAAGCAATGACCGAAACCTGGGGCAGAAACACTATGACAGACATGCTATGACAGCAAGCTGAGACTGCAAAGCAATGACGGAACCTGGGGCCGACACGCCATGACAGAAACGCTGAGACTGAAGCTGAGGCTGAAGTGCCATGCCAGAACCCTGGGGCAGAAGCTACGAGCGAAAGCTGAGCCTGCAACGCTGAGGCAGAAATCACTATGACAGAAAATGCAACGACAGAAACCAGGGCCAGAAGCTGAGACTGAAACGCGAAGACAGAATCCTGGGGCAGACAAATGCTGAGGCTGAGCCAGAAAGTATAGATAGAAACACTGAGACTGAAAACGCAACAGCCGGGCCAGAAAAGCCAAAGACAAAACGCCTGGTGCAAAAACGCAGAGACACTAGAGAAAACGCAGAGACACTAGAGAAACGCTGAAATGACAGAAAAAACCTGGGGCAGCCACGAACGCCATGACAGAAACGCCAAACAAAACGCCTGATGCACAACGTGAAAACAGAAACACTAAGACTGAAAACGTGGAACAGGAACCTATGACAAGCATGCAACGCAATAAAAATACTGCCAGCGTGGCCCCTGGGTGGACAGCCCCCCCCCCACAAAGCAAGTGGACTGCTACAGCCATTGTGTGCCCCCCCTGTGGCAGAGAGGTGACCAATCTCCCCCCCCTCTAGCAGTGAGGTGACCAAACCATCCCCCCCTCACGCTGCCAGCGTGGTCCGGGAGGAGTGGATGGAAGTCCCCCTCCTGACACCAACATGGCCCGGGAAAATGGATGATGGAAGGGCCGGTGACCTGCCGAGAATTGCCCCTCAGCGGATTCTGCCAGCTCTGTTCTGCGCATGCGCAACACTTTAGCGGATTTCGCCCGCTCTGACCTGCGCATGCGCAACACTTGCGTGTCCGTTCACGGCAGATCTCCGAAAATAGCCGAATGGATTATAACCCATATTCGGCACATGCGCTTTGAGCACAATATTGTGCCGCACGCTCCCGATGCTCGCTCCACTCTGCAAGGGGGGCGGGTGTATTACTATTGTAATGAGCGGATGCATGTTTAAATAAAGGAATTGATGGACAGAGAGGGCGGGTAGTTCAATGTGGATGGCCGATTTGAATACTTGTCAGAGAATTGTTAAAAAAAATCTTATGTCTTTTTTTTTTTAACAATTCTCTGACAAGTATTCAAATCGGCCATCCACATTGAACTACCCGCCCTCTCTGTCCATCAGTTCCTTTATTTAAACATGCATCCGCTCATTACAATAGTAATACACCCGCCCCCCTTGCAGAGTGGAGCGAGCATCGGGAGCGTGCGGCAACGACTGTCAATATACCCTGTTGATTGCGCAGTCGCAGTCTACAGCTCTTAATGTTCGGCAATTTTCGGAGCTAGAGCGCTGCGCCTGCGCAGTCCAGGGCTGGCAGAATCCGCAGGGGGGGCAGATCTCGGCAGATCACCGGCCGCCCACCCCACCCGTAGACCAGCGTGAGCAGGAAAAGAGACGTGCAGCGTCCCCCCCCCCCCAGCCGGGGTGAAACCCGGGCAGTGAGCGACCCCCCCTCCCCCTGATGAGCGTGGAGATCGGGAAGCAAGCGGGCGGCCCCCTGCCCTGCATGGAGCCCGGAGAAAGAAGAGAGGCGTGCGGGAGTCCCCCCATGTGAATGCCGGGAGGTGAGTGACCAGCACGCGTCTCCCTACCCCCAGCGACAGAGCAGGCTATACCGAGCGCCGTTTACAGCAAGGCTCCCCCCGTAAAGGCATGCCGTGGTGGGCGGGCAGACAGCTGATGCATGGCACCCCCCCCCCGGGGCCTGTGCCTGTCGACTGGCATCCGAGCGGACCCCCCTGTCAAAGCCTTCCGCCCCCCTACCAGCACCGCGAGCCCCGGGAGATGGGATGAAGAGGAGCCTCCTGCCGGGGGAACCATGCTGCTGCTCTGCTGAAGGAAAAAACGGAAGTGACGCGGACGCCCTGTGAACCCGGAAGTGACGACAGCAGTCACCCTGAACGACGCCGACGCAGGACCTGACAGGGGAGGAGGCTTAAGTAGTCCTCTCAGCCTCCTCCCACAAATACAGGCTAGCCTACGGCCAGCCTTTCCACATATTGAATGGAATTATACATATCTGAAGATTAGATATTTTACATAAACAGGTAATCAACTCGAAAATGAAATGTTAAGTTAATATAAACAATTGAAAAATGTAATATGTAAATATGTGCTAATACACTTAAGCCTCGTACACACGACCGAGAATCTCGTCGTAAAAAAAAACGTTGTTTTTCTCGACGAGATTCTTGTCAAGCTTGAGGAGATTCTTGTCAAGCTTTCCTTGCATACACACTGTCAATTCCAAATCTCGTTGTTGTAAAGCGCGGTCACGTACAACACGTACGACGGCAGTATAAAGGGGAAGTTCGATTCCAATGGCGCCACCCCTTGGGCTGCTTTTGCTGATCTTGTGTTACCGCGTGTTAGTAAAAGTTTGGGGAGAGACGATTCGCGCTTTTCAGTCTTCGTGCTTTCAGTTCGTTTTAGCGTGACGAATGTGCTATCTCCATTACGAACGCTAGTTTTACCAGAGGAAGCGCTCCCGTCTTATACTTGCTTCTGAGCATGCGTGATTTTTTAAGACTCGGAAAAGCATACACACGAGCGGTTTTCTCGTCGGGAAACAGGCCGATGAGAATCCTGACAAGAAAATAGAGAGCAGGTTCTCCATTTTTCTCGTTGAGATTCCTGGCAGTTTTCTCAACGAGAAACCATACACACGAACGGTTTTCTCGGCAAGAAAGCTCTCCCAACAGTTTTCTTGTCGTTTCTTGATGAGAAAACCGGTCGTGTGTACGAGGCTTCAGTTCCAGGCATATTCAATTAATATATAGTAAGTCGCGCTAAATATGTGAATGAAAAAGGCCCCTGACCAGGTGGCCAACAGAACACACAATGAAATAAGGTGACTATACGATAAAGAAAATAATAAACCAAGCGTGTTAAATAACACTAGCTAACTAAATAGTTAATGAACTAAATATATCTAGTGATAGTGGATAACATCAAAAAATCCAATAGCAGTGACAATAATATTGGTAGCAGCAGTGAAGTGTCCAAATGATACATTCAATGATAATGGTGAAAAATTGAGGATGAATACTACATGCCGCAACTGGTCATATAGATTAGAAATATAAGTAAACAATTGATCACTTAAAACTTGGTACGTAGGGGGGCGCGTGCGCGAAGCTCGACATGAAGGAGGTGTTCCACTAGAGCTCCGCACTCCCCGATGCATTATCGGGACTCTGAAGCGAACTTGAACCACCATGCAATCCCGTTTTTTTAGCGATCACCCCTCGGCACACTACAGCCTCTCCCGGGATGGTCGTGACCGGTCACCGCGGCAAGAATAAGCCAAAACCTATTAAGGAAGCTCTGGCCCGCGCCTCCTCCAAAATGGCGGCGAAGGCCTTAGCTAAACAGCTAGCTGCCTCTCCGGACAGAACGAGACATGCCGACAGTGAAGAGGAGGAAGAAGCTGACTTCCACATCGGTGGATCTCCTGCTTTACCGCCCTCAGGTATGTCCCAGACTGACTTTTTCAAATACATGGAAGCAATGCTGCAGAAGGCCCTTAAAAATACCTCTGATCAAATAACAAGCAGGCTGTCTCGTGAGATCAGGGAGCAAGGCCAACGCACTGCAGGCCTGGAGACTAGAGTGGATGATATTGAGCTTACACTTCAAGAGCAGGCCCAAGAGCAGGCAGCTCTCCGTGATGAGAATACCACGCTTCTCTCACGTTTAGAAGATGCAGAGAACCGCTCCCGCAGATCCAACCTGCGTCTACGCTGTATATCTGAAACTGTGGATGACCTGCAATCCTTTTCCACTGCCCTATTCCAAGAACTGTCACCCTTCATACCGATCGAACAATTGGAATTTGATCGGATTCACAGGGCTCTCACCCGCCGTCAGCAAGACGGCCCCCCACGGGATATCATCATCAAACTGCACTTCTTCCACACAAAGGAACAACTGCTTGCTGCTGCTCGTAACAAAGACACCCTCCTGTTCCAGGGCCATACTTATCAACTTTATTCTGACCTAGCTCCCCTTACAATAGCCAAGCGTCGTGCGATGAAGCCTCAACTGCAAATCCTCATGCAACACCAGCTGAAATATACGTGGCGCTTCCCTTTTGCCCTGCAGTTTTCCTATCAGGGACATCAACACTCCTGCACATTGCCTGAGTCACTTCAACGCCTCCTTGAAGCCCTTCACCTGACCGTCCCGGCTCAACTATCAGAGACTATGTTGCCTCGCACTCCAGCACGTACCACTGCTCACCCTTACACCACCACCCCAAAGAGGGCCCAACCAGGCACATCCTCCATTCGAAAGGGGACTCCCTCCCGCTCGCCTCGGGGTGGCACATCTGATCAGCAGCTATTTTTGCCCCGCTGATTGTGTTTCCATAACTTGCTTAGTTTTTTGATTTTTTTCCCTGTGCCAACAGAGGACCTTGATTGAAGTTCCAGAGACAGTCCACATCTTCTACAGATGACTCTCCAATCAAGGCAAAAGGGGTCTGTCCGAGGTTGGGTCACCCCCAATGACTAGGAGGAGCCCGCGCAGTCCCCCACTACACACAAGGGGTTGCACAGGTTCAGTTTTTCCCTTTTTCTTTTTTTTCTTACCTGATGCTGTTTGTACACACAGTTTGATATTTCAATTTTTTACACGGTTTTCTAAATATTTGATGGCCTTCACCTTTTTGCAGCTACCAATGCTGCTACTAAACATTGTATTAATGCTATCATGCTCCGTGGGGGTATTTACCTACCATGGACCATGATTCATTCTAAGATTATTTTTATTCTCCTCCCCATCTAACCTTCCTTTCTTCCCCACCTCTGCCTCCCCCTTCCCCATCCTTTAGCCTTCCCACTTACCTCTCCCCTCACCCAGGGCCGTTTGAAGGAATTTGGGGGCCCCAAGCAGATTGAGAATTTGGGGCCCCCGAGGGTAGGGTTGCCACCTTTTCGTCAAGCCAAACCCCAACGCTTAAGCAGCGCACTCCATTTTTTTTTTTTTTGTAGTACATTAAATTCATTACCTCTGTACAAAGCAATGCACAACAATTTTGTTATGTAGTATACACTATACATATATTTTTGTGATTAAATAACATTTCTAATCATATGGAATTAATCACAAGAGTCTCCCTTTACATCAGAGTCAACAGAGTCTCCCTTTACATCAGAGTCAACAGAGTTCCCCTTTACATCAGAGTCAACAGAGTTCCCCTTTACATCAGAGTCAACAGAGTTCCCCTTTACATCAGTGTCAACAGAGTTCCCCTTTACATCAGTGTCAACAGAGTTCCCCTTTACATCAGAGTCAACAGAGTTCCCCTTTACATCAGAGTCAACAGAGTTCCCCTTTACATCAGAGTCAACAGAGTTCCCTTTTACATCAGAGTCAACAGAGTTCCCCTTTACATCAGAGTCAGCAGAGTTCCCCTTTAGATCTGAATCCGCAGAGTCCCTCTTTACATCTGAATGCACAGGGTTTGTTCCCCTTTACATCTGATTCTGCAGGAGAGGAGTGCAGAGGGTAAGATGGAGGCAGTATGTACATGAAAGGATTGCGGAGGGTATGATGGGGGCAGTATGTACAGGAGAGGAGTGTGGAGGGTATGACGGGGGCAGTATGTAAAGATGAGGAGTGTGGAGGGTATGATGGGGGCAGTATGTACAGGAGAGGAGTGTGGAGGGTATGATGGGGGCAGTATGTACAGGAGAGGAGTGTAGAGGGGATGACGGGGCAGTATGTAAAGATGAGGAGTGTGGAGGGTATGAAGGGGGCAGTATGTACAGGAGAGGACTATGGAGGGTATGATGGGGGCAGTATGTAGAGGAGGGGACTGTGGTGGGTATGATGGGGCAGTATGTACAGGAGAGGACTGTGGTGGGTATGATGGGGGAAGTATGTACAGGAGAGGACTGTGGTGGGTATGATGGGGGCAGTATGTACAGGAGAGGACTGTAGAGGGTATGATGGGGGGCAGTATGTAGAGGAGAGGACTGTGGTGGGTATGATGGGGGCAGTATGTAGAGGAGAGGACTGTGGTGGGTATGATGGGGAAAGTATGTAGAGGAGAGGACTGTGGTGGGTATGATGGGGAAAGTATGTAGAGGAGAGGACTGTGGTGGGTATGATGGGGGCAGTATGTAGAGGAGAGGACTGTGGTGGGTATGATGGGGGCAGTATGTAGAGGAGAGGATTGTGGTGGGTATGATGGGGGCAGTATGTAGAGGAGAGGACTGTGGTGGGTATGATGGGGGAAGTATGTAGAGGAGAGGACAGTGGTGGGTAAGATGGGGTTAGGGATTTCCTTTAGTCTCTGTGGGGTGACCCGGGAGTGATTTTGGGAAGATAAGGAAAGGAAAGTGACTATGGAATGATGTCCCTCAGCTGGATGTATAAAGTGGTCTGGGGGTGATATAAGCTGGGGGGAGTTGGGGGCTGAGAATTGTTCAGATGGTGAGGTCTATAATGCAAAAAAAGCTCTTCTGCTCATCTACTATTATATACAGCAATAAATCAAACAGCGGTATTATTCAATGAAAACAATCTGTTACACCCCTTTCACACTGGAGCGTTTTGCAGGCGCTATAGCGTTAAAAATAGCGCCTGCAAAACGCTGCTAAACTGCTGCCCCATTCATTCCAGTGTGAAAGCCCGAGGGCTTTCACACTGGAGCGTTGCGCTAGCAGGACGTTAGAAAAAGTCCTGCTAGCTGCATCTTTGCAGCGGTGAAGGAGCGGTGAGTTTTCCGTGCCTCCACCGCTGCTGCCCATTGAAATGAATGGGACAGCGCGGCTATACTGCCTGCAATGTGCTGCTTCAGCAGCACATTGCGAGCGGTTTTAACACTTTCTCGGCTGCCAGCGGGGGTAAAACTGCCCCGCTAGCGTCCGAAATGCGGTAAAAATAGCGGCGTATTACCGCCGACGTTATGGGTGCTCCTGTGTGAAAGGGCTCTTATAAACCGTAAGCACAATCATGTATATATATAATCCAGCCCCCAGCACTCTGTATGTACAGATGATGTGAAGGTAATGTATGACAATTCATATAACTCTGTGTTATCCAAGCTCTGAGTCTGTACAATCAGAAGTGTAGACTCATTACATATATACAGTTTACATGAATGGTCACACATTACTTTCACATTATCTAGTCTGAGTGATTGGGGGATGTTTGTATAGACAACATGTGTGCTGCTCAGGAGGTATCTGTCAGCTGTGATTGGGCTGCACAGTCACTGCCCCCCCCATACACTCTCTATCTCTTCTGATTCTCCTGTCACCTTAACCCTTTACTGCATCACTTGCAACAAATACTCCTAAACTTTGCAGCTTTGCTTCCTAGGAGAGACTTTTCTCAGGAAAAAAATAATTCAGCTCACTGGTGATTGGAGGGGGGGGAGGAGGTTGAGTCAGAGATACCAGAGACTGCGCAGGACACTGGAGGGGGGGCGGGGGGAGACAGAAAGGAGCTTTGGATTCCAGCACACACCGTAGCCACTGTGCACTTATTTAAAAGCAATGCTGCTGCTGTCTCACAGTGACCGGTGTGCCGATGGTCTCCCCCCCGCCTGAATTGGAGGGGGGGCGCTGATCGCGGGAGGGGGGCCGCTCTGCTGGGGCCCCAGGCCAGCTTGGGGCCCCAAGCAGTTGCTTGGTTTGCCTCTCCTGTTCTGATGGCCCTGCCCCCACCCATCCCCATCCTTTCGCCTACCCCCTTTTCTATGTTTTTCCTCCTGCCTTACCTTTTTGAATTATTTATTTTATCTGTTTATCAATCCCCCTCTCCAGATATTTCCTTTATATTGTATTCTGTTGACATGGTAGCAGTGCTTTGTTTACTCTAAATTATTCTTCTGTCCCAGCTTACAGTTTTTGTAGATTGTTACTCTCTTTAAAATGTACATTCCTGGATAGGTTTGTTATATCCCGTTTGCAGCGGGGAGTTGTCATTGCTCCCCCCTTCTACGGTGCACCCACTCTCGAGCTGGCTGGCTGGCTGGTGAGTCTGTGCACTATTTGGTCGGGCGACAGAGTTCCACTCTTCTCCCTTTTCATGACCATTGGTTTGCCCTACAATGTTTTTCTTCTTTCATGTTCTCTTCTTACTCCTTGTCTTCTCCCCTCTTTTCTTCTTTCCCTTTCCAGTCAGCCGGATCTCATGACCCTGGAGGCACCTTCTACTATTCTTCCCTATGATCCCAGATGGCTCCCTTGAACATACTCTCATTAAACGTTAAAGGTCTCAACTCCCCCAATAAGAGGGTCAAAGCCTATCAGTCATTTGCGTCCCTGAAAGCTGGTATAGTGGCCCTTCAGGAAACAAATTTTTGGACCCGTATGACCCCAAAATATTTGGCCCTCAATACCCCCAAGTGTTTACTGCTTCTGCCTCTACAAAACAGCGATGCGTATTAATAGCTCTACACCGCACCCTCCCCTTTTCAGTAATGTCCGAAATTAAGGACCCAGAAGGTCGCTATATTATACTTGTTGGCCTACTACAGGATATAGAAACCACCCTTGTTTCCTACTACGCCCCGAACAATAATCCAAACCCTTTTTTCTCGCATTTATTCCAAGTCTTGCGCACCCATTGTAAAGGTACACTAATCTTGTGTGGCGACTCTAACCTAGTGATACAGCCACATCTGGATAAATCCCCATATGCCCCTGAGCAATACTCCCCCTCCATGCGTTTTCGGAAACTGATCCAACAATACTCTCTGCTCGACACTTGGCGTGAATGCAACCCGACTAAAAAGAATTATACATTCTACTCATACCCTCACAAATCCTTTTCCACAATCGATCATATCTTTGTTTCAGTTGCATCCTCCCCAATTTTACTCAGCTCTATTATCCAACCTATTACCTGGTCAGACCACTGTGCAGTACTCACCACAATCTCCTCCTTGATCCCGCAATCCAGAGACCGCACTTGGTGTATTAATGAAGCTCACCTCGCTGACCAATCTTACTGTCTTGACATCCAAGTTGCCCTTAAAGACAACTTACAGCACAACTCTACCCAAGGTATCTCTCCTGTCCTTCTCTGGGAGGCACATAAACCGGTAATTAGGGGCACATGCATCTCAGAATCTACCCACCTCAAACGCGACAAGAAAATTTAATTAACAAAATTAGAACAGGATTTTCACCACTGTTTCCTTCAGTTTCAGTCTTCTCCTACTGAATCTCACAGAATAGCTTTAGAAAAGACTAAAACTGAGTTGGACTTGCTGCTGGCTGAATCGGCTGATAAGGCCATCCGCAGGTCTAACCATACCATTTACACAAAGGCCAACAAACCAGATACTTTTCTAGCCATGCTCCTTCGTCGTCCGGAACGGAATCACATACCCATTAGACTTTGGATAGACAAAAATACCTATACTAGCAATCCTGTTAAGGTATTATCCGAATTTCGTAAGCGACTCGAAGAATTATATAAAGCAAAATCTTCTTTTTCTCCCTCCCATGCTGAAACGCTGTTTAGGAATATTCCTCTACCCACGTTGTCAGATTGTGATCGTGAGTCCCTGGAGAGGCCCGTCACGACCGAAGAGGCTCTTAGCTATTAAGACTCTTAAATCCCACAAACGACCAGGTCCTGATGGTCTCTCTGGCACTTACTTTAAGAAATTTGCTACTACCTTAGCCCAACTTCTCTCTAACTCTTTTAATGCTTTGCTCCAACAACACTCTTTTGGTCGAGACACGTTGACAGCCATAATAGCCATGATACCTAAGCCCAACACAGACAATTCCCTCTGGTCCAACTTCAGGCACATTTCCCTACTCAATCTTGACATCAAGCTTCTGGCCAAAATTATGGCATTAAGCCTTAACCCTATTATTGGGGGACTAATAAATAAGGATCAAGTGGGTTTTATACCACGCCGATAGGCTAGCGATAATGTCCGCCAGGTTATTTTACTCCAACACATAGCCAGAACCCGTAATATTCCTATGCACCTGCTGTCCCTTGACATCAGGAAAGCATTCGATACGGTTTCTTGGCCCTACCTGAACTTTATACTCACTCGTTGGGGGTTTGGCCCACATTTTTTGCAATGGATTAGTTCTCTATATAACCACCCACAAGCTTATGTCAAGTATTCAGGGTTCCTGTCAGATAGTTTCAATATACAAAGAGGAACTAGACAGGGATGCCCCCTTTCTCCCTTAATTTTTTCTCTAGCGATAGAGCCCCTAGCAGCCCTGATCAGGGCAAGTCCGGATATTAAAGGACTGGAAATTGCATCTACCTCCCACAAAATCTGCTTGTTTGCTGATGATGCACTCCTGTTCATAACCTCTCCCCGTACAACTCTTCCAAACCTTATCCAGATCCTAGAAAAATTTGCAAATATATCTGGCTTAGAAGTTAATCAATCCAAATCCAGAGCTCTCAATGTGTCTTTCCCACACCAGGAATTCATTCATCTACAAAATTATTTTCCTTTCCTCTGGTCCACGACCCCTTTACCATACTTGGGTATAAAGCTAACCAGTGATCCAGCTTCTCTTTACCAGGCCAAATATCTTCCTATGCTATCTCACCTAACCTCCATGTTAGACACTTGGAGACCATTATGCGTTTCTTGGCTCAGGCGGGTTGCGGCTGTTAATATGTCTCTACTTCCTAAACTTTTGTATCTTTACAGAGTCCTTCCGATTGCAATTCCCTCTTATTTTCATTGAATCATTCAGACTCGGGTATTTAAATACATATGGGGCCCCATAAAACCTAGGGTGTCCAGATCTATCCTCCTTCCCAATAAACTTAGTGTGGGCTTAGGGCTCCCTAACTTTGCCCGTTACTATCACGCTGCTCAGCTGGCTCAAATAAGTTTATATCATGCATCAACTGGAATCCCATTGTGGGTCAGTCTGGAAGCGATAGATATTTCCCCCTTAATAATATCTAACTTATTGTGGTTGCCCGCTTCAGCCCGAGGCCCTATATCTAATCCGGTCACACGCCATTCACTTAAGATTTGGGACAGCCTACGTGGCCCCTTTAATCTGGTTTCTTCCCATGCCCCTTTACTTTCTTTTATAGGCCACCCACTTTTCTATCCCGCTTTTACCGAACCTGGTTCCTTTCAGCTCTGGTCCCAAGCAGGATTGAACCAAATCTGTGACCTCGTTACTGATACTGCTCTTAAAACATTCCCAGTTCTTCAATCCCAAGCTATGTTGCCTCCTAGGGAATGTTTCCGTTACCTCCAAATAGCCCATTTTGTCTGGACAGTGATAGGCACTAACTCCTCTCTGGATAGTTTATCCTTTTATGAAAGTATTTGTAACTCGGATCCACATGCCCCAGGTATCATATCACGCATCTATACTCACCTCACTTCCTCACCAGCTGACCTTCCCCTTTACGCTGCATAGTGGTCCAAAGACCTACAAATAGAACTGGATGTAGACAACTGGACGAGCATATGGGCCAGCACAAAAGCTTCTACACAAAATGTAGTGGCTTTGAAGGCAAATTATAAGGTCATCATGCGGTGGTATCTTGTCCCTGCAAGAATTTCTAAATTTCTGTCATCCTACCCACCTGTATGTTTCCAAGGCTGCGGGGAGAGGGGTACTCATGTTCATATCTGGTGGTTCTGCCCCATTGTACAACAATTTTGGACGACAATATTTCAAATAGCTTTCACCTTACTTCATGACACCTTAGCTCCTGACCCCTCCCTGGCTTTGTTAAACCATGTACAGGGAAACTACACTAGGGCCCAACGTCGCCTCCTCCTTCAATTAACCATGGCAGCTAAACAGACTATAGCCAGAGTCTGGAAGACCCCGAATTTACATATTGCAGAAGTGAAAAATAGAGTAACCCAAGCTATGATACATAGCAAGATTGAAGCTACTATCTTAGACCGACTTCCCCAACATTGCAAGACCTGGACACCCTGGGTGGAGAATTTTCTTCCCTCAGATCTTGACGCTAATCTCCTCAAACTATGAAACCCCAAAGGACACCTTTGTTTGATTTTGCGACCCTCTGGGGATCCGTGTGATCCTGCCGACACTCCTCCCCCCTCTTCTATTTTACTCGCACTCTTCTTCTCTCCCTTTCTTCTCTCTGTTCTCTCCCTCTTCTTAATTCTTTCCTTTCTTTTTTTTTTTGACCGAAATGCTTTATCCATAATCTCTATAGTAAAGATAGGGCTTATTGCCTAGACTTATTAATGGTTTTTATTTCCTAGACCTGCAGGGGAACGTTTTTGTTTTGTACCGTTACTGGACTGCATTTATTTCCCTTCCTATTCTAATCATTCTTAAATTCTTTATACTGTGTTTAAAGATTTTACTTCCACTAAGCTCTGATTTGTTATAATGAACGTTAGCCTGGTTTAGATGATTCAGTTGTTATGATTGTACAAGACTTTCTCAAGATACACCGTAAGATATGTTCTCCATTTCAAAATGAGATTATTTGTTGCTGTATACTGTGATTCTGTTAAATGAAAATCTTTGAACAGAAAACTTGGTATATAAACTATCAAGTGATAATAAAGTACATAAAAAAGGAATGAAAAGGAACGTCCATTCCTGGTGAGAAAAAAGGAGGTTTCCAATCCAAAATGCTTCAGTGGAGATGGAGGAGAAGTGGAGAGGAAAAATGAGTGGTAATAGATATGAATCCACCAGCACCACAGACCAGGTAGCTCCCCGTTTGAGACGTGAGTTAAAGATGGGTAACCTTACCATAAGAGGTGGACCTCCACTATGGCAAGGTCAGCAGCGCCTGCAGATATAGCCCTCTGCGGGGTCTTAGGATGGTCCTCAGGGTACATACGGATCCGATGTTCCAAGACTTCCTCTGCTACTGGTCCCTCTGCTCCGTCCATGGGAAGTGGGATCACACGCCCTCAGCATGGACCAAATGACTCGTCCAATAGCGATGGGATACCAGAGGAATCAAAGAAAAGGAAGTGACTCGGATAGTGTATTACCGCGGGTAAAAAAGGTTTATTCCAAATATAAAAACGGTCACAGAAGGTAAAATTGTTTAGTTAAAAAAGCCGGCATAAATTTCAAGAGGCGTTCGCCCGTGCTTCCGGGGTCACGTGGTAGTTAGTGACGTCAGTGCGTAGCACCACCCTGACTAGTTTCGTTACGAAAGAACGTTTTCAAAGGGCACGGGCGATGCACTGAATCGTCACTATATATATATATATATATATATATATATATATATATATATACTAGTGAGGCGCATCCAAGCCTCCCTTTCATTTTGGCGGCCATGATAATGAGATCATAACCAGCCCTCGTTTCCATTTTCTTCGCCGGGGGAGGGGGGGGGTTGAAACCAACTCTCCATAACCGCCCATGACTCCTCCCTGAACGAGGAGGATGCTTGGAATACAAACTCCAATCTCCAAAACTGATGACAGACTTATAAAGAACTAGTATCAAACGTATAAAAAACTTTTGCGCAATATCTAAGGCATTAAGTGGAATATATGTACAAACATTACTAAAAGGCAAGACCAAAGGTAAGCGCTCAGATATGTCAGATGCCACTCAAAAGAGACTAGCATCAGATGCGCCGTACAATCACGATCGCATGACAAACTAATCAGATGCATGGGAAAAAACGAATGGACGTTCCCATAAAAGTGAATAGTAGTCTAAATGGTACACAACCTAAATAGATGTGACCTAGATGGAAGTATATCATATAACGGGGGGACTGAGAATAATATCCTGGAGATTCTATGTATAAATATAAGAACAAAAGAGGAGGAGGGAAAGAAACAGAAAGAAAGGGGGGAGGGGGTTGATAATCATGTGTTATCAATAAATGCATTTATTTTTTTATGTCAACATTTAATCCAAAGGGTCTAAGACATTTAACCCTGTATATCCAACTCATTTCGAGTTTGGATATAGCTCTCCTTTTAGGTCCCCCTCTCCAATGGCTCTTTAGTTTATCGATGGCTAAAAACGATGTTCCTCTCGGGTCTCTATTATGAACCTCCCGATAGTGTCTGGACACAGAGTGTCCTTTAAAGCCCCTCTTAATATTACCAATATGTTCGTTAAGCCTCACTTGAAAGGCACGCACAGTCCGTCTAATGTATTGTAACCCGCATGGGCAGATTTGGAGGTATACTACATGGTAGAACATGTAATGAAGGACTTAATATCGAAATTTTGTGAGGTGCTATTAGAGACAAAACTGGTAGTTTTACGTTCCTTGATATGATTGATGCTACAAACAGCACATCTTTTACATTTATGGTAACCTACCCAGTTTTGAAAAAACATAGGTTTGTTGGTGGGGGGATCGCAAGCAGAGAGGGGACACCCCTAAAAATTACCTGAGTTTTTTCAGGGAGAATAGGTCCCAATACTACATCATCCTTAATGATGTGCCAATGTTTACGGACCAACTTCTTCACCAAAAAATGTTGATTAGAGAAACCTGTGATAAAAGGCCAAGCAAAAGTATCCTTTCATCTGTCACTTTTTTCTCAGCCAAAAGTTGACTTATATCCAGCTTTTCCACCTCCTAGAGATTTTTGTTCTAAATCGTCAGCTGAGTACCCTTTCTACAAGAACCTACTGGTCAGGATTCCCGCCTGTTCCCTATAGTCACACAGTTTGGTACAATTGCGTCGTAGACGTATGTACTGACTCTTTGGGACTGAGTTGAGCCACGAGTGATGGTGACAACTGTCACGGGGAATAAAGGCATTTCTATCTGTGGTCTTAAAGTACATTGAAGTTATAAACTGACCATCCTCTACTTTAATTTGAAGATCCAGAAAGTGAATAGATTTCTGGTCCACCTCGTATTTGAACTGTATGCCCCTGTCATTAATGTTTAAGGATTCCATAAAGGAATCAAGCGAATCCCTGGGTCCTCTCCATAGGAGGAGGACGTCATCTATGTACCTGGCCCACAAGACTAGCTCAGCCCTCCTGGAAGCATAGACAACGTCCTCCTCCCATTTCCCCATGAAGAGGTTAGCCAAGCTGGGGGCAAACTTGGCCCCCATGGCTACCCCCCTATTCTGTAAATAAAATGTATTACTGAACCAAAAGTAGTTATGTGTAGTCACAAACTTCAAAAGTTCCATGATGAACTTCCTATGTTTGGCCGGTAGGCCCAAATCTCTATCCAGGAAATATTTAACTGAGGATATTCCCCAGTCATGGGGTATGATTGTATATAGGGATGTCACATCTGCAGTGACCATCCACAACTCATCCTCATATGTGAGGTCGCCCAGTAGGTTAATGACATGTTTACTGTCCTTGATATAAGCCGGTGTAGCGGGTATATGCTTTTCTATCATGTTTGAATTTTTGGTGGGGAAACTGTAGTGTATGGTTCCCTGGGGCCCAGCGGGTGGCGCTGTTGCTTTGGGCCCGGGGTTGAGCCATGCATTGCAGTGCCGTACCCTTTTTGGCCTCTCGCAGCATGAGTACAGCGGAGGGGGGGCTCCGCTGGGCTTGCTGGGGGAGGGTATAAAGGGGTCGGCCATTTTTGAGTCACGGGTTGTTGAGCCCCAGGCACCTTTAGCCTGAGGGCTGCGGTTCGTGGTCTGTGTACAGGCGGCCAAGGCCTGGACACCCGGAGCTCGTGTTCCATTCCAGGCACCTTCAGCCTGGAGTGAGGTACTCGGATGGAGGTCTGGAGCCTTGTGTCTTTCGCTGGGTTCCGCGGGGGAAGGATTTCCTAGGGGACCCCGGGAGTGGGGTACCCGAATCCAGAGGCATAAGGGACCGGAGGGGGTACTCACCTGAAGGCCTGGTGCAGCAGACTGCCGGTGCCGGGTGAGCCTCCGGAGACCGCCTGGAGGGATGTCTTCTCCGAACAAGGGACCAAAACCCACTTTCAGCAAGGAAAGAGGAGATTAAGTTGTGCCTGGGCCTACTCGCATCCACACCCCCTGTCTGTTCTGTTCGTTGAGGGAGTCCAACTGATTGTGTTTCACTCTGATGTAAGAAGAATAAATGAGTGTTGGACTTTTGATAGTGTGGGGCTCATTTTACTGGCAGACATTGTTCAAGAGAGGAGGTGGGCGTTCCGTAACAGAATACCAGCTCGGGTCCGGGATGGTGTTGTGTACTATGGACGGAGTTGAACATGTCTGCCGGGAGGAGTTCCGAGTAGGTCGGCCATATTTTTGGCCAAAGTGCAACCCTGCTGGAAGTCGTGGGCATGACCCTAATCAGGGAAAGGACTACGCAGAAGAGCGAGAAGAGGGGGAAGTACAGACGTGTGAAGCACTGCACGTGGGGACTTTTATTGCACTGCGCCACGAGGCACACCCTCCCTGCTCAGTTCGTGGGCGTGACCCAGGGAAGGAGAAAGCCCGCGAACTGGAGTGCCAGAGGGGAGGAGTCCAGTCGTGTGAAGGACTACACGTGGAGACTTTGGCGCAAAACTTGCAGTGCGCAATGGATCAGCAGCAAGTCACCATGTTCGGACATACATCGTGGGTTCCACTTCATCCTTCTGCCACGACTTTGACTGCTGCTGCTCCGGTGACCGATACGGGAATACGGCTAAAGCCCCGGGGACGATTCGCCCTGTATTCGTGCATGGACGTTGAGGCCCTGGGTGTGATTTGTCCCCGCTGTTCGGGACTGGTGTGTCATCTAAAGCCGTTCAGGCGATGCAAAGCCTGTGGGGAGTTCTTATTCGAGGTAGATACAGTCATCGAGAAGCCAAGAACCATCTACCCCAGCCGTACCACAGGCAGCACCACTCAAGTTGGAGGAATCGCCGATTTGACAGCCGTTCCCGTGCGCACTGCAGCGACTGTGGAGGAGGTCGTAGCTACTCAAATACGGGAGAAATCTGAGGATGCTGACTCGGTCACCACTGTCTCACAGTGTCCACCGCAGAAGAAGACCGACATGGTAGCCTCGTCCAGTGGTCGCGGTGGATCATCCTGCCTGCCTACGCTCGGCCCGGATGGATCCGGCGAGAGAAGTTCCGGACATCCCGTCTCAAGTAAAGGCCGAGGTAAGCCAGGCGGAGGGACTTGGTGTGTGGGCGGAGGTGTCGGGGATTCACGGCCCTGTGTGTCCGCGGGAGGTGGCAGTTCAGTTTCTACTACAGGCTACATACCCGCGGAGGAGTGTGACACCTCCGACCTAGAGTCGCTCTCCTATATGGGAGATGATGTCGCCATTAACGAGCTGTTTGCTAAAAAGGGCTGGGACAAAGTGCCTCTCGCCTTGTTCCGCAGAACCAGGGACCCACCTATGTCTACAGGGGATAGTACACCCCGGGTGGAGGCACCACGCCTGAGGAGGGGTCCTGTCCCCAGCCTACTCTCGCATCCCCGGTGCCACCTGCACCTAATGCTGGGGATAAGAGACTATCGCTGCGGGCACCTATGCCCAGAACCGAGGTGATCAGAGCACCTCGTCACCCGGATGCAATAGTTTTGCCAGGCGAAGGAGACGAAGCCACCATGCCTCCACTGGCAAGACTACAATGCCTATTTTGCCAGAAGGTTGCTGCTGAGTACGGGTGGGAGTACCCATACTTATCGAAGGAGTTATTGTACGAAGTGGAAGTTTACCGAGAGCACTGGTACAATGACTTTGTGTGGACCCACCTTCAGGTTCCACACGCCCGCAGGTTGAATTTTTGGTGGGGAAACTGTAGTGTATGGTTCCCTGGGGCCCAGCGGGTGGCGCTGTTGCTTTGGGCCCGGGGTTGAGCCATGCATTGCAGTGCCGTGCCCTTTTTGGCCTCTCGCAGCATGAGTACAACGGGGCGGGGGCTCCGCTGGGCTTGCTGGGGGAGGCTATAAAGGGGTCGGCCATTTTTGTGTCATGGGTTGTTGAGTCCCAGGCACCTTTAGCCTGAGGGCTGCGGTTCGTGGTCGGTGTCCAGGCGGCCTAGGCCTTGACACCCAGAGCTCGTGTTCCATCCCAGGCACCTTCAGCCTGGGGTGAGGTACTCGGATGAAGGTCTGGAGCCTTGTGTCTTTCGCTGGGTTCCGCGGGGGAAGGATTTCCTAGGGGACCCTGGGAGTGGGGTACCCGAATCCAGAGGCATAAGGTACCGGAGGGGGTACTCACCTGAAGACCTGGTGCAGCAGACTGCCGGTGCCGGGTGAGCCTCCGGAGACCGCCTGGAGGGATGTCTTCTCCGAACAAGGGACCAAAACCCACTTTCAGCAAGGAAAGAGGAGATTAAGTTGTGCCTGGGCCTACTCGCATCCACACCCCCTGTCTGTTCTGTTCGTTGAGGGAGTCCAACTGATTGTGTTTCACTCTGATGTAAGAAGAATAAAGGAGTGTTGGACTTTTGATGGTGTGGGGCTCATTTTACTGGCAGACATTGTTCAAGAGAGGAGGTGGGGGTTCCGTAACAGAATACCAGCCCGAAGGTAAAGAAACTTTGCTTACACCTCACAAACACCTGTGGTGAAGGATGGCGTGGCGACCCCGCACTCTCTCCTCCAAGATACCCCTAGACAAGCAGAAAAACCAGCCAACAGCGGGGTGAGAGAGTGGAGGCCGCTACACCGGCAAAGATTTAACTAGTGGCTGAACATATCCGTCAATATACTTGCCAGCTCTTGATGTAATAGAGTCGATCCCACTAATGATGGGACGACCTGTGGGGTGTATAGGATTTTTATGTATTTTAGGCAAATAGTATATGACGGGTATCCTTGACGAAGCCGGGACAAAGAAGGCCTTCTCTTTTTTGTTCAAAATCCCTGAGATGAAACCCTGTTCAACAATATTTACCAGGGTTCTCCTGTACGAAAAACATGGGTCCGCTGGAAGGGGGACGTAGGTGTCGACATCACCCACCAAAAGCTGCAATTCTTTAAGTTAATCACTTTTATTTAGAATCACAATACTGCCCCCCTTGTCCGCCGGGCGGATAATATCTTTATTCTCACAGAGCTGGTCTAAGCCTGACTGATTTATTTAATTTGGTCCTGTTAAACTTGATTTTTTTCTAAATATCTGCAGGCGCTGCTGACCTAGCCATAGTGGAGGTCCACCTCTTATGGTAAGGTTGCCCATCTTTAACTCACGTCTCACACGGGGAGCAACCTGGTCTGTGGTGCTGGTGGATTCATATCTGTTACCACAAATTTTTCCTCTTCACTTGTCCTCCATCTCCACTGAAGCATTTTGGATTGAAAACCTCCTTTTTTCTCACCAGGAATGCACGTTCCTTTTCATTCCTTTTTTTATGTACTTTATTATCACTTGATAGTTTATGTACCAAGTTTTAAGTGATCAATTGTTTACTTATATTTCTAATCTATATGGCCAGTTGCGGCATGTAGTATTCATCCTCAATTTTTCACCATTATCATTGAATGTATCATTTTGACTCTTCACTGCTGCTACCAATATTTTTGTCACTGCTATTGGATTTTTTGATGTTATCCACTATCACTAGATATATTTAGTTCATTGACTATTTAGTTAGCTAGTGTTATTTAACACGCTTGGTTTATTATTTTCTTTATCGTATAGTCACCTTATTTCATTGTGTGTTCTTTTGGCTACCTGGTCAGGGGCCTTTTTCATTCACATATTTAGCGCAACTTACTTTTTTATTTATATTACTGTTTGACAGGCTTTCACGTGTTTTTGTTTGTGTCGCAGCTAGGCTTTAAGTAGCAATTTTTCAGTTTTCACATTAGCGCAGTATTCCCTACTATTTATTAATTAATATATAGTCACTATGGAAAGAATGCTAATTGAAAATCAACTAATTCAATAAAAACTTTAAAAAATGTATAATTATTGTAAGCAGTGTTGGTCATCTTACGTTAAAAAAGTAATTAGTTACAGTTACAAATTACTTCTCCCAAAAAGTAATTGCGTTAGTAACTCAGTTACTACTTTGAAAAAGTAATTAGTTACTCAGCAAAGTAACTATATTGGTTATATTATATATACACGGGGTGGGGGCGGGGCGGTAGAAGGATGATATATATGTAATTTTTTCAGTGTATAAAAATAATAGGAGGGATAATAATTAAGACGTGTATATATATATATATTATCTATCTATCTATATAATATAAACATATATATATATATATATATATATAATGTGGAAGGCGAAGGAGTAATACTAATATATATATATATATATATATATATATATATATATACACACACACATATTCATATATATATATATATATATATATATATATATATATATATATATATATATATTATTTTTTTTCAGTGTAAAAAAAAAATGGAGGGATAACAATAAATAATATTGGTTCTTATATATACATGGGGCGGGGTGGTAGAAGGATGAAATATATGTACACTATATGTGGGAAGAATTATATATACCGTATATACTTGAGTATAAGCCGACCCGAATATAAGCCGAGTCACCTAATTTTACCACAAAAAAATGGAAAAACTTAGTGACTCGAGTATAAGCCTAGGGTGTCCATCTGCATGCCTCACCGTGCCTCACTTTGCCTCACTGTGTCTGTGTTCATGCCTCACTGTGCCCATGCCTCACTGTGCCCATGCCTCACTGTGCCCATGCCTCACTGTGCCCATACCTCACTGCGCCCATGCCTCACTGTGCCCATACCTCACTGTGCCCATGCCTCACTGTGCCCATTGCCTCACTGTACTCATGCCTCACTGTGCTCATACCTCACTGTGCCCATGCCTCACTGTGCCCAAACCTCACTGTGCCCATGCCTCACGATGCCCATGCCCCACTGTGCCTCACTGTGCCCATACCTCACTGTGCCTATGCCTCACTGTGCCTATGCCTCACTGTGCCCATACCTCACTGTGCCCATGCCTCACTGTGCCCATACCTCACTGTGCCCATGCCTCACTGTGCCCATGCCTCACTGTGCCTCAAGTACGGTACCTTGATCTGCTTTATCTCCTGGCGCTGTGCCCATCTTTAATCTTATTATGTTCCGGCGCTGTGATACATTCAGTGTAAGCCATGTAGTGTAACCAAGCGCAGCCTCCTCCTCTTCCTCCTCCGTGACGAGACACTGACTTGGTTTCTCAGCAGTGAGTCAGCCTATCATGGACGAGAAGGAGGCGGCGCTTGGTTACACTACACGGCTTACACTGAATGTATCACAGGTCATAGAGGAGAGGAGGAATTACACTACTGCCATCTAGTGGTGGTAGATGTAATTGCGGTAACGCCACCCAAGTAAGGGGAACGGCATTACCATGAGGGTTAGATTACTCGTTACCCTCTAAAGTAACTGCGTTAAGTAACGTCTTTTACTTTAACGCAGTTACTACCATCACTGATTGTAAGTAATAACTAAATATAGTATTTATGTATAATACATTACCATTTAAATATGGTAATACAAAAAACAGGGAAGTAGAAAAAAAGGTCAGAGTAATAGTTAAAGGGAAAGAATGAAGGTGAGAAAGAGAGAAAAGAGTCTAGGGTAAGTAAGTTCTCCGGAGCATCTATATTGTAAGAATATTATTAAGTTAGTACAGAAGATAAATGTTCATGTTTAGTACTTGTTTCCACTCATATTGTTGTATAATATTATAGTATTATAGTATATCAAGGTCTTAATAGGTAATTGTCAGGAATCGTAGGAAGAAAATACGTCATCCAAGGATTCCATATTTTCTCAAAATTTTGTATAGTATCGTTGGTTATTGCTTCTGATTTGGAAAGGATCATTGCTTGGTTTATTCTGTTTTTAGCTTCAGAGATCATTAATGTATTGGTTTCCCAAGCTCTGGCAATGGTTTGGTTTGCGGCTGTGGTGATCTGGAGAAAGAGCCTAAATTGAGTGTAAGAAATATGAACTGGTTTTATATTTAAAAGTGCAATAGTCATGTCTGGAATGATAGCTATCTTAAATATTTTAGATACCATGAGGAAAATTTAATTCCAGAACTTTTTTGCAATCGGACAATCCCAGAATGTATGTAAGTGCGTTCCCAGACCACCACAGACACGGAAACAGAATGGGGAGCATTGAGCAGCATATTTTGCAATGTTAACAGGAACCAAGTACCAGTGCATGATTATTTTATAGTTTGTTTCCAAAGCAATCATATTTTGAGAAGACATTTTTGTATTGGTCCAGACTTTATTCCAGTCGGAAATGTCGATTTTAGTTTCAAGTTCTTTCTCCCATTTTTCCACATATGAAGGTAGCTTTGAGTCAGAAGTAGTGATTAGATGATTATATAACATTGAAATAAGACCTTTGGTATGAGGGTCCTGTTTACATATATGTTCGAATCGCGACATATTACTTAATTGATTAGTATCATGTAAATAAGGTTCACATTTTTTTTTGATTTGTAAGTAGCGACAGAGTTCAGAAGCCGGGAGTTTGTGATGTTCACATATTTCAGGGAATGTTTTGAATGAGGTTAATGTTAAAAAATCAGCTAATTGTGTTAGGCCAGCAGAAGTCCATTTTTTTAAAGTATTAGGGTATGTGTGGGCTGGGTAAAATTTGGGGTCTCTGATAAATGATATTAAAGGTGTGGAGATTGAAAACCTTTGGTTATTTTAAATTTATCCCCAATGGTAATTGTATGTTTGGTTATTTTATTTTCAATTATTTTATGGTCAGAAGAGGTAGACCATATTAGATTAGGTAAGGATGTTGGGTTACTATCAATTGTTTCAATTGCTACCCAAAGACGGATTTCATGTTTTGTATGATATTTGGGGATATTCGCTATTTGTGCGGCATGGAAATAGGTGGTGAAATTGGGAAAGCCTAGTCCACCTTTCAATTTTGGAGATATAGAGTGTGTGAGGGTAAGTGGGATTTTAGAGAGTTCCATATGTAGCAGGTATATGCTTTTCTATCATGTTTGAATTTGGTGGGGATATCTGTAATGAATGGTTCCCTGGGGCCCAGCGGGTAGCGCTGTCGCTTTGGGCCCGGGGTTGAGCCATCATTGCAGTGCCGTACCCTTTTTGGCCTCTCGCAGCATGAGTACAGCGGGACGGGGGCTCCGCTAGGCTTACTGGGGGAGGGTATAAAGGGGTCGGCCATTTTTGGTCACGGGTTGTCTAGTCCCAGGCACCTTTAGCCTGAGGGCTGTGGTTCGTGGTTGGTGTCCAGGCGGCCTAGGCCTGGACACCCGGAGCTCGTGTTCCACCTCAGGCACCTTCAGCCTGGGGTGAGGTACTCGGTTGGAGGCCTGGGGCCCAGTGTCCTCCGCTGGGCTCCGCAAGGGAAGGATTTCCTAGGGGACCCCGGGAGTGGGGTACCCAAATCCAGAGGTGTAAGGGACCGGAGGAGCTACTTACCCGAAGACCTGGTGCAGCAGATTGCCGGTGCCGGGTGAGCCTCGGGAGACCGCCCGGAGGGGTATCTTCCCAAACGGGCCGAGTGCAAGTAGGAGGAAGGTTCACCGTTTACCCGGTCGGTGGCAGCGACCAAGATTCTCAGCAGGTGGCAGAGACCATGTGCCAAACCTATTCGCTGATAGAGGAATAGGAAAGTTCATTGTGCCTGGGCCTACTCGTATCCACACCCCCCTGTCTGTTTGTTGAGGGAGTCCAACTGATTGTGTTTCATCCTGACATTGAAGAATAAAGGAGTGTTGGACTTTTATTGGTGTGGGGCTCATTTACTGGCAGACACTGTTCCACAGAAGAAGCGGGGGCTCGAAGGTAAAGAAACTTTGCTCACACCACACAAACATCTGCAGTGAAGGCTTGGCGTGGTGACCCCACACTCTCTCCTCCAAGATACCCCTAGACAAGCAGCAACCAGCCAGCAGCGAAGGGAGAGAGTGGAGGCCGCTACACATATAAATGCTTGTGTTTTGCGTTGAAGATTTCTCAAGAAGTATGAGGGTATTGGAATGGGTAAAACACGAAAAAGGTATAATATTTTTGGAAGTATAGTCATTTTTATGACATTTATTTTGCCTATCCATGATATTGGGAGTGTAGACCATTGTTTTAGATAATTAGTAATTTTCCGTAATAGTGGGGGATAGTTAGCAGAGAATATGTCGGTGAGATCAGGAGTGAGAGTAATACCTAGATAAGTGAGGTGTGTAGATGACCAAGTAAAAGGGAGGGACGTTTTTGCTTGCTGTAATGTATCTGAAGATAAAGAAATATTTAGAGCTGTAGATTTTTGTGAATTTATTTTTAAACCTGATATTCGGGCAAATTGGTCTAATTTGTTGATAAGATTAGGGGCAGTAATATGTGGGGAAGTCATAAAAATTAAGATGTCATCAGCAAATAAGCAATGCTTATGTTGATGACCTGCTAATTCTATACCTTTTGATTGAGGGATCTGCACGAATGGATTGGGCAAGGGGTTCAATTAATAGGGCAAATAGGAATGGGGAGAGAGGACATCCCTGGCGTGTACCTCTATTGATATCAAACATGTCAGATTTGTATCCTGCGTATTTAGCATAAGCTTTGGGTTTATTATATAATGATTAAACCCAGCTTAGAAAGTGTGGGCCAAAACCCCATTTTTGTAGAGCAAAATGTAAATATGACCATGATACTGTGTCAAAAGCTTTTTTGATGTCTAGTGATACAAGGCATGTAGGTATTCATCTAGTTTTAGCTGCTTGGATCAATAGGGCTGTTCTACGGACATTATCTGAAGCTTGATCTTTGTTGATTAGGGAACCAATTATATTATTCAGCCAAAATGCCATATCTTTCTTATCTTTCGCTAGTAGTTTTATGTCTAAATTTAATAAAGATATTGGCCTATAATTTGCACAGGCTGAGTTATCTGACTGAGGTTTAGGGATCATTGTTATTATTGCTGTAAGGGTTTCTGATCTAAAAGATTGATTGTTGAGAAGGGAGTTGAATGCTTCTGTCAGCATGGGAGTTAATACATGGGAGAATTTTTTGTAGTAGAGGGCTGAGAACCCGTCAGGTCCTGGACGTTTGTTTGGGTTGAGGGATTTGATTGCAAGTTCAATTTCACTAGGGGTAATGGGATTTTTAAGACTGTCGTATTGTGACTGAGATAGAGTTGGGAGACTTAATTGTGAGAAAAATGATTCTGCGTTGGATTGTTCAAAAGATCCTTCTTTTTCATAGAGAGAGGTGAGATGTTTATGGAAGGTGTGTAAGATTTTTACAGGATTACTTGTGTATCTATCTTGAGAGATTTTTAGTCTAATTGGTTTAAAAGGGTTATTTCGTTTTTTGAGTGCTCGGGCAAGGAGGGTACCTGGTTTATTTGCTTTAAAATACCATTTTTGTTTAGATTTAGGTAGTGTTTTGTCTACTGATTCTGATAAGAAGAGGTCAAGTTTTAAGCTAGCTTTATCTAGTTGTGACTTTGTGGTTGGAGTAGGGTTAGATTGAAAAATACTATGGCATTTATTAAACTAATTTTCTAGTTCTCGCTGTAATTTTTGCTTCTCTTTTTTAATATATGATGCTTGGCGTATATAATAACCTCTAAGAACAGGCTTGTGTGCTTCCCATAATGTTATTGGAGATGTGTCTGGAGATTTATTGTTGCCAATGTATTCTTTTATAGCGATTTCTAATTCAGCAGAATTTGACGTGTGAGACAACAATGAGTCATTAATATGCCAGGTGGGGTCATTTTTTTGGGGGATTAGTGAGGTAAAAGCAGATATAATAGCACAATGGTCAGTCCAAGTATACGGTTTAATAGATGAGGCTATTAATTCTGGGGACATACTCATAGAACTTAATATATGGTCAATGCGTGAGAATGATCTATGCGGTTGGGAGTAAAATGAGAATTGACGTCTGGTTGGGTTAATTTCATGCCATGAGTCTATTAATGAATATTGTAGGAGGATTCTTTGGAAAGATTTGGATTGAGAATTAGAGAATTGAGAATTAGACGTAGCTGGAGTTGGGGATTTATCAAGGTAAGAGTATAGTGTTTGGTTTGAATCTCCACATATCAAGAGTATACCTTGTTTGTGAGTGTCTATTACTTGAAGTAAATGGGAGAGAAATGATGTCGGTCTCTTATTTGGAGCGTAGTAAGAGACTACTGTAATTGGGATGTCACATAGATGACCCGTGAATATAAGGTAACGGCCTTCTAAATCCTTGATTTTTGCTAATAGGGAAAAAGGTGTGGATCGATGGAAAGCTATCAATACACCTCTGTGTATAGATTTGGCTGAGGCAGTAAAAACCTGGGGGTAACTTGAACCAAAGTATTTAGGTGTTGAAGAATCAGTAAAGTGTGTCTCTTGGAGACACACTATGTGAGCTTTAGATTAAGACAATGACCTGAACACTTTTGTTTGCTTTTGGGGAATGTTTAGACATTTAATGTAAGTACATTTAAACGAGCCATATATAAGTCTTAAGTAGGTTATAATTAAACATATCAGGTATAGCTTGTACCATCAGACTTACCCCTGAGAAGGACAGAGAGAAAGAAAGAAATAGAAACAGAATATGAAAGAAGAAGAAGGAAATAGGAAGTATATATATATAGTCAACTTGTAGTAGTTTAAATATATGATAAAAAAATAAATGTTGGCGTACCAGGTGTGCATGTCTAGCAGACCTGGAGGCACAAAGTCTATCTGGGGAGCCCCCCTCACCACAACTGAAGTGGAGGAGAGTCCCAAGACAGAAAAATAGGGGATGCAGTGACCGCTTCCCAGGTTCTTCGCGGCAAAAATCTAAAAATATAACAGTTAAACTTAGACAACCTTTTTGGTAATATAGTTAGATATAAACTTATATGAGAGCAAAAAATAGATAATTCTATTTAATGACTAAAATAATTAAATAAAAAGTAGGTACTACTATTTTAGTTCAATAATGTGTGTTTTATTGTATTCTTCTATTCAGAAGTATTAGGTTAATTGCCCTAGGGTTATCAGAGGTGGGAAAGGTAGGGTATACTTTTGGAGTTGGATTAGTGAGAGATAGAGTATTTGTTGAAATGATTCAATTAAGTAGATGGAGCATTTGGAGTATAGTTTAGTTTTGTAGTTTACAAATCGGGAGGGAGAAGGGGGGAAATAAAAATAAAAAGAGGGGATGGGGTAGGGGAGGGGGGGAGTAGGAGGGGAGGGGAGGGGGTTTAGGGAGCTAAGTGAGGAGGTGAGGAGGGGGAATAAGGGGTAGGGAATGGGGAGAGGGATTAAAGAGGGGGGAATTAGAAGTAAATAAGGGATATGTGAACATATACTCTTATACTTAACCTTTGTGATTAGGAAATCTTAACTGATGTGTTTTGAGTTCAATACATAGGCCAAACTAGAGTTTGGATAATTCAATCATGAAGTTGAGGGAATTCTTTGTATAATGAAGAGATTATTCAGTCCATAGAGTCTGGAAGATCCAATTCTGGGGAGTTGAAGCGACCTCTTTTGGATGTAGCTTGTCTGCTTCTGTCAGTTTCAGGTTTTGATGAATTTTGTGGAGAGCTGGATAGCGTGCGCCGGCGAGGACTTGTAGATGATTTGTTGTATAGCTGGAGTTTTTGCAGTGTGGTCTGTAGTTCTTCCGTGGATCTACTTGTGTATTTGGTTCCTTGGTGGGTGAATCGAACAGCGAATGAGAATCCCCATTGATAAGGGATGTGGTGGTGTTGGAGATTTTGAAGTAGAGGTTTCATCTCACGCCGTTTGGCTATTGTTATTGGCGATAAATCTGCGAATATTTGATAAGAATGTCCTTGAAAAGTTAGGGTTTCTTTAATCCTGGCTGCGGCCATAAGCTGATCCTTAGTACGGAAGAAATGGAATTTAATAATTATGTGACGTGGAGGTCCTTCTGTTTTGCGTGGTGCTAATGCCCTGTGAATTCTATTGAATTCCAGTCTCTCAATAGGGATGGCAGGGGACAATTCCTGAAAGAACGCTGTCATGGACGATTGAAGATCAGTGATTGATTCAGGTATACCTCTTATGCGGGGGTTTGACGTTGTGCTCTGTTTTCAAAGTCTTTCAAACGCGTTTGCAAAGTTACATTTTCAGCTCTGAGTAGCTCAAGTTCGTTGTCATGGGTAACTGCATTGGTTTCAATGTCATCCATTCTGCATTCTAAGTCTGCAGTACGTTAAAAATATTTGGGTGTAATGTCTCAGTTTGTTGTGTTAAAGAACTGGCACTTTGTTCATATTCTGTATAATTTGAGTCCTTTGAAGAAGTTTTCTGTCAGCGCGGGCTTTAACTGTGTGAGGTGAATTAGACAGCGCCATTACAACAGAGCCTCTAAGCGTTTTTTCCTTGTGTGTTTTTGTCTTGGCTTTCCTGCGGGTCACTCCAAAAACCATACTATTATGTTCCCAGGGTGTTAGGGAAGATTATGGAGTAGTTTTTGATTATTTACCCTTTCATTGAGGTGTCCCTGGAAGCCGTGAAGACCTGAGAAGAACGGAGCCTCAGCAGGACATGTCTGACACCATCAGCTCTGCCCCTCCTCCCCTCTGAAGAATATTATTTTTAATACCCCGAATGGTTAAGGCCTGAATTGATCAGGTAGATTCTGTGATTATTCATGTCGGATGAGGAGTATCCGTCACAGCCAGCCAGCATTCACCCACAACCCCATGCACATGAAGAACTGCCCACCCCATTCATACCCTACACCCCATTCATACCCTATCCGGATGAAGAGCTTTTGCATGAAAATCTTCTTTGTTCATCCTTGATCGTTCAAACACCATAGGAGGTGCTCAGATGACTAAAGGCGGACTTCTGTTGGAAAGTGCTCCTGGGAATGACACTTTGAGGGCTAGCCAGATGACGCACGCCCAAGGTCTACAAAATTCCCGTGAGCATCACAAGAGAGATCCAGATGTGCCAGCCCGAAGACCCAAGTCTAGCCCAATGCATCAGTTCCAGTTTGTCTGTGGATGTGAAGTTCTGTCCTTACAAAGAGGCAGTGTTTGGGGTAGAGAATTCTTGGCCTAAAGGCTATCATGCCCCTTCCACTTGCTTTTATGGACTGTCACGCCCTTTTCACGCCCCTTCCCCCTTTGTATTTCATGGACAAATTGCTATGCAGCTGAGATTATGTGTTTGTTGTTTTCTATTTTTGCATGCTTAGTGTGGTGGTAAACTTGTGGGAAAGTGGCCCAGGAGCATACGTCGAGGGGGGGGGGGAGGGGGGCATATTGGGGTTTTGTGATTGTCACGTTCTTGAAAAGAAAAAGAAAAAAAAAACGGAGGATTGTTGTAATCAGGCCTTCTCATGAATACACCATGTTCAGCCATTTCAATATACAGAATAGTTTAGATCTGCAATTATCAGCTGATGTTTGTAAATATGCTGGTATAGGCACTATGTATAAATAAAGAATTGTGGTTTGATGTGTCTGGGACAGAATGAGTCATCGCCAGATGGCCTGTTGACTTGTGTTAACTCATGATGACGTAGGGATGAGGAAGGTCACTGACTTGTTTAACCACTTAACGACCGCTCACTGTATATATACGTCGGCAGAATGGCACCGACAGGCACAATCACGTAGAGCATACGTGATTGCCTTTGTATAGTTGGGGGGTCCAATCGGACCCCCCTCCTATACAGTGAGCTGTGGCTAAGTGTCCGGGAGCGTTCCGGGATGAGGGGGCAGCCATTCGTTTCCGGCCACCCCCTCGCGATCGCTCCCGGCGAATGGAAATGCCCCCTCTGTCTGTGTCAGGCAGAGGAAGCAGGAGGAAGTGATGTCATCTCTGGTGAGGCGCTCACATATACCGAGCGCCGTACAAGAGAAGACGTCAGGTCAGTGCACACAACACTACACTGACACCAGGACACATAGGGACATAAATCGCCCCCCCAGGCCCCCCCAGACACCCCCAGATCACCCCCCAGATCACCCCCCCCAGCCCCCAGTCACAGTGTCACTGATTGCAGTGACCATTTATTTACTGATCACTGCAATCAGTGACATTTGTGACTGTAAAAGTGTCAGTACATTCAGTTTTAGGTCCAATGTAGCCCCCTAACCCCCCTAATAAAGGTTTAACCCCCTGATCACCCCCCAGATAACCCTTTCACCCCCTATCACCACTGTCGCTAAGCGATCATTTTTCTGATCGCTGTCTTAGCGTCAGTGATGCCGATCGGCAGCCAGTAATTTTTTTTAGGTTCGCCGCAGGTTTTTATAGCGTCAGGTACCCCAATATATTATCTAATAAAGGTTTAACCCCCTTGATCGCCCCCCAGGTAACCCTTTCACCCCCTATCACCACTGTCGCTAAGCGATCGTTTTTCTAAACGCTGTCTTAGTGTCGGTGATGCAGATCGGTAGCCAGTAATTTTTTTCAGGTTTGCCGCATGTTTTTATAGCGTCAGGTACCCCAATATATTATCTAATAAAGGTTTAACCCCCTTGATCGCCCCCCAGGTAACCCTTTCACCCCCTATCACCACTGTCGCTAAGCGACCATTTTTCTAAACGCTGTCTTAGTGTCGGTGATGCAGATCGGTAGCCGGTTATTTTTTTTAGGTTCGCCGCAGGTTTTTATAGCGTCAGGTACCCCAATATATTATCTAATAAAGGTTTAACCCCCTTGATCGCCCCCCAGGTAACCCCTTCACCCCCTATCACCACTGTCGCTAAGCGATCGTTTTTCTAAACGCTGTCTTAGTGTCGGTGATGCAGATCGGTAGCCAGTAATTTTTTTCAGGTTTGCCGCATGTTTTTATAGCGTCAGGTACCCCAATATATTATCTAATAAAGGTTTAACCCCCTTGATCGCCCCCCAGGTAACCCTTTCACCCCCTATCACCACTGTCGCTAAGCGATCGTTTTTCTAAACGCTGTCTTAGTGTCGGTGATGCAGATCGGTAGCTGGTAAATTTTTTTAGGTTCGCCGCAGGTTTTTATAGCGTCAGGTACCCCAATATATTATCTAATAAAGGTTTAACCCCCTTGATCGCCCCCCAGGTAACCCTTTCACCCCCTATCACCAAAATCGCTAAGCGATCGTTTTTCTAAACGCTGTCTTAGTGTCGGTGATGCAGATCGGTAGCCAGTAATTTTTTCTAGGTTCGCCGCAGGTTTTTATAGCGTCAGGTACCCCAATATATTATCTAGTAAAGGTTTAACCCCCTTGATCGCCCCCCAGGTAACCCTTTCACCCCCTATCACCACTGTCGCTAAGCGATCGTTTTTCTGATCGCTGTCTTAGTGTCGGTGATGCAGATCGGTAGCCAGTAATTTTTTTTAGGTTCGCCGCAGGTTTTTATAGCGTCAGGTACCCCCATATATTATCTGATAAAGGTTTTAACCCCCTGATTGCCCCTAGTTAACCCTTTCACCAGTGATCACCATATAAGTGTTACGGGTGACGCTGGTTAGTTAGTTTGCTTTTTATAGTGTCAGGGCACCCGCCGTATATAACCCAATAAAGGTTTAACCCCCTGATCGCCCGGCGGGTGATATCAATTAGGTTTTAGCGTCAGATAGGGTCTGCGTCACACCCCAGGCAGCGTCAGGTTAGTGCCAGTAACGCTAACACCCACGCGTGAAGCATACACCCCCCTTAGTGGTATAGTATCTGAACAGATCAATATCTGATCTGATCAGATCTATACTAGCGTCCCCAGCAGTTTAGGGTTCCCAAAAACGCAGTGTTAGCGGGATCAGCCCAGATACCTGCTAGCACCTGCGTTTTGCCCCTCCGTCCAGCCCAGGCCACCCAAGTGCAGTATCGATCGATCACTGTCACTTACAAAACAAAAACACACATAACTGCAGCGTTCGCAGAGACAGGCCTGATCCCTGCGACTCCAGTGCTGTAGGAGGTGATTTCACCACCACAGTTAAATAAAAAAAGCATATATGCCGAAGCATTGGGGCAGCAGGAGCGGAGGAGCGATTTTGCTCCTAATGCCGCGTACATACGGTCGAAATTCCGACGGAGGCTTGCCCGTGGAAAAGTCCGACCATGTGTGTGCGGCATAACTTTTTTGCGGGAGGATGCCCCCATGCTTCGGCATATATAAATGGTGCGTGTATGCCCATCATTGGAAGTGGGTGGATGAAAGGCGGTATTCTAATGGTGGGCATACCCACCGATCAATCTCTTTTTTCGTTCAGCCAACTGGCTGCATGAAAAAAAAAGATTACAATACATGTCCAACAAGGATCAGCAACGTACTGGTATGTTGCTGGACTTTGAATGTTTATACCAGAATGATGCCTGCGGGTTTAGGTATCATCTTGGTATCATTCTTTTCAGCCTGCGGCCGGCTTTCATGTAAAAGCAATCCTAGCGGCTAATTAGCCTCTGGACTGCTTTTACAAGCAGTGGGAGGGAATGCCCCCCCTGGATATAAAAAGCGCCATTGGGAAATTGGGAAAGCATTTTATCACACCGATCTTGGTGTGGTCAGATGCTTTGAGGGCAGAGGAAAAATCTAGGGTCTAGAAGACCCCAGTTTTTTCAAAAAAAGAGTACCTGTCACTACCTATTGCTATCATAGGGGATATTTACATTCCCTGAGATAACAATAAAAATGATAAAAAAAAAAAAATACTTGGAAGGAACAATTTAAAAATAAAATAAAAAAGCAAAATTAATAATAAAAAAAAAAAAAAAAAAAGCACCCCTGTCCTGCCCTGCTCTTGCCCAATGGCGAACGCAAGCGTCGGTCTGGCGTCATATGTAAACAGCAATTGCACCATGCATGTGAGGTATCACCACGAAGGTCAGATCGAGGGCAGTCATTTTAGCAGTAGACCTCCTCTGTAAATCTACTGGGGTAACCTGTAAAGGCTTTTAAAGGCTTTTAAAAATGTATGTAGTTTGTCGCCAATGCGCGTTTGTGCGAAATTTTAAAGCATGTCGTGTTTGGTATCTATGTACTCGGCCTAAGATCATCTTTTTCATTTCATCAAACATTTGGGCAATATAGTGTGTTTTAGTGCATTAAAATTAAAAAAAGTGTATTTTTTAACCCAAAAAATGCGTTTGAAAAATCGCTGCGCAAATACTGTGTAGAAAAAAAATGCAACACCCACCATTTTAATCTGTAGGGCCTTTGCTTTAAAAATATATACAGGCATACCCCACTTTTAAGTACACAACGGGACCAGAGCATGTATGTAAAACGAAAATGTACTTAAAGTGAAGAAATACATTTTTTCACTTCTAGGCTGTAGTGAGGGAGTCAGGGGCTGTAGTGGGGGTGCCAGGGGCTGTTATGGGGCGTCAGGGGCTGTAGTGGGGGTGTCAGGGAAACACTCACATGTCATTAGGCTCATCTGATGCAAGGGGGGCCCACTCCAATCCATCCCCCAGACATCGCGCTGTGCACAGGAGGTGGGGCGGCGGCCAGGAAACAGGAAGAGCACACTGGAATAGGGTAGGCTACATGCTCAGAGCTTAAGTTCCTTCTACTGCGGCTGATGGTGCAGGAATGTTTGTCTTGTGAGGCACTTTATGTACACTCGCGGGTATGTCCGTACTCGCGAGTGTACGTAAAGTGAGTGTCCATAAAGCGGGGTATGCCTGTATAATGTTTGGGGGTTCAACATAATTTTCTTGAAAAAAAAAATGTTTTCATGTAAACAAAAAGTGTCAAAAAGGGCTTTGTCTTCAAGTGGTTAGAAGAGTGGATGTAAGCTTCCTAATGTTGTGTATAAAATGCCAGAACAGTTCAAACCCCCCCCAAATGACCCCATTTTGGAAAGTAGACACCCCAAGCTATATACTGAGAGGCATGTCGAGTCCATGGAATATTTTATATGTTGACACAAGTTGCGGAAAAACGACAATTTATTTATTTATTTATTTATTTTTGCACAAAGTTGTCACTAAATGATATATTGCTCAAACATGCCATGGGCATATGTGGAATTACACCCCAAAATACATTCTGTTGCTTCTCCTAAGTACGGGGATACCACATGTGTGAGACTTTTTGGGAGCCCAGCCGCGTACGGGACCCCAAAAACCAAGCACCGCCTTCAGGCTTTCTAAGGGTGTAAATTTTTGATTTCACTTCTCACTGCCTATCACAGTTTCGGAGGCCATGGAATGCCCAGATGGCACAAAACCCCCCCAAATGACCCCATTTTGGAAAGTAGACACCCCAAGCTATTTGCTGAGAGGTATTGTGAGTATTTTGCAGATCTCGCTTTTTGTCACAAAGTTTTGAAAATTGAAAAAAAAAAATATATATATATATATTTTCTTTCTTAATTTTCAAAAACAAATGAGAGCTGTAAAATACTCGCCATGCCTCTCAGCAAATAGCTTGGGGTGTCTATATTCCAAAATGGGGTCATTTGGGGGGGTTTTGTGCTATTTTGGCATTTTATGGCCTTCGAAACTGTGATAGGTAGTGAGGAGTGAAATCAAAAATTTGTGCCTAGAAATCCTGAAGGCGGTGCTTGGTTTTCGGGGTCCCGTACGCGGCTAGGCTCCTAAAAAGTCCCACACATGTGGTATCCCCGTACTCAGGAGAAGCAGAAAAATTTATTTTGGGGTGTAATTCCACATATAACCATGGCATGTGTGAGCAATATATCATTTAGTGACAACTTTTTGTATTTTTTTTTTTTTTTGTCATTATTCAATCACTTGGGACAAAAAAAATATATTCAATGGGCTCAACAGGCCTCTCAGCAATTTCCTTGGGGTGTTTACTTTCTAAAATGGGGTCATTTGGGGGGGTTTTGTGCTATTTTGGCATTTTATGGCCTTCGAAACTGTGATAGGTAGTGAGGAGTGAAATCAAAAATTTGCGCCCTTAGAAATCCTGAAGGCGGTGCTTGGTTTCCGGGGTCCCGTACGCGGCTAGGCTCCCAAAAAGTCCCACACATGTGGTATCCCCGTACTCAGGAGAAGTAGCAAAATGTATTTTGGGGTGCAATTCCACATATAACCATGGCATGTGTGAGCAATATATCATTTAGTGACAACTTTTTGTAATTTTTTTTTTTTGTCATTATTCAATCACTTAAGACAAAAAAAAAAAAATTCAATGGGCTCAACATGCCTCTCAGCAATTTCCTTGGGGTGTCTACTTTCCAAAATGGGGTCATTTGGGGGGGTTTTGTACTGCCCTGTCATTTTAGCACCTCAAGAAATGACATAGGCAGTCATAAATTTAAAGCTGTGTAAATTTCAGAAAATGTACCCTAGTTTGTAAACTCTATAACTTTTGCGCAAACCAATAAATATACGCTTATTGCCTTTTTTTTACTAAAAACATGTGGCTGAATACATTTTGGCCTAAATGTATGACTAAAATTGAGTTTATTCGATTTTTCTTATAACAAAAATTAGAAACTATCATTTTTTTTCAAAATTTTCGGTCTTTTTCCGTTTATATCGCAAAAAATAAAAATCGCAGAGGCAATCAAATACCATTAAAAGAAAGCTCTATTTGTGGGAAGAAAAGGACGCAAATTTCGTTTGGGTACAACATTGCATGTCCGCACAATTTACAGTTAAAGCAGCGCAGTGCAAAATTCTGAATTCACCTCTGGTCCTTTAGCTACCAAATGGTCCGGGGCTTAAGTGGTTAAAGGGGTTGTAAAGGTTTGTTTTTTATTTTCTAAATAGGTTCCTTTAAGCTAGTGCATTGTTGGTTCACTTACCTTTTCCTTTGATTTCCCTTCTAAATATATTTTTTCTTTGTTTTCTTTGTCTGAATTTCTCACTTCCTGTTCCTCCTCAGTAAGCTGTTCAGTAAGCTGTTCTGGCTGACTCCACACCACTCGGATGATGGTGTGAAGTTTAGTGAGGAGAAACAGGAAGTGAGAAATTCAGACAAAGAAAAAAAACATTTAGAAGGTAAATCAAAGGAAAAGGTAAGTGAACCAACAATGCACGAGCTTAAAGGAACCTATTTAGAAAATAAAAAACGAACCTTTACAACCCCTTTAAACATATTCATGATATTACTGTATCCCTTCACTAACCGCTCCCCCCCCCCCATACTGTAATCAATTCTAATTGGGTGTGCCACACCAAATATAACTGTATGCACGCCCAAATTAAGCAGCTATTTTCTTTGAGCTTACTTGTGTGTATCTTCTGTTCTAAGAAATGTCTCACGGTGAGAGTTCTGGTAAGATTGCACCATTAGCCCCAGGGTGGTTTGCCAGGTACTTCAAGTACCATTTGTCTTCCTTTCACCTTACAGCAGTGAGGGGAGCTGCTAGAGAGCACTGAGGTGTCATGAATCACTACAAGGATTAAGATACCGTTCACCTATTGATTGGAAGATCACTCACTTTTGTCGCCTTATTTGATACTGTCGTGTCTTTATTTGGACTATTTTGTGTTATATATTTATTTCACTACTGCACTCCCCCCTTCAGGGCACGAGTGTGGTCAATGTGCACTAGTGATGAGCCGAACACCCCCGGGTTCGGTTCGCACCAGAACCCGCGAACGGACCGAAAGTTTGCACGAACATTAGAACCCTATTAAATACAATGGATGCGAACGTTCGGATTCCAAAGTGCTAATTATAACGACTATTATCCATGTTATTGTCCTAAACAGAGTTTGGGAACTCGGGTTCTGCACCAGGGGACATGTATCAATGCAAAAAGAAGTTTTAAAAACGGACGTTTTTCGGGAGCAGTCATTTTAAATATTGTACCTGGGGGGTGTCTAAAGTATGCCTGTGAAGTGCCACGTGTTTCCCGTGTTTAGAACTGTCCCTGCACAAAATAACATTTCTAAAGGAAAAAAAGCCATTTAAAACTGCTTGCGGCTTTAATGCAATGTCTGGTCCCGGTAATATGGATGAAAATCTTTAGGAAAAATGGCATAGCTACCCCATCAACCCCCCCCCCCTACCCCAGCCCATTTCCAGCCCCTTTGGGTCTTGTATGGATATTAAGGGGAACCCCGCACACAAAATAAAAAAGGCCCTATATACTCTGAACAGCCGTATACAGGCGGTGCATACAAGACAGGGACTGTAGGTTTGTTCTTATGTAGAATCTGTTTGTAATTTTGAACAGCTGCATTGTTTAAGTGTAGCTCCATGCCAAATTCCTTTTTTTTAGCTTTTTGGAAAACATAGGGAACGGTTATCACCCCTGTCACATTTTTTTTGCTGTCTGTGCCCCTGTTCAGAACATTTCACCTCACTTTGCGTCCCAATGACAACTGTTTTTGAAATGTGGTGTTTTTATTGAAACAAGGATTGGTGATAAAGCATCAGTAGAGAGGAGACACCTTTCTCCCATATTAATTCTTACAGGAGAGAATTTTCCTTCCAAGGGGTAGATTTCCTCTCACTTCCTGTTGTCTTCTTCCGTTTGCAAGTAGTAGTAGTTTGTAAGTTGGATGTTTGAAAGTAGGGACCTGCCGTATATACTCTGCAGAAATTTGCCCCTTAGGTGTTGGTGTTGGCACAACACTGAAAACACTCACAGTTATTCTTGGTGGGTGCTGGAACGCCCTGCTGTCAACTATTATATCAGGAATTGTAATAACATATAATTGTTGATCAGTGGTAGTAAAAATTGGGCCTTTGATGGTGGTGCTGGTGCCACAACACTGTAAGGCCTGACAGTTACTCTTGGTGGGTGCAGCAATGGGCCCTGCTGTGAATTATTAGATCAATAATTATAATTGCATGCCCCTGTTGAATAGGGGCTGAAAAATTGGGCCTTTGGTGGTGGTGGTGGTGGTGATGGTGGTGCTGGTGCCACAACACTGTAAGGCCTGACAGTTACTCTTGGTGGGCGCAGCAATGGGCCCTGCTGTGAATTATTAGATCAATAATTATAATTGCATGCCCCTGTTGAATAGGGGCTGAAAAATTGGGCCTTTGGTGGTGGTGGTGGTGGTGATGGTGGTGCTGGTGCCACAACACTGTAAGGCCTGACAGTTACTCTTGGTGGGCGCAGCAATGGGCCCTGCTGTGAATTATTAGATCAATAATTATAATTGCATGCCCCTGTTGAACAGGGGCTGAAAAATTGGGCCTTAGGCACTGGTGGCACAACACTGCAACCCCTCACAGATACTGTACTTGGAGCACAGCAATGAGGCCTGTTGCAAAGTATTGCATCAAAAATTTTAATTACACGCCCCTGTTAAACAGGGGCTGAAAAATTGGGCCTTAGCCACTGGTGGCGTCACCCATAAACCAAAATGATCTTCCAAGCTATCATCATTAATCGTATCATTGAGGAGGAGGAGGAGGATAGCCAGTCAACATAACAGCACAGGCACTCAGCATCAGCATCAGTCTTGAAGGGATGTGACATTTTAAAATCAATTAGTCTGTTATATCAGCATCTGGTGTGTGGTAGCTGGTGGTGATCCAAGACTGGTTCATCTTGATGAAAGTCAGTCGATCAACTGAGTCGGTGGACAGGCGCACCCTGTGATCCGTGACAAATCCTCCAGCAGCACTGAATGTGCGTTCTGAAAGAACGCTGGATGCAGGACAGGCCAGTAGCTCAATTGCATACTGTGCAAGCTCTGGCCAGTGATCCATCCTCAAGACCCAGTAAGCCAGAGGATTTTCGGTGGGGAAGGTGTCCAAGTCTGACCTTGCCCCTAGGTATTCCTGGACCATGTATATCAGACGCTGGCGATGGTTGCTGGAACCGATCATACTTTGGGGCTGCGGACTAAAGAATTGTCTGAACGCATCGGTCAGACGGCCACCTTCCCCACCGCTCCTTCTTTGACTGCCCGAAGCCTCAGCAACTCGTTGTCCAGGACCAGGAGTTTGTAACCTCCCAGTCTCTGGGAACGCGTTGCACAGACCTTTCTGCAAGGCCTCCCGGAGTTGTCTCATCCTCTGCTCCCTCTGCAACGGTACGATAAGGTCCGCAACCTTACCCTTGTACCGTGGATCAAGGAGAGTGGCCAGCCAGTAATGGTCCCTCTCCTTGATCCGAAGAATACGAGGATCCTTCCGCAGACTTTGCAGGATCAGGGAGGCCATGCAGCGTAGGTTAGCTGAGGCATTCAGTCCGGAGTCCTTTGGGTCACTAAGGACGACATGATCCGCAGCCACCTCCTCCCAGCCACGTACAAGTCCACTGGTTTCTTGGGACTGTAAATCATCCCTAAAAGACTGCTGCTGATGATGCTGAGTGCCAGCCTCCACCTCCATGCTGACACAATCCTCCTCCTCCTCCTCCTCCTCCTCTTCCTGTGCGATGGGTGGGACAGAAGGAACACTGTCTGGGTAAAGGGGGCCTTGAGAGGCAAGGAAGTCCTCCTCTTCCTGCCTCTGTTCTGCCTCAAGTGCCCTGTCCATTATTCCACGCAGCGTGTGCTCCAACAGGTGGACAAGAGGTACAGTGTCACTGATGCATGCACTGTCACTGCTCACCATCCTCGTGGCCTCCTCAAATGGTGCCAGGACAGTGCATGCATCCCTGATCATGCCCCACTGGCGTGGTGAAAAAAACCCGAGCTCCCCTGACCCTGTCCTGGTGCCGTAGTCGCACAGGTACTCATTGATGGCCCTCTGCTGCGTGTGCAGCCGCTGCAGCATGGCCAACGTTGAGTTCCACCTGGTGGGCATGTCACATATAAGGCGGTTCTTGGGCAGGTTCAACTCCTTTTGCAGCTCAGCCAGGCGAGCACTGGCATTATAAGATCTGCGGAAATGCACACAGACTTTCCTGGCCTGCCTCAGGACATCCTGTAAGCCCGGGTACCTGCCCAAGAACCGCTGCACCACCAGGTTAAGGACGTGAGCCATACAGGGCACATGGGTCAGTTGTCCCTGTCGGAGGGCGGAGAGGAGGTTGGTGCCATTGTCGCAAACCACCATTCCTGGCTTAAGCTCGTGTGGCGTCAACCACCTCTCGGCCTGCCCCTGAAGAGCAGACAGGACCTCTGCCCCAGTGTGGCTTCTGTCCCCCAAACACACCAGCGCAAGCACGGCATGGCATCTTTTTGCTTGCGTAGCCCCTTGAATGCCTACGGAGCACCGCTGGTTCCGAGGACAAACCACAGGAAGAGGCCATGGAGGAAGAAGAAGAGGAGGGGGTGGAGGAGAGAGGTGTGTCACAACCAGTAGTAGCATTTTGGAGGCGTGGCGGTGGAACAACCTCCAACACTACTGCACCTTGTCCTGCATCCTTCCCAGCTGCCAAAAGAGTGACCCAATGGGCCGTGAAAGAAAGGTAACATCCCTGTCCATGCCTGCTGGACCATGAGTCAGCGGTAATATGCACCTTACCGCTGACCGCCATGTCCAGCGAGGCCAAGACATTGCCTTCCACATGCCTGTAGAGAGCCGGAATCGCCTTCCGTGCGAAAAAGTGGCGTTTGGGAACCTGCCACTGAGGAACCGCACATTGCACAAACTCAGGGGGGCCGAGTCTACCAACTGAAAAGGCAGCAGTTGAAGCTCTAGCAATTTAGCCAAGCTAGCATTCAACCGCTGGGCATGTGGATGGCTGGGAGTGAACTTCTTTCGACGGTCCAGCAGCTGGGGCAGGGAAATTTGCCTGCTAGAATCGGACGTTGGTGTACTGCTAGCAGAGTGCCCGCAAGTACTTGCCTGTGACACACCTAATTCTACACCTTCATTCCTCTCAGAGCAGGTTTCAGAGAGGAGTGAAGGTATAGTGGGGTTGGAGATCCCAGCTGATGCGGTGCAAGAAGAGGTCAGCTTTGTTCTTTGGTGTGGGTCTTTAAGGTAGGCTTGCCAACGAGCTGCATGGCAGGTCAACATATGTCTGATCAAGCATGTGGTGCCCAAGCGGCTGATATTTTGGCCACGCGATATACGCTTGAGACATATGTTGCAAACAGCAGCTGTGCGATCTGATGCACTCGCCTCAAAAAAGGCCCACACCAAAGAACTTTTTGAATGACGGGCAGAGGCAGCGCCCTGCACAGGCGGAGCTCTGCGGTGTGATTCCGTCGGTGTGCTGCCCATACGCTGGCCACTCAAGGGCATCCTGCCTCGTTGGAGATGTGCCTCCTCCTCATCCTCCTCCTCCTCCTCCTCTCTCCTATTAGGCACCCACGTGGAGTCAGTGACCTCATCATCCCCTCTCTCCTCATCACTGGAGCCAATCTGGCAGTATGCTGCAGCTGCTGGAGCATGACTGCCAGATTGGTGTCCTTCTTGAGCATCCCCTCTCTCTGCTCTCACGCTGCTGCCTTCCTCTAGCTGGGTATCATCATCAGATCCTTCCAAACGCTGGGCATCCTCCTGGAGCATGTACCCAACACTGTGCTCAAACAGTTCGGGGGACTCCTCAGGAGGAGGACATGGTGGGTCTAGGGAAGGATTGACTAATGAAGATAATGATACCAGAGAAGAGGACGCTTTGGCAGCTGCTTTGCCAGTACCCTGAGCCTGGGTGAGAGAGGATGAGGAGGATGAGGTGGGCTTGGTCATCCACTCTACCAAGTCTTCGGCATGATGTGGCTCAACATGTCCAGCTGCCGAAAAGAAGGACAAGCGTGTCCCATGGCCATGTGCTGATGACAATGCACCGCGTCCACGACCAGCACTGTTGCCCCCAGACACAGAGCCTGCTTGCCCTCTTTTTTTGCCTCCTGACTGTCTGCCTCTCCTTGTTTGCCTTCCAGACATTTTAATGGATGGCCTGCAGGGAGATGGGAAAAAGAGCAATAAGGGCTACCTTCAGGTGTATACTGTGCAGGAGGCTTAGCAACAATGACACTGACACTGTCCCCTGCCTATCCTTCTCTGTCCCTAAACACAAGGATTGAAAATATGGAACAGCAAAATTGGTTTAGAACAGAATAGCACACTGACACTTTCCCTCACTGTCCTACTCTGTCCCTCCCTACAAACAAGTTTTAGCACAGAATAGCACACTGATAATTTGCACGAGTGTCCTTCTCTGTCCCTAAACTCAAGGATTGAAAATATGGAACAGCAAAATTGGTTTAGAACAGAATAGCACACTGACACTTTCCCTCACTGTCCTACTCTGTCCCTCCCTACAAACAAGATTTAGCACAGAATAGCACACTGAAAATTGCCACGAGTGTCCTTCTCTGTCCCTAAACTCAAGTATTGAAAATATGGAACAGCAAAATTGGTTTAGAACAGAATAGCACACTGACACTTTCCCTCACTGTCCTACTCTGTCCCTCCCTACAAACAAGTTTTAGCACAGAATAGCACACTGATAATTTGCACGCGTGTCCTTCTCTGTCCCTAAACTCAAGGATTTGAAATATGGAACAGCAAAATTGGTTTAGAACAGAATAGCACACTGTCAGTTTCACTCACTGTACCTCTCTGTCCCTAAACTCAAGGATTTGAAATATGGAACAGCAAAATTGGTTTAGAACAGAATAGCACACTGACACTTTCCCTCACTGTCCTACTCTGTCCCTCCCTACAAACAAGATTTTGCACAGAATAGCACACTGAAAATTGCCACGAGTGTCCTTCTCTGTCCCTAAACTCAAGGATTGAAAGTATGGAACAGCAAAATTGGTTTAGAACAGAATAGCACACTGACACTTTCCCTCACTGTCCTACTCTGTCCCTCCCTACAAACAAGATTTAACACAGAATAGCACACTGAAAATTGCCAAGAGTGTCCTTCTCTGTCCCTAAACTCAAGGATTGAAAATATGGAACAGCAAAATTGGTTTAGAACAGAATAGCACACTGACACTTTCCCTCACTGTACCTCTCTGTCCCTAAACTCAAGGATTGAAAATATGGTTCAGCAAGATTGGTTTAGAACAGAATAGCACACTGACACTTTTCCTCACTGTCCTACTCTGTCCCTCCCTACAAACAAGATTTTGCACAGAATAGCACACTGAAAATTGCCACGAGTGTCCTTCTCTGTCCCTAAACTCAAGGATTGAAAATATGGAACAGCAAAATTGGTTTAGAACAGAATATCAAACTGACACTTTCCCTCACTGTCCTACTCTGTCCCTCCCTACAAACAAGATTTAGCACAGAATAGCACACTGAATATTGCCACGAGTGTCCTTCTCTGTCCCTAAACTCAAGGATTGAAAATATGGAACAGCAAAATTGGTTTAGAACAGAATAGCACACTGACACTTTCCCTCACTGTACCTCTCTGTCCCTAAACTCAAGGATTGAAAATATGGTTCAGCAAGATTGGTTTAGAACAGAATAGCACACTGACACTTTCCCTCACTGTCCTAGTCTGTCCCTCCCTACAAACAAGTTTTAGCACAGAATAGCACACTGATAATTTGCACGAGTGTCCTTCTCTGTCCCTAAACTCAAGGATTTGAAATATGGAACAGCAAAATTGGTTTAGAACAGAATAGCACACTGTCAGTTTCATTCACTGTACCTCTCTGTCCCTAAACTCAAGGATTTGAAATATGGAACAGCAAAATTGGTTTAGAACAGAATAGCACACTGACACTTTCCCTCACTGTCCTACTCTGTCCCTCCCTACAAACAAGATTTTGCACAGAATAGCACACTGAAAATTGCCACGAGTGTCCTTCTCTGTCCCTAAACTCAAGGATTGAAAATATGGAACAGCAAAATTGGTTTAGAACAGAATAGCACACTGACACTTTCCCTCACTGTACCTCTCTGTCCCTAAACTCAAGGATTGAAAATATGGTTCAGCAAGATTGGTTTAGAACAGAATAGCACACTGACACTTTCCCTCACTGTCCTACTCTGTCCCTCCCTACAAACAAGATTTTGCACAGAATAGCACACTGAAAATTGCCACGAGTGTCCTTCTCTGTCCCTAAACTCAAGGATTGAAAATATGGAACAGCAAAATTGGTCTAGAACAGAATATCAAACTGACACTTTCCCTCACTGTCCTACTCTGTCCCTCCCTACAAACAAGATTTAGCACAGAATAGCACACTGAAAATTGCCACGAGTGTCCTTCTCTGTCCCTAAACTCAAGGATTGAAAATATGGAACAGCAAAATTGGTTTAGAACAGAATAGCACACTGACACTTTCCCTCACTGTACCTCTCTGTCCCTAAACTCAAGGATTGAAAATATGGTTCAGCAAGATTGGTTTAGAACAGAATAGCACACTGACACTTTCCCTCACTGTCCTACTCTGTCCCTCCCTACAAACAAGTTTTAGCACAGAATAGCACACTGATAATTTGCACGAGTGTCCTTCTCTGTCCCTAAACTCAAGGATTTGAAATATGGAACAGCAAAATTGGTTTAGAACAGAATAGCACACTGTCAGTTTCACTCACTGTACCTCTCTGTCCATAAACTCAAGGATTGAAAATATGGTTCAGCAAAATTGGTTTAGAACAGAATAGCACACTGACACTTTCCCTCACTGTCCTACTCTGTCCCTCCCTACAAACAAGATTTAGCACAGAATAGCACACTGAAAATTGCCACGAGTGTCCTTCTCTGTCCCTAAACTCAAGGATTGAAAATATGGAACAGCAAAATTGGTTTAGAACAGAATAGCACACTGACACTTTCCCTCACTGTACCTCTCTGTCCCTAAACTCAAGGATTGAAAATATGGTTCAGCAAGATTGGTTTAGAACAGAATAGCACACTGACACTTTCCCTCACTGTCCTACTCTGTCCCTCCCTACAAACAAGATTTTGCACAGAATAGCACACTGAAAATTGCCACGAGTGTCCTTCTCTGTCCCTAAACTCAAGGATTGAAAATATGGAACAGCAAAATTGGTTTAGAACAGAATAGCACACTGACACTTTCCCTCACTGTCCTACTCTGTCCCTCCCTACAAACAAGATTTAGCACAGAATAGCACACTGAAAATTGCCACGAGTGTCCTTCTCTGTCCCTAAACTCAAGGATTGAAAATATGGAACAGCAAAATTGGTTTAGAACAGAATAGCACACTGACACTTTCCCTCACTGTACCTCTCTGTCCCTAAACTCAAGGATTGAAAATATGGTTCAGCAAGATTGGTTTAGAACAGAATAGCACACTGACACTTTCCCTCACTGTACCTCTCTGTCCCTACAAACAAGGATTAGCACAGAATAGCACACTGTCACTGACACTCTCCCTACCTATCCTTATCTGTCCCTAAACACAAGGAATCCAGGATTAGTAAAGGAAAAATATTGACACTGTCCCTGCCTATGCTTCTCTTTCCCTGCTCCGGAACACACTACACAAGGCCGCCACGCTGGCGGCCTTTTATAGTGTGGGGCGTGTACTAAACCCCCTCAGCAATAATTGGCCACAGGCATCCTGCCTGTGGCCAATCATTGCTCTCCTCGCTGCCGGCGCTGTGATTGGCCAAGCATGCGGGGTCACAGTGCATGCTTGGCCAATCACAGCGCCTGGATGACACTGCGATGGCGTAGTGCATTGTGGGCCGTTCGCGTCACTCGAATTTGGCGCGAACGGCCCAAATCGTTCGATCTTCGTCGAACGATCGAACAGCCGATGTTCGAGTCGAACGTATGTTCGACTCGAACACGAAGCTCATCCCTAATGTGCACTTGTTTTGTTTTTTTTTTCTTATATAATTTATATGATTATATGCTATTGGATGGTTATTTATACATTTATACACACATTTGACTTGTTTCCTTGATATATTGGTACTTAACAGCACAGCATCATCACTCTATCACTTATTATATTTTTTTAGTCACAGATTTTCTAATCAATGTTTGCAGCAGTTAAGCTATACCATTTAAAGTGATAGCACAAGAGCCACATTCATAAGAGTGTAAATTGCATTTGGGGGGTTTCCAATTTTCACGAGTCACATTGACACATTATAAAGGGTATGTGCCAGGCCACGATTAAATATTTGGCAATGAAGTAAGGGGGGATGATATTTGGCACCTTTCGGGGGGAGGGGGAGCGGATACCTGTCTTTGACAGGTATCCTGCCCCCACTTCTGGGAGACCAGGCTGAGGTGCATTACATTAGCAGCTCGTCTCCTTCCTCCTCCTCCTTCTTCCTTCTTCCTTTCCCCACCGCTGGGCCAGTAGGAGAGCGCAGGAAACATAGCTCTGGTGCCGACATCGCTGGACTCCAGGACAGGTAAGTGTCCTATTATTAAAAGTCAGCAGCTGCAAAATGTTTTTTTGCTGACTTTTAATTTTTGGGGGGATGGGCGGACCTCCGCTTTTAAGGTGTGATTTTTGAAGGTTTTTCTTTTGAATTGTAAGCGCAGAGCCAGCTCAAACAGTAACACTATATCGAAGGGGTTAATGGCATATAATATGTTAATATTGAGACTTCTTTCAAGATAGATATTTAGTATCCTAACACACAAGTATTTATGTAAAGTAAATTGCGTATTAATGCCTTGTAAGTTGAGAACGAGTCCACCATTATGTCCAATAGGTAAAATGCATAGAGATCTGGTTGCTGCCTGACACCCCGGATAACCAGTGACGCCACATCCGGTTTCGAGTGGAATGCATGCACGGACCCTACAAAATAAGGGCGGGGCAAACAGTACTCCGAGGAGGTATTTGGATTGCCAGTGGCATTGGGCTGGCTGATCGAGCTGGTGCCGGTCTGGGTACATTTTATTGTAAGCAGATTTTCTGAAGAGTGTTATTTAACATTTTATTAAAGGTATTGCACAATCATTTGTTATTTGTTCATTCTCTAATGCTTGGTGTAATCTGCCTGATGGGGGAATACCATTACTGGAGAAGCATTCAATCTGTGGTGAAGGAACTCTGATGAACAAATCCAATCATAGTGGTTTAATAAAAGGCTGGTTTGGTCCTTGTGACCCTGAGGCTCTGGTGAGTGCACACAGTATATGTTATCTCACGTGGTGGTACACTCGTTTGTTTTATGAAGTAAAGCACTTTCCATCTTTATAGGAGTATTTGCTGCACTACATGGTGTCCTTAAAGATTAACTGATTTTTCACAGTGAACTTTAAGTTTGAACTGAACTGTTTTTGGATACATTCAAGCACATATATTTGAAATTACATTTAAAATAATTTTACAGTTTTTATATTTGCTGTAGCACTTGTATGTATGAATGCAGTATTAACTGATGTTCATTTTTCACATATTATTTGATATTATTATTTTGTTTTTTGTTTTGGATTATATGTCACTAGCAGTATTGATTAGATTTTGAAAGGGGTGCAATTTTTGAGCACAGGATATGGTTACACGTATTAATGCATAGAAACAGCGTCTGACTTTATGGTTATTTTGGTACTGTATATTGAAGTGTGTTTCACACTCAAAGGGGCAGCTGTCATATATATTTATGCACATACTGTAGGTATTTAAGGTTGGCGCCTTTTTTTGATTAATACATACATTTTTATTCACTTTTGTGAGTATAATTTATGCTGATTTTATATTTGTGGACTATCTCGGTACTGATACACATGGGAAACAATGTTGAATTAAAAGGTTTTATTGCAGATAAAATTGTACAATAATGAACGATGATGCACATCAAGGATTGGTCGGAGTCTCTACTAGTTTCGCGGAAATACCGCTTCTTCAGGAGAGCCAATCTATACATTGAATAATATAACAAAAGATATAAGAAACAATTCAGCAATAGTATAAATAATACATGAAAAGGAGTAGAAGCTTACCCAATGAGTACTAGAACAGGCGCGGAAGTGGGCCGCCCATGTGGTACCCCCCGCGGCGGACAAGGGGGATAGTGCGTCGATCTCTAGGTGTAAGGCATATACTTAGTTTAAGGACCCAATAAGTAACCCATACTAGGGTGGGGAGGGGGAAGGGGGTAAGGGGAGGGATGATAGAGGCAGAAAAAGGGAAGAGGAGGGTGGTGGAAAGAAAACGACAGGAAGGGGGATGGGGTAGTGGGGAAGGGGGGGGGAGGAAAAGGGGGACAGAAAAGGGAGGGAAATGTATAAGGAAGGAGAGGAAATGGGGAGGGTAAGGAGAGGAAAGGAGGGTGTGGAAGGGTGATGGGAAAGAAAAAGGGGGAGAAAGAGAGGGGGGGAGAAGGGAGGGGGGAGGGGGGAAGGGGGAAGAAAGGGAAAGAGGGGAAAGGGAGGGGAAAAAACAGGAAGGGGAAAGGGTAGAGAGGGGGGTAGGGGGGGAGCTGGAAGAAACAAGGAAAAGAGAGGGGGAGGAAAAGAGAGGGGGAGGAAAAGAAGGGGGAAGGAAAGGCAGAAGGAAAAAGGAGGGGGGAAGGGAGGGGGGGGAAAGGGGAGGACAGGAAGGAACCCTGGGGGTGTTCATAGGGAATAGAACTTACCACAGTAGTTACGTCTGTGGATACATAGGAGGCCAGCGCCATGTAGAGAGGGAGTTCCCAAGGGTTTGCAGGCAGATGGACAGGTAGAGAACAATTGGTGCAGGTACACAGGGGGCCACAAAAGGTGCAAAGTCCAGTGGTACTGGTGAAAAACCAGTGTGAGGTCATCCATGGAGGTATCCAAAGCTGTGACCAGGAATGCAGGGTAATGCATGGACAGAAAAAGAGGCACCTGTGGCGATCCCCAAGGTACAGCGTCAGGCGTCCAATTGATCACTGCCTCACCACAGGGGAGATCCTAGGTATACATGGCAGAGGCGAGTTCCACGCTGCTCATCCAAGGGCGAAGCCCATTAAATGAGCTCCCCAACCAGGACACGTCCAGACGCCGTCAGAGCGGCCACGTCCAGCGTCACCGGGTCTGCTTCCCCGCACTACGCAGGTGCGCGATGTGCGACACTGCGCATGTGCGCCGAACCCAAGCCAAGGGGCGGGAGGCCCCGAGCCAGGGAGGAGCAAGAGGGGATGGACCAGAAGGGCATCCCCGCCAGGGGAAGCACAAGTCCACCGCAATCGGGAGGGACAGGCAGCCGAGCGCCGCGCCACATACTCAAGGGGTACTAAATACATGGGAACAAAAAAAATCATACAATGAAACATAGTAAAAACAGTCATAGAAATAATGGGAGTGTAATCCCAAAAGTGATTACTGTTGTTAAGGTGGCATAGGAACGATGCCCTAAACGGCAGAAGGACAATAAGAGGACCTACGGGAGAGGACAGATGAGCGGGGCACCAATGGAGCATGGGCTGATGATGATTTAGAGCATCACCAGTATGAAGTGAAAGTGAGAATAAGGAGTGACAAAAAATATTAAAATGTAAAAAATTAACAATTAATAATTATGAAAGAAAAATATATAAAAAATAATAAATAAATGAATGATGAAGGTAAATAAATAATAAAATAAATAAAAATAAAAATAAGCATAGAAAGTGAAAGGTAAAAATAGCAAAGGGTTGGAAGAATTGTGTATGATAAAATTTAATTAACATTAACAATGACAGGGCATCGGGGAGCCAGCCTATTGCGGCATCCCATATATCCCTGAAACAGTGCTGAAATAAAACCATAGTGATTAAGATACTGCAATTATTTAAAATTGCAGTGAGTAAGGCGAATGAAAAATTGTGAATGTGTGGTGTCGGTACTACCCGTCCCCATACTTGGGGTGGAGGGGTGCAAAATATAAATAATGCAAGGTGCCCCAGTGTATTAAAAATTGAGATTAATATCTGGGTGAGGCTAGGTGACCAGGTTGTAAACATAAATTGTGTAGGAAGGGGTCCCTGAATATGTATAATCCTAAATAGATATAACAGCCATAACGGGATTAGAGGTGTAGGTAACACCAAATAATTCCTTAGCGGCTGGATCGTGTCCAGTCCGTATATCAATTAACCTTTGATAAAGGTAAATGAATTTAAGCTAAATCAACCCTACTCTGGGGGAGTGATTAATCTATTGTTGGTATACATATAGTTTACGACAACACCACATTTGGACTGGATAATAGAATCAATTAGATAACAAAATCAAATAAATACATAACGATCATAGGGCCTGCCTAGTCAATACCGAGAGTGTCCATAGTCCAAACAGTCGAAAGGGCAATGTAAATTCTATAACACCCAGTAATCAGTAAGGTAATAAAATAAATATGAGGGGTTAAACGTTAGAGGCACTCAGAAGAGAGAAACGGGTGTGTTATCCACCCTATAATTGAGAACAAAATGGGAGTATAGCCTCAAATACAAGGAAATAATAAAATAAATAAATATAGCAATGTACCATCATCCAATTAATAGTGAAACAAAAGGGGAGGGGGTGGGGGCAAGAGGATAGTTGCTGAAGCTAAACCTTGAGCAGCCCACCCAAATAATTGGTGGACTATCTCGGTACTGATACACATGGGAAACAATGTTGAATTAAAAGGTTTTATTGCAGATAAAATTGTACAATAATGAACGATGATGCACATCAAGGATTGGTTGGAGTCTCTACTAGTTTCGCAGAAATTTTTATTATTTCCTTGTATTTGAGGCTATACTCCCATTTTGTTCTCAATTATAGGGTGGATAACACACCCGTTTCTCTCTTCTGAGTGCCTCTAACGTTTAACCCTTCATATTTATTTTATTACCTTACTGATTACTGGGTGTTATAGAATTTACATTGCCCTTTCGACTGTTTGGACTATGGACACTCTCGGTATTGACTAGGCAGGCCCTATGATCGTTATGTATTTATTTGATTTTGTTATCTAATTGATTCTATTATCCAGTCCAAATGTGGTGTTGTCGTAAACTATATGTATACCAACAATAGATTAATCACTCCCCCAGAGTAGGGTTGATTTAGCTTAAATTCATTTACCTTTATCAAAGGTTAATTGATATACGGACTGGACACTATCCAGCCGCTAAGGAATTATTTGGTGTTACCTACACCTCTAATCCCGTTATGGCTGTTATATCTATTTAGGATTATACATATTCAGGGACCCCTTCCTACACAATTTATGTTTACAACCTGGTCACCTAGCCTCACCCAGATATTAATCTCAATTTTTAATACACTGGGGCACCTTGCATTATTTATATTTTGCACCCCTCCACCCCAAGTATGGGGACGGGTAGTACCGACACCACACATTCACAATTTTTCATTCGCCTTACTCACTGCAATTTTAAATAATTGCAGTATCTTAATCACTATGGTTTTATTTCAGCACTGTTTCAGGGATATATGGGATGCCGCAATAGGCTGGCTCCCCGATGCCCTGTCATTGTTAATGTTAATTAAATTTTATCATACACAATTCTTCCAACCCTTTGCTATTTTTACCTTTCACTTTCTATGCTTATTTTTATTTTTATTTATTTTATTATTTATTTACCTTCATCATTCATTTATTTATTATTTTTTATATATTTTTCTTTCATAATTATTAATTGTTAATTTTTTACATTTTAATATTTTTTGTCACTCCTTATTCTCACTTTCACTTCATACTGGTGATGCTCTAAATCATCATCAGCCCATGCTCCATTGGTGCCCCGCTCATCTGTCCTCTCCCGTAGGTCCTCTTATTGTCCTTCTGCCGTTTAGGGCATCGTTCCTATGCCACCTTAACAACAGTAATCACTTTTGGGATTACACTCCCATTATTTCTATGACTGTTTTTACTATGTTTCATTGTATGATTTTTTTTTGTTCCCATGTATTTAGTACCCCTTGAGTATGTGGCGCGGCGCTCGGCTGCCTGTCCCTCCCGATTGCGGTGGACTTGTGCTTCCCCTGGCGGGGATGCCCTTCTGGTCCATCCCCTCTTGCTCCTCCCTGGCTCGGGGCCTCCCGCCCCTTGGCTTGGGTTCGGCGCACATGCGCAGTGTCGCACATCGCGCACCTGCGTAGTGCGGGGAAGCAGACCCGGTGACGCTGGACGTGGCCGCTCTGACGGCGTCTGGACGTGTCCTGGTTGGGGAGCTCATTTAATGGGCTTCGCCCTTGGATGAGCAGCGTGGAACTCGCCTCTGCCATGTATACCTAGGATCTCCCCTGTGGTGAGGCAGTGATCAATTGGACGCCTGACGCTGTACCTTGGGGATCTCCACAGGTGCCTCTTTTTCTGTCCATGCATTACCCTGCATTCCTGGTCACAGCTTTGGATACCTCCATGGATGACCTCACACTGGTTTTTCACCAGTACCACTGGACTTTGCACCTTTTGTGGCCCCCTGTGTACCTGCACCAATTGTTCTCTACCTGTCCATCTGCCTGCAAACCCTTGGGAACTCCCTCTCTACATGGCGCTGGCCTCCTATGTATCCACAGACGTAACTACTGTGGTAAGTTCTATTCCCTATGAACACCCCCAGGGTTCCTTCCTGTCCTCCCCTTCCCCCCCTCCCTTCCCCCCTCCTTTTTCCTTTTTCCTTCTGCCTTTCCTTCCCCCTTCTTTTCCTCCCCTCTCTTTTCCTCCCCCTCTCTTTTCCTTGTTTCTTCCAGCCCCCCCCCCTACCCCCCTCTCTACCCTTTCCCCTTCCTGTTTTTTCCCCTCCCTTTCCCCTCTTTCCCTTTCTTCCACCTTCCCCCCTCCCCCCTCCCTTCTCCCCCCCTCTCTTCCCCCCCCCTTTTTCTTTCCCATCACCCTTCCACACCCTCCTTTCCTCTCCTTGCCCTCCCCATTTCCTCTCCTTTCTTATACATTTCCCTCCCTTTTCTGTCCCCCTTTTCCTCCCCCCCCCCTTCCCCACTACCCCATCCCCCTTCCTGTCCTTTTCTTTCCACCACCCTCCTATTCCCTTTTTCTGCCTCTATCCTCCCTCCCCTTACCCCCTTCCCCCTCCCCACCCTAGTATGGGTTACTTATTGGGTCCTTAAACTAATTATATGCCTTACACCTAGAGATCGACGCACTATCCCCCTTGTCCGCCGCGGGGGGTACCACATGGGCGGCCCACTTCCGCGCCTGTTCTAGTACTCATTGGGTAAGCTTCTATTCTATTTCATGTATTATTTATACTATTGCTGAATTGTTTCTTATATCTTTTGTTATATTATTCAATGTATAGATTGGCTCTCCTTTTTTTTATTATTTCCTTGTATTTGAGGCTATACTCCCATTTTGTTCTGATTTTATATTTGATAAAATATTGTGGTATAATGCACCAGGCTGGTGTGTCCCCGGTTCTAGAGCTCAGTATGAAAATCCAAGTGACATGGAGTCATCTTTTAGACCTCTACCAGGCTAACACACGTATTACTTTTGATCATACTGTTATAACTATAAACCTGTGATCATGCTGGGGAAGTAGTGACTGCTAAAGGCTTCCCTAAACCAATATTTAAAGCAGAGTTCCACCCAAAAGTGGAACTTACGCTCATTGTAAACCTCCCCCCCTCCGGGCCACATTTGACACCTTTCGGGGGGAGGGGGGACAGGATACCTGTCTTTCACAGGTATCCTGTTCCCACTTCCAGGAGCCTCAGTCGTGGGTATTGACGTCACCGCCCGGGCTCCCTCCTCCTCCTTCCTCCTTCCCTGGCCCAGTAGGAGAGAGGAGCGGAGCCTCACGCATGCGCTGTAGGGTTCCCTTACTCGCAATGGAGGCGGCATGCACCCGACAGCTGATGGAAACATCAGCTGCGGTGCAGACATCGCTGGACTTCAGGACAGGTAAGTGTCCGATTATTAAAAGTCAGCAGCAGTATGTGCAGCTGCTGGCTTTTAATTTTTGCAGCGGTGGGCGGACCTCCGCTTTAATACCCTGGTCTACTACTATTAGCATTTTCAGCACTTTTGACGTTCATTTGTCCATAGCTCTGACCTTTCCTAGAGATTCTTTATCTTTTAGAGATCTAAAGAATTTCCCCTCAGAATCATCTGGAAGATAGCACTGAAATCTTGCCATTTTATTAGACCTCTGGCAGTGGTGATTGCTATACAGCTTATAGTGGGAGTTGGCCTCATGCTGCCTCAGGTGTATAAGGCAACTAGTAACTGGGAATCACTCTTGTGACCTTTTCTTTATTGTTAATGTGACACATTTACATTGTTTATGGTTCTTAGGTGGGACTGAGCCACATGCAAACTGTCAACCCTAATGAGTCAAGAGGTTCAGTTCCTACATGTCCATGTGAGTAGTCGCAACCCCCCTTTATTCCTGCTCAGCTTATAGCAAACTGGATACATTTTCTTGGCCACTGCTTATTCATTGACCATACTTCTGTTGACATGCGGGAGAAGGAAAGGGGGCCTAGCTGATTGACAGTTAAGAAGGGGGGGTAGGTGGGACTTTAAATGAGGCAGTGACTGGGTAGTGTCATATGCCTATATCCCTGGTACTGTCAGAGAAACACATTGTGAAGAGGCATGTTATACTTCCATTTGAACGCTAGATGCAGCAAAGTTGACAGCGAAACACTCACGCACCACATGACTTCCTGGCTGCCTATAAATGCTCATCAAATGCTCAGAGGAATTGCTGGTTTGTCTTCAGCTTCCTGTTTCCTGTGACTTGTTCCTGTGTTTGATTACCTTCTGTGACCCGGATTGCTTCTGACTCTGCTGATCTTCTCCTGGATCTGACCTTGGCTTGTATTACGGACTCCACTTGTCTCCTGTGTTTGACCCTCAGCCTGTGACCCGGACTTTGCCTCTTGTCTCCTTGCCTTGACCTTTTGCCTGTAACCTGGACTTGCCTTGTGTGTTCCCCACACAGTACCTCCGGCTGTGTTTGGATTATCTTACCTGCCTGTGCTTGACCCTCAGCCTGGTTTTGGACTCTCTGTTCAAGTTCTTCCAGGAAGCCACGCACCTGCCAGTTTGACACAGCTGCTCGACCACTTGAAAGACCCTGATATAAGTCTACTTGCACCTGCTGGGTAGCCTGTGCCTCTTTGTGCCATTCCTCCTTTGTCTCACCTCCAGGGGTCAAAGTGCGCTTAGTCGCAAGGGTGAACCGCTCTCGGCCTCGGTAAGTACTAGTCTGCCCGTGATAGGTACAAAAAAATCGATATATAATATCATGTTTATTGGTTCCTCTGTGAAGTGTTCCATCCTAAATCACAACACACCTTCCTCGTTGTATATTGCATTTAGGAGGGACACCGCTGAGCCTATGCCCTTTCCACCAGTCACCTCTGCCACCTAATTTCCAGTGAAAGAACGGGGTCTCGCCGTGCAGCTAGCACGGACCTCATGCGTGCACTACTTAAAGTGGTTGTAAACCCCCTTTTTTTTTTTTTGGACTAACCTGCAAGACAAAGCTATAATGAGCTAGTATGACTAGCATACTAGCTCATTATGTACCACTTACCTTCGATCGAGGCCCCCGAAGTCATCCGTGTCCCTCCTCTAGCCGCATCCATCGCTGCGGCGATAGCCGGAATGTTACTTTCGGGTATCGCCGCTGCAGCCAATCACAGCGCCGCTCCGGCGCTGTGATTGGCCGGAGCGGAGAAGACGTGACTCCGCGCATGCGCGCGTGTGCTGTCGAATTCGGCTACGTCGTCGAATATTGCGACCTAGCCGAATTTGTGAATGGGGTGACGTCAGCGTCGCCGCATTTACATACAAATATCTCCTTAACCGTGTAGGTTAAGGAGATATTTCTTGCACCTACAGGTAAGCCTTAATCTAGGCTTACCTGTAGGGCTTTGTTTAAAAAGTGGGTTTACAACCACTTTAACTCCTTTAGCTCTCTCGTACCATACAGCCAGGTTCATGAGGCCTCCATACAACAAGTTCAGTCCCCTTTACTTTGGGGGAACCAACTGCTAGGCAAGGAGGCAGAACACTGACTCCCTTGCTACCCAGAGGACCTGTCACCTACGCCAAGCACCATGCTCATTGACCAGCTGCTATACATTCCCACCAGTTCATGGTTACACATGGCAATTGCTCTCCTTCTCCGAACTCTTCTGCCAAATTAACCCTTCAAAGTGGCTTTGTTTCATACCCGATGTGTGCTTTTCAGGCCCTGTTGTTTTACATCGCCATGTATCACAATGCATCCCTATACATAACTTCAGACCAGGCTTGAAACAGTGTGAAAACAGAATGAAACTTTACTGAGTATTCAGCAGCACAGTTCAACAGCACAGCACACATGAAAGTCCAGCCCTAACCAACTAGTGCAGGCTATCTACTAGAGTTGAGCGGACACCTGGATGTTCGGGTTCGACGGGTTCGGCCGAACTTCGGAAAAAAGTTCGGGTTCGGGACCGAACTTTAACCCGAACCCAGACCCGAACCCGAACCCCATTGAAGTCAATGGGGACCCGGACTTCTAAGGACTAAAAAGGCTCTAAAAAGGTAATGGAAAGAGCTAGAGGGCTGCAAATGGCAGCAAAATGTTATTAAGAGCATGGCAAGTGCTCTGCAAACAAATGTGGATAGGGAAATAACTTAAAATAACATAAAAAAAATAAAAATAAAAAATAATAATCTTGACCTAGGAGGACGAGGTCCATATGGAGTAGGAGGTTGAAGTGGCGGTGGATGTGGCTGTGTAGGTGGAAGCGGCGGTGGAGGAGGACGAGGTAGCCAACACTGATTCAAAAATACAACAATGGCTGTGTAATGCCGGTGATGTGTCGAATTCTGTCCCCCGTCAAATAGTGTCCACCCTGTACTGCGCTTGCTTAGTATGTAGGACAAGGGGATTTCTAAAATCTCCCAAGACGAACGGCGCCTGCGTGGTGAGTTCAGGTGAAGGCCACACCATCCGTGGTTCAAGACGAGCCAAGTGAGGCCGTGCCCGAAGCGTGGCGATCGAACCGAGCCCGTGAGGGGCCCTGTTACTATGTGCTACCGTATGTCCACTTGGATGGTGGGGCTTGAACCTGCACTCACAGCGCAGGCGCCGTTCATCTTCGGAGATTTTGTGAATCTCCTTGTCCTCTGTACTGCGCAAGCGCTGCGCCTTCGCAGTATGGGCCGGACACAATCCGATGGCCGGACAGTTTTTGTCACAACACCGGTATACATGTCTATTCTGCACAAGGTACGGACAAGTCCTGTGGGATCCATGCCTGGTTCATTTTAATGAATGTGAGCTTGTCCACATTGGCTCTGGACAGGCGGCTGCGCTTGTCTGTGATAACGCCCCCTGCCGTGCTAAATACACGTTCAGATAATACACTGGCTGCAGGGCAGGCCAGCACCTCCAAAGCATAAAGGGCAAGCTCAGGCCATGTGCCCAATTTTGAGACCCAGAAGTTAAAGGGGGCAGACCCGTCATCCAGTACGTGTAGGCCTGTGGACACATACTGCTCAACCATGTTGGTGAAATGCTGCCTCCTGCTAAGACGTTCCATCTCAGCTGGTGGTGCTGGTTGTTGTGGCGTGCTGACAAAGCTTTTCCACATTTCAGCTATGCTAACCCTGCCTTCTGAGGTGCTGCCGGTGCCCCGGCTGCGTTGGCGACCTCTTCCTCCTCCTCTGCCTTCTCCTTGTGCTTCCACCGTACGCCCGCTGTCAGGTGGGAATGCCACCAGTAGCGCGTCTACCAGCGTGCGCTTGTACTCGCGCATCTTACGATCCCGCTCCAGTGAGGGAATTAAGGACGGTACATTGTCCTTGTAACGGGGATCCAGCAGGGTGGCCACCCAGTAATCAGCACCAGTTAAAATGTGGGCAACTCGGCGGTCATTGCGGAAACACTGCAGCATGTAATCGCTCATGTGTGCCAGGCTGCCCAGAGGCAAAGAAAAGCTGTCCTCTGTGGGAGGTGTATCGTCTGTGTCCTCTGTATCCCCCCAGCCACGCACCAGTGATAGCCACGAGCTGGTCTGTGTGCCACCCTGCTGTGAAAATGCCTCCTCCTCCTCCTCCTCCTCCTCCTCCATCTCCTCCTCCACCTCGTCATCCTCCAGAACTGTTCCCTTTCCGCCGGACAATTGTGTACCTGGCGTTTGTTGGTGCAGGAACCCACCCTCGTAGCCACTTGTGAAAGACTGCCCTGAAAGCCTTTGAAATGATCCCGCTTCCTCCTCCTCCTCCTCATCCTCCTGTGCCACATCCTCTTCCATCATCGCCCGAAGCGTTTTTTCAAGGAGGCATAGAACTGGGATAGTAACGCTAAGAACGGCGTCATTGGCACTGGACATGTTGGTGGAGTACTCGAAACAGCGCAACAAGGCACACAGGTCTCGCATGGAGGCCCAGTTATTGGTGGTGAAGTGGTGCTGTTCCGCAGATCGACTCACGCGTGATTGCTGGAGCTGAAACTCCACTATCGCCTGCTGCTGCTCGCACAGTCTGGCCAGCATGTGCAAGGTGGAGTTCCACCTTGTGGGCATGTCACATATGAGGCGGTGAGCGGGAAGGCCGAAGTTACGCTGCAGCGCTGACAGGCGAGCAGCAGCAGGGTGAGAACGCCGAAAGTGCGCACACACAGCCCGCACTTTCTGCAGCAGCTCTGGCATATTGGGGTAATTTTTAAGGAACCTCTGGACCACCAAGTTCAGCACATGCGCCAGGCAAGGGATGTGCGTCAAACCGGCTAGGCCCAGAGCTGCTACGAGATTTCGCCCATTATCGCACACCACCAGGCCGGGCTTGAGGCTCACTGACAGCAACCACTCATTGGTCTGTTGTTCCATGTCCCTCCACAACTCCTGCGCGGTGTGGGTTTTTTCCCCCAAACAGGAAAGTTTTAAAACTGCCTGCTGTCGTTTACCCCTGGCTGTGCTGAAGTTGGTGGTGAAGGTGTTACGCTGACCGGATGAGGAGGCGGTAGAGGATGAGGAAGCGGAGTAGGAGGAGTTAGCAACAGGAGGCAAACTGAAGCGCCCTGCAATCCTCGGTGGTGGAAGGACATGCGCCAAACTGCTATCTGCCTCAGGCCCAGCCGCCACTGCATTTACCCAGTGTGCTGTTAGAGAGATAACGTCCCTGACCGTGCTTACTGGTCCACGCATCCGTAGTTAGGTGGACCTTGCCACAGATGGCGTTGCGCAGTGCACACCTGATTTTGTCCCCCACTTGGTTGTGCAGGGAAGGGATGGCTCGCCTGGAAAAATAGTGGCGGCTGGGCACGACGTACTGTGGGACAGCGAATGCCATCAGGCTTTTAAAACTCTGCGTCTCCACCAGACGGAATGACAGCATTTCAAAGGCCAGGAGTTTTGAAATGCTGGCATTCAGGGCCAGGGATCGCGGGTGGCTAGGGGGGTACTTCCTCTTTCGCTCCAATGTTTGGGAGATAGAGAGCTGAACGCTTCCATGGGACATTGTGGAGATGGTTGGTGACCCAGGTGGTAGTGTTGCTGGCAGATGCTCTGTTTGCGGGGTGGCAGGTGCCACTGTCACTACAGAGGTGGATGAAGAGGCCGAGACTGCAGCAGAAGAGGAAGCAGGAGGAGCCAGAGACCTTTCTTGGTTTTTGAGGTGTCTACTCCACTGCAGCTCGTGCTTTGAACTTAGATGCCTGGTCATGCAGGTTGTGCTCAGGTTGAGAACGTTTATGCCTCGCTTCAGGCTCTAATTGCACAGCGTGCAAACCACTCGTGTCTTGTCATCAGCACATTGTGTGAAGAACTGCCACGCTGGGGAACTCCTTGGACCTGGCTTTGGTGTGCTCGGTCCCTTGCTGCGTTGGGCAGTAGCAGACATACTGTCTAGCTGACAGACGCTCCGCTTTTGCACCCTGCTCCCTCTTCTGCTGTGCTGGTGGCTCTGTGCGACCACCGCCTCTTCCTCCAAACTACACTGGTCACCTGCATAACGTTGATTCCATGTGGGGTCGAGGACCTCATCGTCCTCCACATCATCTTCCACCCAGTCTTCACCCCTGCCCTCCTTGTCTGTCTGCACAATTGCGAAAGCAGCAGCAGTTGGCACCTGTGTTTCGTCATCATCCGAGACGTACTGCGATGGTCCTCCCATGTACTCATCATGAAACATAAGTGGTTGGGCATCGGTGCACTCAATCTCTTCCACTTCTGGGGCAGGGCTAGGTGGATGGCCCTGGGAAACCCTGCTAACAGAGTCATCGAAAAGCAGAAGAGACTGCTGCATGATTTGGGGCTCAGACTGCTTGGCTGATTTGCAAGGGGGTGAGGTGAAAGACTGATGGACATGGGTTTCAGGTGCCAACTCTGTTCTTTCATCAGAAGAGTGGGTGGGAGACAATGTGAAGGAACCCGTGGCACTGTCAGCAACCCAATCTACTATCGCCTGTACTTGTCCTGGCCTAAACATTCGTACAGCCTCATTAGGCGCGACAAAATACCGCCGCAGGCTCGGTCGCCTACTCGCACCTGAGGAAGGTGTTTCACTTGTGCGTGTATCTGGCACAGATCCACCACGTCCTCTCCCTGCAACAGGAGCTCCACCAGCAGCACCACGACCGGGGCCACCACGTCCCTTTGACCTTCTCCTCATATTTTCAAAATTTAGGATCTTGCCCTAAATGGGTGTTTTTGGAAGCGCAGAACACACCCACAGTACGTAACCGCTGACTCGCACAGCTACAGAACTGCAGAAAATGCTATTCAAAAAAAAAGTTGTTTTTTTAGTATAGCACAGTAGGAGAAAACTATATAGAAATTGTTTATTTCACACACCTCAAAATATGTATAACACACTGCAACCTTTTTTTGGTGCCACTAAACGGCGTTTTTTGGAAGAGCAGAACACACCCACAGTACGTAACCGCTGAATCGCACAGCTACAGAACTGCAGAAAATGCTATTCAAAAAAAATGTTGTTTTTTTAGTATAGCACAGTAGGAGAAAACTATATAGAAATTGTTTATTTCACACACCTCAAAATATGTATAACACACTGCAACCTTTTTTTGGTGCCACTAAACGGCGGTTTTTGGAAGAGCAGAACACACCCACAGTACGTAACCGCTGAATCGCACAGCTACAGAACTGCAGAAAATGCTATTAAAAAAAAATGTTGTTTTTTTAGTATAGCACAGTAGGAGAAAACTATATAGAAATTGTTTATTTCACACACCTCAAAATATGTATAACACACTGCAAACTTTTTTTTGTGCCCCTAAACGGCGTTTTTTGCAAGCGTACATTAAAGTGCAATTTTTTTTTTTTTTTTGCCCTAAACGGGTCTTTTTTTTGCACGAGCAAAATAAAATGCTTTTTTTTTTTTGCCCTATGGGTCTTTTGGAAAAGAGAACAATAAAGTGCCTTTTTTTTTCCCCTAAAAGTTAGATTTTCTCTGACACTGGGCTCATGGCAGTGTAAAAAGACTGCACTGCAACACAAATAGGTAGACCTATGCAGATCGCTGATTTTAATCTCTGAATCTGGACTCCTATATAATATTCTCTCTCCCTGAAAGCACCAACACAGGAACCTGGCCCTACACTACACTATCTCTCTATCTTTTCCCTCAGATTGTAGAATCAGGACTACCTCTTCTATCTTTCTATCTCTCCCTAAAAGCAGCAGCAGCAGACTAGATCCTCTCCCTATTTATTCTGAAGCAGAGTGTCATGTGTGCTGTGTGCCTCTAGCTTATATAGAAGCTGGGTCACATGTTGCACTGACCAATCACAGCCATGCCATTAGTAGGCATGGCTATGATGGCTTCTAAGGGCACACCAGCTAATCAAAAGGTGATTGGCTGGCCCCTGAAGCATTTCTAAATGCGTTATTAGATTGCCGAACCCGAACCCGGACTTTTGGGCAAAGTCCGGGTTCGGGTTCGGGAAAAAGCTAAAGTTCGGTACGGACCAGAACTTTACAGTTCGGGTTCGCTCAACACTACTATCTACCAAAAATTTTAAGGTTCAGGTTCCACGTGCTAAGTTGGGTCAAAAGTTTGAGGGACCTTTTGAGATTTCTGCTCAAATCAACTGGTCTTTTCACCTAAAACTTCCTGACAATATGAAGATTCATCTTGTTTTTCATATATTGCTACTCAAACCGTTTCATGAAAATCCTTTTTTTCTGGAGGAATTCATCCTTTTCGTCCACCTGTTGAGGTACAGGGCGAAGAAGAATTTGTGGTGGGAAAAATGCTGGACTCCAGGATCTCTAGGAACAAATTGCAATATCTGGTTCAATGGGAAGGATATGGGCCAGAAGAAAAATTTGGGGAGCCTGAAGAGAATGTTCAGTGATGGCGAACCTGTGGCACACGTGCTGCTGCCGGCACGCTGAGCCCTCTCTGTGGGCACGCCATGAAATGAGGAAAGCACACAGTGAAAAATCGAATCGTCCACACCGCACCGTGAACTACATCTCCCATAGTTCTGTAGGCTAGCGGTGACGTGCCCGAGTGGGAGTGACAAAGAATTAGCGCCCGGGGGTGACGTGCGCACGCTAATCCAATCATAGAAGCTGTCTCATCCACACCGCACCCACAATCAGCGGCCAGCTGCCGAAATGATCCGATCTGCGCTTCTAATAATTGCTCCGCCCACCACCGCCTCTCAGCCAATCAGCATTACTGTAACCCGTCCTCCTCCTGCAGCCCGCCACATTTGACAAGAAGATGCAGGCAGAGATGAAAGCGTGGGTGTGTTGTATTGAGGCTGTGGGGGCTGCATGTTCTAGAGAGCCTGCTTCTCCTCTGTCAGGACCGGAGCTGCTGTGACTCTGACAAGGAGTGAGGCAGAGCAGGCTTTCTGTGATGTCCCCCCCAGGCCCCCCTCCCCCTTCTCCGATCAGCAGCATGAGCAGGGAGATCAAAGACACACAGACAGGGCTGTGTGCATTCTTCCTCACCCTTCTGCCAGCAGCAGAGGTGGTGATTAATAAAGCAGCGGCAGGACTAAGCAGTTTGCAGAAGGGGACTGAATTGCAGGTAATCATTGTGCAGTAACCTCTAACAACTAAATGATGGGCAGTAATGTAATGTGTAGTAATCAAATGGTACTGGGTAGTAATGTTTAGCAACCTCTAGTAACCGAATGGTGCTGGGCAGTAATGTTTAGTAACCTCTAGTAACCGAATGGTGGGCAGTAATGTATGGTAACCGATAGCAACCGAATGGTGGGCAGTAATGTATGGTAAACGATAGCAAATGAATGGTGGGGAGTAATGTATAGTAACCAATAGCAACCGAATGGTGGGCAGTAATGTATAGTAACTGAATGGTGGGCAGTAATGTATAATAACTGAATGGTGGGCAGTAATGTATAGTAACCGATAGCAACCAAAAGCATAATTTACAGAAACCGGCTTGGGGTTCACACCCTGACCGCATGCTGCCGGCTCAAAACTATCTTGCCCAGCGTCTAAAATGGAAAAAATGATTGGGGGAGGGGGTGAAATATGTTTTTTTGACTTAATATCTACTTTAAATCACTTTGCTGTGTATGTGTCAGGTAGGTCAGTGTATGTCGCACAGTGTATTCTGAGCACAACGCCTTCCTGAACCCTGCATTCTGAGCAAATTTGTCTGAAACTTACATTTTTGTTCTTTTGGGGTTAATTAAGAGGGATGATCAGTCCCATCCTCTGTACAGAGGCGCTGGCAGGTCTAATTCTGTGTTGGCACTTTTGTTCTATTCTCGCTACACGTTTGCCTCTGGCGTGTATGTAGCTCAACATACAGCTTAAACCTTGCATCCTAAATAACCAGACTGTCTGTAACTTTGGTTCTTTATTACGATGAACAGGTGGTGGCCATATAAGATGCGTATGAATAATGGTGAAACTAGAGATAAACAATTAAATGAACATATAAGAATTATATGAACACAAACAAATGTCTACTAGGCAGATAGATAAACAGTCTTTATCATACCAGTGATGCTGCCTTAATGAGATCAGGACTTAGGAAACATGTGGCGCAGGCTTAGCTGACTACATGTGGACTGTCCAGTGGAAAAAGATAAAAGATTGTGATAGGAAGTGAAGACAGTTTTCAATAACATGACAGGAAATGTACATTACCATAGAACACTGCCCATCAACAGTCCTTTATTAAGAGTGAAATCTAGTGGATGATATTTGAATTACAAGTCCAGAAGATAAAAACTGTATTTCTTTGTAGGCCAAAGGCATGACACTCCCCACCTGGTATCATAAGATGCCACTATTTATTTCTCAGATGACAACAATAAGATTAGTTCAGAAACTGGTCTGAGGAACAACTTTGTCTCTTTGTTTCTATGGATCTTGACTTCCACTTTTCTGACCCTTCCATCCTCACTTGGAAAGGTGTTGGTGATGAGACCCAAAGGCCACGCATTCCTTTGAGATTGACAGTCCTTAACAAGATCTCCTTCTTTAACCACTTAAGCCCCGGACCATTACGCAGCTTAATGACCAGAGGTGTTTTCACAATTTGGCACTGCGCTGCTTTAACTAGAAATTGTGCGGACATGCAATGTTGTACCCAAACAAAATTTGCGTCCTTTTCTTCCCACAAATAGAGCTTTCTTTTAATGGTATTTGATTGCCTCTGCAATTTTTTTTTTTGCGATATAAACGGAAAAAGACCGAAAATTTTGAAAAAAAATCATATTTTCTACTTTTTGTTATAAGAGAAATCGAATAAACTCAATTTTAGTCATACATTTAGGCCAAAATGTATTCAGCCACATGTCTTTAGTAAAAAAAATGTCAATAAGCGTATATTTATTGGTTTGCACAAAAGTTATAGGGTCTACAAACTAGGGTACATTTTCTGAAATTTACACAGCTTTTAATTTATGACTGCCTATCTCATTTCTTGAGGTGCTAAAATGGCAGGGCAGTACAAACCCCCCACCCAAATGACCCCATTGTGGATAGTAGACACCCTAAGGAAATTGCTGAGAGGCATGTTGAGCCCATTGAATATTTTTTTTTGCCCCAAGTGATTGAATAATGACAAAAAAATAAAAAAATTACAAAAAGTTGTCACTAAATGATATATTGCTCACACATGCCATGGTTATATGTGGAATTGCACCCCAAAATACATTTTGCTGCTTCTCCTGAGTACGGGGATACCACATGTGTGGGACTTTTTAGGAGCCTAGCCGCGTACGGGACCCCGAAAACCAAGCACCGCCTTCAGGATTTCTAAGTGCGCAAATTTTTGATTTCACTCCTCACTACCTATCACAGTTTCGAAGGCCACAAAATGCCAAAATAGCACAAAACCCCCCCAAATGACCCCATTTTGGAAAGTAGACACCCCAAGCTATTTGCTGAGAGGCATAGTGAGTATTTTACAGCTTTTCAATTTTCAAAACTTTGTGACAAAAAGTGAGATCTGCAAAATACTCACCATACCTTTCAGCAAATAGCTTGGGGTGTCTACTTTCCAAAATGGGGTCATTTGGGGGGGGTGGGTCTGTGGCATTTTGGGCATTCCATGGCCTCCGAAACTGTGATAGACAGTCAGGAGTGAAATCCAAAATTTACACCCTTAGAAAGCCTGAAGGCGGTGCTTGGGTTTTGGGGTCCTGTACGGGGCTAGGCTCCCAAAAAGTCTCACACATGTGGTATCCCCGTACTCAGGAGAAGCAACAGAATGTATTTTAGGGTGTAATTCCACATATGCCCATGGCATGTTTGAGCAATATATCGTTTAGTGACAACTTTGTGCAAAAAAATAAAAAAAGAATTGTCTTTTTTCCGCAACTTGTGTCAACATATAAAATATTCCATGGACTCGACATGCCTCTCAGCAAATAGCTTGGGGTGTCTACTTTCCAAAATGGGGTCATTTGGGGGGATTTTGAACTGTCCTGGCATTTTATACACAACATTAGGAAGCTTACATCCACTCTTCTAACCACTTGAAGACAAAGCCCTTTCTGACACTTTTTGTTTACATGAAAACATTTTTTTTTTTTTGCAAGAAAATTACGTTTAACCCCTAAACATTATATATATATTTTTTAAAGCAAAGGCCCTACAGATTAAAATGATGGGTGTTGCATTTTTTTTTTCCACACAGTATTTGCGCAGCGATTTTTCAAACGCATTTTTTGGGAAAAAATACACTTTTTTTAATTTTAATGCACTAAAACACACTATAATGCCCAAATGTTTGATGAAATAAAAAAGATGATCTTAGGCCGAGTACATAGATACCAAACACGACATGCTTTAAAATTTCGCACAAATGCGCAGTGGCGACAAACTACATACATTTTTAAAAGCCTTTAAAAACCTTTACAGGTTACCACATTAGATTTACAGAGGAGGTCTACTGCTAAAATTACTGCCCTCGATCGGACCTTCGCGGTGATACCTCACATGCATGATGCAATTGCTGTTTACATATGACGCCAGACCGACGATTGCGTTTGACTTCGCGCAAGAGCAGGGCGGGACAGGGGTGCTTTTTTATTTTTTTTGAATTATTAATTTTCCTTTTTTATTTTATTTTTAAACTGTTCCTTCCATATTTTTTTATTTTATTATTTTTTATTGTTATCTAAGGGAATGTAAATATCCCCTATGATAGCAATAGGTAGTGACAGGTACTCTTTTTTTTTGAAAAAAAAAATGGGGTCTATTAGACCCTAGATCTTTCCTCTGCCCTCAAAGCATCTGACCACACCAAGATCGGTGTGATAAAATGCTTTCCCAATTTCCCAATGGCGCTTTTTATATCCGGGGGGGGGGACATTCCCTCCCACTGCTTGTAAAAGCAGTCCAGAGGCTAATTAGCCGCTAGGATTGCTTTTACATGAAAGACGGCCGGTGGCTGAAAAGAATGATACCAAGATGATACCTAAACCCGCAGGCATCATTCTGGTATAACCATTCAAAGTCCAGCAACATACCAGTACGTTGCTGGTCCTTGTTGGACATGTATAGTAATCTTTTTTTTCATGCAGCCTGTAGGCTGAACGAAAAAAAGAGATTGATCGGTGGGTATGCCCACCATTAGAATACCTCCCTTCATTCACCCACTTCTAATGATGGGCATACATGCACCATTTATATATGCCGAAGCATGGGGGCATCCTCCCGCAAAAGTTATGCCGCGTACACACGATCGGACTTTTCCACGGGAAAGCCTCCGTCAGAATTTCGAACGTATGTACGTGGCATTAGGAGCAGAATCGCTCCTCTGCCCCTGCTGCCCCCATGCTTCTGCATATATGCTCTTTATTTTAACTGTGGTGGTGAAATCACCTCCTACAGCACTGGAGTCGCAGGGATCAGGCCTGTCTCTGCGAACGCTGCAGTTATGTGTGTTGTGTTTTGTAAGTGACAGTGATCGATCGATACTGCACTTGGGTGGCCTGGGCTGGACGGAGGGGCAAAACGCAGGTGCTAGCAGGTATCTGGGCTGATCCCGCTAACACTGCGTTTTTGGGAACCCTAAACCGCTGGGGACGCTAGTATAGATCTGATCAGATACTATACCACTAAGGGAGGTGTATGCTTTGCGCGTGGGTGTTAGCATTACTGGCACTAACCTGACGCTGCCTGGGGCGACGCAGACCCTCTCTGACTCTAAAACCTAATTGATATCACCCGCCGGGCGATCAGGGGGTTAAACCTTTATTGGGTTATATACGGCGGGTGCCCTGACACTATAAAAAGCAAACTAATCAACCAGCGTCACCCGTAACACTTATACGGTGATCACTGGTGAAAGGGTTAACTAGGGGCAATCAGGGGGTTAAAACCTTTATTAGACAATATATGGGGGTACCTGACGTTATAAAAACCTGGCGGCGAACCTAAAAAAATAACTGACTACCTAGCGCATCACCGACACTAATACACCGATCAGAAAAACGATCGCTTAGTGACAGTGGTGCTAGGGGGTGAAAGGGTTACCTGGGGGGTGATCAAGGGGTTAAACCTTTATTAGGTAATATATGGGGGTACCTGACGTTATAAAAACCTGCGGCGAACATAAAAAAATAACTGACTACCTAGCGCATCACCGACACTAATACACAAAAACGATCGCTTAGTGACACTGGTGATAGGGGGTGAAAGGGTTACCTGGGAGGCGATCAAGGGGTTAAAACTTTATTAGGTAATATATATGGGGGTACCCGACGCTATAAAAACCTGGCGGCGAACATAAAAAAATAACTGACTACCTAGCACATCACCAACCCTAATACACTGATCAGAAAAAGGATCGATTAGTGACAGTGGTGCTAGGGGCTGAAAGGGTTACCTGGGGGCGATCAAGGGGTTAAACCTTTATTAGGGGGGGTTGGGGGGCTACCCTGGACCTAAGGGACCTAACACTAACTGCCCTGACACTTTTACAGTTACAATTGTCACTGATTGCAGTGATCAGTAAATAAATGATCACTGCAATCAGTGACACTGTGACTGGGGACTGGGGGGTGATCTGGGGGGTGATCTGGGGGTGTCTGGGGGGTGATTTATGTGCCTATGTGTCCTGGTGTCAGTGTAATGCTTGTGCACTAACCTGTGTGTCTTCTCTCCACGGCGCTCCGGTATATGTGAGCACCGCAGGAGAGATGACATCACTTCCTGCTGCTTCCTCTCTGCCTGTGTTTACATTACACAGGCAGAGGTAGCATTTGATTCGCCGGGACGATCGTGAGGGGGTGGCCAGAAACCAATGGCCGCCCCCTCATCATGGATCGCTCCCAGAGCGATCCCGACCGTCCACTGTACCGGAGGGGGGTCCGATTGGACCCCCCACCTATACGAAGGCAGGCACGTACAGGTACGTGAGTTTGCCTGTCCGTGCCATTCTGCCGACGTATATATACAGTGGGCAGTCGTTAAGTCGTTAAGGTTGGGCTTGTTGTCTTGCTATTTAGTACGTGGCTGTAAAGTGGAGAGGTATTGCTTCCTCCACCTGTCCCAGAAAGTATTTGCCAGACTTTCTACCTGTCTCCACTGGCGTAGGTATAAGTCTTTAGTGGTGAAATTCCCATGGGGGGCACTGATTACTCCAATTTTCTGTGTAAGGAGTGCTGCTGGTGTGAGTAACACAGGCTCGTCTGGGTCATATGAGACTGGCGTTAGAGGTCTGGCATTGATGATGGCTGAGACCTCTGCCATGAAAGTTACCAGACTCTCATGGGTAAGTCTTGAGGTTCCTATTTGCAGAAAGATAGAATCCAGAATTCTGTGGGCTATGCCTATGATTCTTTCCCATGCTCCACCCATGTGAGAGGAGTGAGGTGGGTTGAAAGTCCATTAACAGCCCTGATCTCTGAGGTATCTTTCTACCCCTTTGGTGTCCACGTTTGAAGGAATATGCAGTTCCCTGGCTGCTCCAACAAAGTTAGTACCTCTATCTGAGCGGATGTGTTTTACAGGGCCTCGGATAGCAATGAGGCGTCTGAGGGCATTTATGAAGCTTGAAGTGTCCATAGACTCAATAACTTCAATGTGCACTGCTCTGATGACCATACAGGTAAATATGACTGCCCAACGTTTGTTGTTTGCGTGACCTCCCCTGGTTTGACGTGTGACTACAGACCAAGGGCCGAAGACATCAAGGCCAACATTGGTGAAAGGAGGGTTTGGAGCAAGTCTGTCGGCTGGAAGGTTGGCCATTTTTTGTGTTTGTAGCATGCCAATGAAGTTTGCGACAAGTAACACATTTAAAGATCACGTTACTCACACATCTCTTAGCTCCGACTATCCATAGGCCTGCAGCTCGTAAGGCTCCTTCTGTGAACAGTCTTCCTTGATGTTTGACATGGAGGTGATGATGTGATATGATCAAGTAAGCGATGTGATGGTGACCAGGAACTATTAGAGGATTTCTCTCATCCGATTCCAAGTTGGCTTGTCTTAGACGACCACCTACCCTCAAAAGTCCACTTTGATCAAGAAATGGGTCAAGTTTTCTCAGGGCACTGTCACTAGGGATAGGTTTTCTTTTCAAGATACAGTCGATCTCCTTAGCATAGGTCTCATGCTGTACAGTGCGGATGATAAGATCCTGGGACTGCTGGAGCTCTAATACTGAACCGGTCCTTTGACAATGATGCCATCCTTTGCGGCCACAGCAGTTTGAGTCACCTTTGAAAGAGTGAGCTATATGGAAAAGACCAGAAATAGCTCGAACAAGTGCCTTCCATTTTGAGAATCTGGTAAATCTGTCAGATTTAAACTGGCAGTCTGAAAGTTGCAGTCTGAAATGTTGAGATCTCAGGACGGATGTCAGTATCTGAGTCTGGATCTACTAATTCAATAGTGTCGCTCTTAGGAACAGTCTGTTCTGCATTGTACAAGAATGCAGGTCCTGTAAACCATGTTGTGTCTTTAAGGTTACATGCGGCAACAGCTCTTGTAGTATGGTCTGCAGGATTATGGTCAGTTGGTACGTAGTGCCATTGTGTTGGACGAGTGGATCTCCTAATCCTCAACACTCTGTTGTTGACGTAAAGATAGAAATGTCTGGTCTCATTGTAGATGTAGCCTAGCACTACCTTGCTGTCAGTGTAGAGCTGGATATCCTTGAGGTCAATGTCCATCTCTGAGGTTATAAGTTCTGCCAGATCAACAGCTAGTACCGCAGCACAAAGTTCTAGCCTAGTTACAGTGTGCGTAGGGTGTGTAGCTATCTCGGCGTGACCATTCTCAACGATCTTCCCCATAAAAGAAAAGAAATGTTCTCTCATCTCTGACTTTCTTTGTAAATGACGTATAAGGGAAGCAAAACGTTGTAGCACTTGTTTTCTGTTATTGGGTAAGTGTTGTCTCTGTGGTCAGAAGGGAAGATGTGTGACCCAGCTGTTTGTGCTATCTTTGACTAGTCCTTGCTCCATTATTTCTAAGAAGAGTTTGTCCTCAATAGACATTGCCACACGATTGTCATCTTTAGTTCTTTGAAAGACTGTGCACCCTAAATAGTCTCGGTCACTGTCACAGGCAAAGTTGTCACTAGTGGGGCTTGTGAAGGGACAAGACAAGTGGGTGGCGTAGGCCGATTCCTTAACAAGGAACTGGTTGTGGCATGGCTGGAAAAGAGAGGAACGCCCATTCTCTAGGGTATTTGTGAGCATGCTGCTAACGGAGTTAGGTTTGTGCACACTTCCTAGACAGACATCTCCTATGATGACCCATCCGAGGTCTAACCTCTGAGCATAAGGAGCGTTGTTGGGACCATTAATTTGAACTCTTGATTTGTGGACTCGCAAGATATCTCTCCCAAGGAGTAGGATAATCTGAGCCTGAGGATCAAGTTCTGATATCAGATGCGCTATGCGTTTCAAGTGTGGGTGATGAGCAGCCACATCTGGTGTAGGAATTTCAGATCTACGGTCAGGGATCTGGTTGCATTCGATAAGAGTTGGCAAAGACAAGTATGATTGTCCGTCAATGGACTCGACTTGGTAGCCGGATGCTCTCCTCCCCGTCGTCTCCACTATTCCTGCACAAGTTTTTAAGGAGATGGGGATGCTGGGGCCTTTAATGCCAAAGATGTCAAAGAAGGTTGAGCTGGCTAATGACTTGTTACTTTGGTCATCCAGAATTGCGTAGAGCTTAATAGCTTTGTCTTTTTGGCCTGCTAGGTAGACTCTGACTAGGCATATTTTGGAGCAGGACCTGCCACCTATGACTCCTTTGCAGACCTCTGTACATTGTGAAGTGATCTCTGGTGGAGTTGTAATGGTGTGCTCTTCCTCCCTGCCATGCTCACTAGTGCTGAGAGTGTGTTGTAAAGTCCATGGAGCTGGTCCAGGATGTAAACCTGTGTTGTGATCTGAGCTGTCACATTCTGTGCATTTTAAACTGACCTTACAGTCCTTGGTGAGGTGAGATGTTGAAGAACAGCACTTGTAGCAGATGTGGTTCTCCTTGAGGAAGGCCTTGCTATCCTGCAGGGTTTTCTCTCTGAAGGCTCTGCATTTTAGGAGAGGATGTGGCTTCCGATGCAAGAAACACTGCTTACCAGGATCTTTGACCTTTGTGTCCAAGTTAGAGAAGCTGGCAGACCTGTGAAAAGAGTCTGGAGGAGTCACGTAAGTTTTGTGTACTGTTACTGGAGGCTTACGAGGGTTAAGTCCTGAAGAAGCAGCACATGACAATGTAAAATCAAAACTTGGATCATTTCTTGTTTTAGCTTGCTGACACACAAAGTCCACAAAAACAGAAAACGGAGGGAATGGAACATCATGCTGTCTTTTAAATCGAGATCCCTGTGTAATCCACTGCTCTTGCAAGTTAAAGGATAACTTTTGTACAAAGGTTGTTGACACCTCTGGCTGTGTCAAGGAATGCAAGTCCTTGTAAGTCCCCCTCGGATTTAGCTACTTGAAGTTCCATTAGCAAGTCACTTAGCTCCCTAAGTTTCTGGTAGGCTTTGTTGGGTAATTTGGGGAAGATATCGAGTCTTTTGAATAGTGCACTTTCTACTGCTTCTGCTGAACCATAACACTCATCAAGTCTATCCCAGATAGTTTTAATACCAGTGTCTGGGTGGTTTATATTTATTGTCTTGATTCGTCTGGCGTGCTCGGCAGACTCATTTCCAAGCCATTTGATCAGGAGGTCTATCTCTTCACTGTAAGTAAAACCTAAGTCTCTGATAGCATTTTGAAAGGAAGACCGCCAGGCTCTGTAGCTTTCAGGGCAGTCATTAAACTTTTCAAGTCCTTTGGTGACTAACTTACGTCGTGCAAAGAACCTTGCAAGGTCTATGGTGGCTTGGTTAACCTGCTGTGTGTTCCCATGGTGATATGACTGTGTATAGTCATACCTTTTTGAGGGTGTCCAGCCGGCCTCTGTCATACCGTTCTGACTTGGACGTTAGTTCCGGAGGATGATTAGAAGGCTCACGTGAGGGTATACCTCACGTATAGGGAGTCTGTCGTAGGAGGCGTCACTTTGCGTGTATTTCTCCTGTTTGCAGGCTGGAGACTTGTTGCTGACTTGCGGAGGTACTGTGTAATGTCTTTGGCTTGTCTCTTTGACGTCATCTTTATCACTGCTTGGCTTAAAATGTTGATTGATGTAATCTGAAGTTCGTTGTAGAGAATCTTGAGTTTCAGCTTCTGGGTTGAGAATATTGCTGTGTCTGCTGCATTAGCTTCTCGGGTATACAGCTAATTCTAAGGCCTCTACTTCGGCTATGGCGGCTGCTGCTTCCTTCTCTACAGTGAGTTTCTCTAGGGCTACTTCTAGGAGGGTTTCCTCGGCCTCTAACTGTGCCTCTTGCTGCACTTTCTCTGTCTTTAGCCTCACTTTCTCCTTTTTAATCTGCATTTCTTGCTCAGCAAAGGCTGCTTGGGTCTTGGCTACTTCGGCCTTTGCACATGCGATAGCGAGTGCATTGCTTGCGGAGGAAGATCTAGAGGAGCCGGAAACTTGGGACCTTGTCTTGAGCGAGGGTGCCTGGCTATGTAACATGTTGCTTGCAGGAATGCTTGACTGTGTAGAGACTGCTGTATCGCTGTATGCAGGTGGCTGCGCTGACATGGTAGCAGGCCTCTGTGTAGTCACTGTCCTAAATCCCACTTGCTGGATAGCTGCTGTTTCACTGTTCTGTTCTCGCTACACGTTTGCCCCTGGCGTGTATGTAGCTCAACATACAGCTTAAACCTTACATCCTAAATAACCAGACAGTCCACAGGAGAGGTTCCATCCAGGTCCACCAGCACATAATCCTTGTCAAGCTATAAGCTGGGTCAGTCCATCACTAGGGGTCACCTAAACAGACTACCACTGTGTGGCTCGAGCAAGTGCTTCTGACTGACACACTTCTCTACAGTATTGTCTGGCTTGTTACACCTGGATTTACGTTCCCTACCTATCAGTAGCCTGTGCATAGTTACTCTTTTACTTAAATCACGCATGATTGTTTACCATGAATGTGTTTATATAATACTGGCACCCTGTGATATACGGACTGCCAGGTAAAAATACCTAGGCCGGTTTCACTACTTAACACGGCCTTGCTCAATACTATGCTCCCGACGAAGCGTTTTGGAACGCGAAACTAGTCGGGCGAAAGCAAGATCTTTATCTTTGAATTTACCGGACCTATCAATAAGACCAGTCATCTCTCGTGCATACCGTCCAACTCCTTATTTGTGTTTGTTGGTTATACATTATCCTATTCTACTTTGTGTATTTTACATGTCAATGTAATTTCTGGGAGATGTGTTGAGTCTTGTAAATGGGACCCTATACTAATTATTGATGACTGTTACATAATGTCATTGTTTTGTATTAATGTACTTTTTACCTAAATTCAATTATATTTTTCTACCAACAATAAAACCCTTAGAATTTTTACAATATCTATCTATGTGCCGTTTAAAGTCCATCTTTAGTTCAAACAATATTCTCCCTGTCTGTAACTTTGGTTCTTTATTACGATGAACAGGTGGTGGCCATATATGATGCGTATGAATAATGGTGAAACTAGAGATAAACAAATGAACATATAAGAATTATATGAACACAAACAAATGTCTACTAGGCATATAGATAAACAGTCTTTATCATACCAGTGATGCTGCCTTAAGGAGATCAGGACTTAGGAAACATGTGGCGCAGGCTTAGCTGACTCCATGTGGACTGTCCAGTGGAAAAAGATAAAAGAGTTGTGATAGGAAGTGAAGACAGTTTTCCTTGTCAAAGTATTTTATTGGACATATATATTAATCACATACAGATCATATGTAATACATGTTGTTGATATTTGTCCAATTATTACAAATATAGAAAAATAACAAATAATAGGGTCTACAGAATATATCCTAATGAAAATTATAAGGACTTAAATGAGATAGAAAGTAAATAAATCCTTGTACTAATATATTCAAGACTGTAGTTGAAAGAAATATTTAACATATTAATTATAAATTGATCTGTATCTTCGAAAGTGAAGACAGTTTTCAATAACACGACAGGAAATGTACATTACCATAGAACACTGCCCATCAACAGTCCTTTGTTAAGAGTGACATCTAGTGGACGATATTTAAATTACAATTCCAGAAGATATTACTGTATTTCTTTGTAGGCCAAAGGCCATGAACTTCCTGATTTAGGAAAAGGGGAAGTTTCCCCCGGGGGGTTTTCAGGTATTAATTCCATACTATTTATTACGTTATAGGCAGTGCATTTTGACTGCTTCCAATTTCCCCTTCTTTAGTGTATCCCATTGTGGCCCTTTTCCTCGCTTCTCTCCCCCCTTCCGCTTGAGGGCGGACGCCGTCCCTCCTTTAGGCTTCCCGGCACGGCGGGGAGAGATGAGATGTTTTCTCATATTTCTCCCCAATCGCATGCTCCCTTTCTGTGCGGCCTTCTCTATTGGCCACCAGAGGGAGCATCACCCGTGGCGGCGGTGTTCCTTGACCACCGCCGGACGCTCCATGTCGTTCCACGCAAGCTCGGCTTTGGCCGCGCGTGCGCTGCTGCGTCATGGGGTTGTCTATTTGAGACGGAGGTGGCGGCAATGGCCGAAGCCCACGGCTTACAGGAACGCCGAGGAAGCCACACTACAGCCGCCATCCCGACGGCGTGGACTGACAGGGGGAGGGGAAGATGGTCGACACCTGTTACTACTGGATTCACATCCTATATAAGCGTCACTTTTCCTCTGGATCTCTTCATGATCTGAGGATCACTTCTCCCATACACATATGATTGGGATACGTGTAAGTACCACATTCAGCTTACCTAACCTATTTTATAACAGCCTTCAATGTTGACCCTATAATATAGCCATTATAATTTTCAGTATTTCAATGTTTAATACATTCACAATCCAATACCCTAATACTATACACCTTATCTAATTGGTCGCATACCCCCACCGATAGGCCAATTTACCACACCCTCTTTTTCACTCACTCCATTTCTTTTTATCCATTTCTTGGATTTATTTTGTTTTGTGCTGCCTTGTTTTTCTTTCTCATGTTTGCTTTCTACATTATCTTATCCTACACATTTTTCACACACCACATTCTTTTTTCCCACATTCATTACCACACATTCACATTCACACGTTTTTTCTTTTGATAGCACACACACACACTTTCCATTCACTCATTTGTTTCCCCTCACATTCCACATAATATTCACACTTACACAATCCTCATTTCACAGGTCCCTATCCATTCACTTCAACTCATTTTTCTCACACCCTCCTCTTCCTATTCGGTTGATACTATACACACTCACGTGTACCCACCATACTTTTTTGTACTGTCATTGACATTACAATTATATATATCATCATTACTATACATTTATTACTTGATTTAACCCACGCTGTGGTTACCACCACATAGACCCTAATATGCGACTGTGGGTAAATCTTACTTGACGCTTTGACAATCTCTATACATAAATATTGGCCAATATACCAATATTTTATTCAAATTTTATTCCATTTGAACCCTATTACAGGTGTCGTCTGTCCCTTCCCTGTCTGAAAATCCTCATGTGTGACCTCCTGAAAGCCTTTCTGGGTTGGTTCCTGCCCTGGTGGAGTGGGGGACATTATGTGTCGGCTCATGGTCCTTTTTAGAATACACTCATTGTCTCTAGTTACATGCCACGCTCTCAATTTCATCTCTTGAGCGGTAAATACAAATTCATTATTATCTGTCCACCTTTAATATTTGGTCTAACTGGCAGAATTCATTAATCCTTCTTATGCATGTTTTCACCAGAGTACAAATCCCCTGAAGAAGACCGTGATGGTAGAAACGCGTCGGGATACTCACCAGGATGTTAACTTTTTATTGCATAGAATGTATTGTATGTATTTTTGATCTATATTTCAAATCATATGTAACCAGAGTGTACAATTTTTTAACACATTTTCTGTAACTGTACATTTTCTTGTATAATTAAAGACACTGTACTAGATCATACTCTCTTCTTGTTGTATCACAAGATGCCACCGAAAAACCCCCCGGGGGAAACTTCCCCTTTTCCTATATATTACTAGGGTGCGCGGCACCTGGACTCTCCCATTATGTGTTCCTTTTTCTTTCTGAACTTCCTGATTTAAGCCATGCCTCTGCACTTCCTGGTTGCCAGAATATTGTGCCTTCACCAGCCAATATCTTGCTCCTGTCTCCCCTGCTGCCGACTGTATCTTCGCTACCATTCGTTACCGACATTTGGCTTGTTCCTCAACTACGCTTCTGCTGAATCCCAATCTGCAACTATTTGTTACCGACTTTTGGCTTGTTTCTCGACTACTGCTTGATCCCTACCTGCTATATCTGCTACTGGACTCTGGCTTGCTCACCTCCTGGTGGGGCTATCCTGAGGTCCACAACCTGGTACTAACACGCAGCGAAGCCCATTTCCACCATCAGGAGCTCTGGTGAATGCCGGTTAGTGCTTAGACCCCGTACCTCAGGTGAACCCGTATCAATAGCCAGGGTGACCTGTGTGAATATCTGCTCTGCTGCTATAGCTACTGGCCTCTGAGCCTGACTCCAGACCGTGACAACCATATACTAAATAACTATTGTGACAGGAGGGTCACTTTGGACACAGGGTGAGCCAGGAAATAATGGACATTAAGAAATATATCTTGGGCTACCTAAAATGGGTCTGTAATATTTATCCACCATATCCCCAAGCATATCTGTAAAGGACTATTTACTGTTTCTGAACTCAACAGGTTAATTGAGGGATGCTGATGTGTCACCTATCTGCTTGTGTAATGGTAATGAACCTCACCTATGCTACAGGTCCTTTCATTGTGATGATGTGGATTGGAGCTTAGTAGACCGTCTGGCTGCCTATTATTAAGGGATGTTTAAGTGTCTTCTGTGAGGAGGGGGGGGGGAATCACCCCTCCTGCTAAGACTGTTTACTGAAAGAGAAGTTTGAACACAACTGACCTGTATCACCATTGTCATTGGACAGTTTAACCCACCCTGTTCCCCAAGGATGGGAGGGAAGGGTTTTGAAGAGAAATGTGTTACCATGTGTTTTGAAAATAAAGTCATTCCCTGTTTTGGAACTTGAAATACAGAGCGTTGTCTCGTATCTCTGGAAGGATTAATCCTATGGGAAGTGGTCGCCTGGCTGTGGAGGGTCGATAGTGGTTGTGTGTTCAGAGAGGGAATATTCGGCGTTGACTCCTTTCATATTGGGGGGTGTCGTTACAACTATACTACAAAAAATGTGAATATCCCAATAAACTCAAATTATAGTTGTAACAGAGCATCCCAGAGAGAGACAGGAAAAGTCCTGTTCGGGGTTTATACGTCTCCCAGGCTCCTCTCGTACACATTTAGGAATCTCTGATCCATGATCCAGTTCGGGTCTTGGTCCTCTTCCCCAGGCTAATTTAAGCTCACCTGAGCAGACAGCCTTTGCTCTATGCCTGGGAAACACAGACAATGCTGGTCTGTGAGAGCAAGAAAGGTTGGTAAAAAGCTGTTAAGCATAAGCAGTTTATGTGGAAACTGACAAGCGGTAGGCTTGCTCAGCCTGGTAGTTAGGGCCCGCATAGTGTTTAGTTAGAGCCGAGACACGGCTAGGGTTTTGTTTGGCTATTTTGTTCTGTTTGTTTATTCTGAACACTGTACAGCACCTCTGTATAGACTTGTAAATATCACCATTAAACACTTCACTGTTTGTTACTACTTCACTTGTTCTGGTATCTGTGCCTGAAAGCCTGCTTATCCCAGGGAGCTTTTGTACCTGCTACCTGTCCCCAGGTTACATAGTGTACAACAAAAAATGCATTTACATTCCAAAATTGTGCAAAATCAAATTTTAAAGTCCAATCAATAAATAGTGTAATCACCACTGTGCCACTGTTATCCAAATTAAAGTGCTCCATATCTCCACCATTATATATATTGACTGCTCACCTCAAGGACATGACCCTAGGGTGACCACATTTCCAAACTACCATTCAGGGACACCCTCCCTTCCCAAAAATCAGCTTGTGCTGTAACGAATCACATCACAGTGATTGGACACAAGAGGCGGGATTTATGATTTCTCCAATCACAAGCAGGGGGCGGGATTGTGCTCCTCCAGGCATTTACGGCCAGGACAAGTACTGTCAGTGAGTAAAGCAGTGATGTGGCAGCCTTTTTTGGGGGCATCAGATTGGCCCGGGGGGGGGGGTTGGTTGTGTCAGTTTCATTCCGGGACACTGTATTGTCCTGTAATGAATGTGCCCGGGACAGACCTGCAAAATGCGGGACTGTCCTGGGCAATCCAGGACACGGGGTCACCCTACATGACCACTGCATTATCAAAAAGGTGAAAGCAAGCTGTGTTCCAATCAGGGATACTGGTTCTGACAGACGCTTGGAAAGTCCTCACTCTTTTCTCCTCACAATGGAATACACAATACACAGGTCCTCAGACATTCAGGAACACCAGATGTACAGTATATGGGAAGGAAATGGAAATACACACTATCTAATGCTCTCCATTTAAAAGTTTTAATATAGAAAAGATAAGTATTACACTTACAGAGTAAAGCACTGCCGCCAGTGCTAACTTAAATGCACATATCAAACACATATGCTGGCATTCGGCTCTGTAGCAAGATGGCTGCAGGATGATGTCACGTCCAAGGCTCTGTCCCCTATATGCGTTACGTCCAAAGCGGGGACTTATTCATTAGCATTCTGCTAGCTTTGCTTACTGCAGCTTGGAGTTGCATGCCATTGCAGAGTCTGTGATCTACTAGGACCCCTGGGTCTTTTTCCACCCTGGATTCCTCCAAAGGTACCCTCCCCAGCAAGTAACCTGTGCTGATATTTTTATCCCCAAGTGCATTACTTTACATTTTTCAACAATAAATCTAATTTGCCATGTATATGCACATCCTTATATTTTATTGGAGTCTTCCTTTATCTATACAAATGTGATGTCACAGATGTGGCTCCACCCTCCACCCTTGACGTCTGCACGCATGAGCCAGCTGGCGAGGCCGTGTTTGTTTGCTTTGTATTTTTTTTTTGATCATCCTAACCATGCCCGGACTGGGACAAAAAATAGGCCCGGGCATTTTGGACTGAGCAGCCCATGACATGTTAACCGGTCCCTTCCCCACTCTCCACCCTGACAGATCCCCCGGCAGAGGGGAGGGGGTACCCGGCAGAGGTGCGGGGGGGGCGAGGGGACTGTGAAAGAGCATGGAGGGGGGTGGAGAGCACAGGGAGAAACCTTGAGAACATGGGGTGGGGCGAGAGCACAGGGGAGAGGCAGTGAACACAGGGAGGAAGAGGAGAGTACAGGGGGGCCAGAAAGCACAGGAGGTGGGGGGTTTGAGAGCACAGGGGGATGCAAAAAAAAAATTTAAGGGCGGAGAGCACAGGGAGGGCAGGAGAGCACGGGGGTTGGGCAGAGAGCATAGGGGGAGGCAGAGATCACTGGGGGAGGCGGACAACACTGAGGGGGACTGGAGAGCACTGGGGGGGAGGCGGACAACACTGGGGGGGCTGGGGAGCACTGGGGAGGGGTGGAAAGCACAGGGGGGCAGCCGAGAGCATGGGGGAGGTGGAGAGCACAGGGGGCAGCGGAGAGCACGGGGAAGGTGGAGAGCATGGGGGAGGCACTGGAGAGCATAGGGGGATGTGGACAGCACAGGGGGCAGCGGAGAGCATGAGGGGAGGCTAAGAGCACAGGGGGCAGCAGAGAGCATGGGGCGAGGTGGAGGGCACGGGGGAGGCACCGGAGAGCATGGGGGGAGGTGGAGAGCATGGGGAGGCTGAGAGCACAGGAGAGCAGTGGAGAGCATGGGGGGATGTGGACAGCATGGGGGGAGGTGGACAGCATGGGGGAGGCTGAGAGCCAGGGGAGAGGTGGAGAGCACAGAGGGGCACCGGAGAGCATGGGCGGATGTGGACAGCACGGGGCAGCGGAGAGCATGGGGGGAGGTGGAGAGCACAGGGAGGCTGAGAGCAAGGGGGAGGTGGAGAGCACAGGGGGCAGCAGAGAGCATGGGGGAGGTGGAGAGCACGGGAGGCTGAAAGCACAGGGGGCAGCGGAGAGCATAAGGGATGTGGACAGCACAGGGGGCAGCGGAGAGCATGGGGGGAATGTGGACAGAAGGGGGGCAGCGGAGAGCATGGTGGGAGGTGGAGAGTACGGGGAGGCTAAGAGCCAGGGGGAGGTGGAGAGCACAGGGGGCAGCAGAGAGCATGGGGGAGGTGCAGAGCACGGGAGGCTGAGAGCACAGGGGGCAGTGGAGAGCACAGGGGGGCACGGAGAGCATGGGGGAATGTGGCGAGCACAGGGGGTTACCGGAGAGCATGGGGGATGTGGACAGCACAGGGGGCAGTGAAGAGCATGGGGGATGTGGAGAGCACAGGGGGGCAGCGGGGGGCATGGGGGGATGTGGACAGCACAGGGGGCAGTGGAGAGCATGGGGGGATGTGGAGAGCACAAGGGGGCAGCGGAGAGCATGGGGGGATGTGGAGAGCACAGGGGGGCAGAGGAGAGCATAGGGGAGATGTGGAGAGCACAGGGGGCAGCGGAGAGCATGGGGGAGGCTGAAAGCCAGGGGGGAGGTGGAGAGCACAAGGGGCAAAGAGTATGGGTGGGGTATCTCCCATTATTGTATATATTTGCTATAGTCACTTTTATTTGGTTAGGTTGCTGCACTGTGTTCTGTTGGAGGTGGTTATTTGTCTGTCCACTTATCTTTGTAGCGGGTATATGCTTTTCTTTCATGTTTGAATTTGGTGGGAGATCTGTGATGTATGGTTCCCTGGGGCCCAGCGGGTGGCGCTGTCGCTTTGGGCCCGGGGTTGAGCCATCATTGCAGTGTCATACCCTTTTTGGCCTCTCGCAGCATGACTACAGTGGGGCGGGGGCTCCGCTGGGCTTGCTGGGGGAGGGTATAAAGGGGTCGGCCATTTTTGGTCACGTAGTCAAGTCCCAGGCACCTTTAGCCTGAGGGCTGTGGTTCGTGGTCGGTGTCCAGGCGGCCTAGGCCTGGACACCCGGAGCTCGTGTTCCACCCCAGGCACCTTCAGCCTGGGGTGAGGTACTCGGTTGGAGGCCTGGGGCCCAGTGTCCTCCGCTGGGCTCCGCGGGGGAAGGATTTCCTAGGGGACCCCGGGAGTGGGGTACCCGAATCCAGAGGCGTAAGGGAACGGAGGAGCTACTCACCCGAAGACCTGGTGCAGCAGATTGCCGGTGCCGGGTGAGCCTCAGGAGACCGCCCGGAGGGATATCTTCCCAAACAGGGGCCAAGTTCAGTCAGGAGGAAGGTTCACCGTTCACCCGGTCGGTGGCAGCGACCAAGATTCTAAACAGGTGGCAGAGACCATGTGTAAAACCTATTCGCTGATAGAGGAATAGGAGAGTTCATTGTGCCTGGGCCTACTCGTATCCACACCCCCTGTCTGTTCGTTGAGGGAGTACAACTGATTGTGTTTCGTCCTAACATTGAAGAATAAAGGAGTGTTGGACTTTTATTGGTGTGGGGTTCATTTACTGGCAGACACTGTTCCACAGAAGAAGCGGAGGCTCCAAACTCAGAACACCGACCCGAAGGCAAAGAAACTTTTCTCACACCACATAAACATCTGCGGTGAAGGCTTAGCGTGGTGACCCCGCACTCTCTCCTCCAAGATACCCCTAGACAAGCAGTAACCAGCCAACAGTGGAGTGAGAGAGTGGAGGCCGCTACATCTTAATAAACTGTTATACTTTCACCTACACCCGTTTGGTCTCCTCTGTGCAGTCACACAGTCTGGTTTGCTAGCCTTTTATGACACGTTCGCTCTGATCCGGCTCCAAGGTGTCTGCAGCAGGTGTCTCATCTAGCTCCTCCCCCTTCGTGGTCACGCCCCCCAGCACAGACAGCTGAACTATTCGTGCGGCCGCGGAGAGGCTGGAGGTGTCTACTCTAGCTCCTCCCCCTTCGTGGTCACGACCCCCCGGCACAGACGGCTGAACTATACGTGCGGCCATGAGGAGGCTGGGGGTGTCTCCTCTAGCTCCTCCCTCCTTCATGTTTCTGTCCCCCCGGTGCCGATGGCTGAACTGAACTGCCCAGTTTGCCCTATGGCCAATCCGGGCCTGATCCTAACTTTAAGTGCAATATTGTATAACGTTTAATAAAACAGGATGGTTTTAAATAGTACCCCAGGGCTCAACATTTCAAGTCCTGAGCTACTAGCCAGGCCTTAAGGGTTACTCGCCACCAGTTGCCCCACCCAACCCCGCCCCTAAACACGCCCTCATAAAATATCTAAAAAATGGCACTTAAATGTCCTATGCAGAATTAAGTTACAAAAATAAATATTAGCAACAACTTTATCAGTGCCCATCAATGCAGCCTCACCTGTGCCCAACAATGCAGCCTCACCTGTGCCCAACAATTATACCAGTTGTGGATTGCGCTGACTACTAGTAGTCAGCGCAATCCACAACTCGTATAATACATATAGTCCACTCCAGGTTGGCATACATCTGATTGCAGCAGACTGAATCAATAGAGACCTATTTGTTTTATTTGCCCCGGTAGCATTTTCTTTCATATGCCCAACAATGCAGCCTCCCTGCTCATCAATGCAGCCTCACCTGTGCCCAATGATGCAGCCTCATCTGTGCCCAACAATGCAGCCTCACCTGTGTCCATCAATGCCACTTCACCTGTGTCCATCAATGCTGCTTCACCTGTGTCCATCAATGCCGCTTCACCTGTGCCAACCTGTGTCCATCAATTCCGCTTCACCTGTGCCAACCTGTGTCCATCAATTCCGCTTCACCTGTGCCAACAATGCAGCCTCACCTGTGACCATCAATGCAGCCTCACCTGTGACCATCAATGCAGCCTCACCTGTGCCCAACAATGCCACTTCACCTGTGCCCAACAATGCCACTTCACCTGTGCCCAACAATGCAGCCTCACCTGTGTCCATCAATGCAGCTTCATCTGTGCCAACAATGCAGTCTCACCTGTGTCCAATGTAGCGCTACCCCCAGTTAAGAGAGCCGCTGGATTTTTGTTTCGGGCCCTGTATGCAGCACCACCAACCCCCGACAATCTACTCAACCCCTGCTGGCACAGTTAGTCTAGGGAATATTACCTTGTAACGGTCTATAACTGATTATACACAATCTGGCAGTATTGATAGGTAACTACTATCTGCAAGAATAACACTGATACAAGGGTGTTAAAGTATAACTAGATTTACTTTAGTATAAAGGTCAGGATTAAACACATCACATAACATACATGCAGAGCCCTGCAGCAATAAACATGTTCATAAGTGATAGTGCAGAGTGATCACCCGCCACGTGCAACTATCCTTATTTTCTTATGCGCAATATGGTGCACCTAATAAAGTTTTAACCCCCCTTGGTCAGGCCTGACTCAGATAAACCTCAGTCCCTTTTGAAAACAATTTCTTCGCATTCAACTTGAACGGTGGTGCACTTTCAGGAAACAATATTTGTAATCCAAGGGTAATTCACAAATGGGAACACTTCACCGGAGACTATGCAACTCAGTTCCCCCGCTAGTCTCCGGTGGGATAGTAAATGTAAAAGGAAAAGGGCCAAGGCAGTCACTAGACCCAACAGAGTACAGCTAATGTAGTGAGCAAGTGCTCGCTCACCCCTCCGGACGCGATCCCAGTCCGGGCTTCCACCTTCTGTGTATCCGCACACAGTGTCTCCAACGGCCGGGTCTCCGGTCCAACTGATGTCACCAACTTGAACAGAAACAGGTGCCATCCAGGCTCCGCGGTGGGGTGGAAGGCTCTTTGGAAGGTACGCAGGGCCCAGGTTTCAGGCCTTTCACAGCAGCGGATCCGCACAGGGAGTCCTATTGCTTGCAGCGCGGTGTCCAAAGAGGCCGAGCTTAGCCTCGCCCCCTTCTTTTATAGCCCCACCCATGAGTCTCTGCGGTGGCCAAATGCACCCTGGGTGCCGAACGGGGTTCTGGGTAACGTAGTCCAGGGGCCTTAAAGGAGACCCCGCTACACCAATAATGTCGCTTCACCCGTGCAGGGGAAGAGAGAGGAGAAGAAGAGGATTGCCAGCCATATCATCACAGAGTGAAGAACATCGCTGTAACAGCTTTAATTTGAACTGCTGAGAGTTCCCTGCGCTTGCCATCACATACAGCCCGCCTCCTGGCCCGGGTAGTTTGATATATGTCAAGAAGGTGCAAAAAATAGGCCTAGATTGCACTTTCCGGCGCCACAGTAGTGAAATACTAATTCACAGTCTTCCTTTAATAGCCGTGAAGCTACAAAGGGTACTGGTTAAGTGTAATTAATAAATATATAAATACACAAAAGAACAGATAAAACAGAGTTAATAAATCACTAAATGTAAAATAAGTACCATAGACTAATATTACACTGGATAAGAGCAATAAAAGCCAGCCAGCTGCTGTTTAAAACTCAAACCCCGTAAAAGTGCATAAATAAATAAAAGTTATCAAAAAGTCCTGAGACATAAAAGTCCAGATGATAAAACAGCGCTATAGTTGGATAAATGTCCACTTACATAAAAACATTCGGGTGATGATACAGTAGTAAGTCTTTAAATCCGTGAGTGCGTGTAAACAGTTGATTAAAAGTGCATCCTACACCTGTTCCCAGACTTCACCACACGTGAGGCACTCTCACCCGTCGGGGTGCAAACTCACCACAATGATGACACAATTGGGCTTGAGATATTAATACTGGTGGGCTCTCTCACTCGACCATCCGTCATCACCAAGCAGGGGACAGCAAGGGTTAACTCCATATACCATTCATATAAAACACAAAAGACACTAACATAGTGTAATCTTGCTTTAATGAATAAAAAATACCCCCATGCAGTAAACCCCTGCTACAAATGCGCGTACAGAAAAAAATCAGTCAAACAGCATGTGTATGTGTATATTCACCGCTTTGCATTTGACCACAGCAGCGTCTGGCTACAACAAAGAAGTAATTTCCCAGGAATACAGACGCTGCTGTGGTCAAATGCAAAGCGGTGAATATACACATACACATGCTGTTTGACTGATTTTTTTCTGTACGTGCATTTGTAGCAGGGGTTTACTGCATGGGGGTATTTTTTATTCATTAAAGCAAGATTACACTATGTTAGTGTCTTTTGTGTTTTATATGAATGGTATATGGAGTTAACCCTTGCTGTCCCCTGCTTGGTGATGACAGATGGTCGAATGAGAGAGCCCACCAGTATTAATATCTCAGGCCCAATTGTGTCATCATTGTGGTGAGTTTGCACCCCGGCGGGTGAGAGTGCCTCACGTGTGGTGAAGTCTGGGAACAGGTGTAGGATGCACTTTTAATCAACTGTTTACACGCACTCACGGATTTAAAGACTTACTACTGTATCATCACCCGAATGTTTTTATGCAAGTGGACATTTATCCAACTATAGCGCTGTTTTATCATCTGGACTTTTATGTCTCAGGACTTTTTGATAACTTTTATTTACTTTGATATATGTCACAAAGAGGAAGAACCCCCCAATTGGGACTTTCTAAGGGCAACAACTAAGAATGTATGAAATAGTAATTTATTCACAAATTATACAAAATATACAACATTATAACATTAAAAGCATGAATGGTGCAATAGTACGTGAATTCCCGTGAAAGTCCTGAAAGGCCCAACACGTTTCGGGAAACCGGCCGCCCCTTCGTCAGGGGCTAATATCCAGACCGGATCACACTATACAATACAAATAAAATCATCTTAGAAAATTATACATTCGAACATTAATTGTCTGTACAGAAATGGGCAACAAGAACACAGTAATCACATGGTACAAGAATCATACCCAATCACATCATTATAAAGACTCATGGTTGGACTGGCGGGCCCCCAAGGAAGGCACCAGATAAACCTCCTGCGTCCAAAGGGCACACAGGGGAGGAGGGTCCCCAAAGCTCCCAACAGATCCAAGCCACACGACCAAATCACGGACACAGCAGCCACGATGAAACGGTCCTTAAAGTTCTATTGAAAGAACAATAATATATGGATTGAAATCATCTGGGACATATAAACTTCCCAGTATCTATCCCTCTAAAATTTTACCTCAAAAACATGGCCAGCATGCTCAGAATACAACATACCTAGTTGCTAGGACACACAACAGATCCCTGGAGTAGGACAGACAAGGATTTGACAGAGCAGATCTCCCAATTCTTCAGATATGATTATTCTGTAGTCTAAATTGGATATAAATAATCCGGGTTAATATCAATCCCCCAGAGGTAGCAAGTCATGTACCACATAAACAGTGGACATGACAATAATGTAGAAGGAGAGATCTACCATCACCTCCCCTCCTTACTAGGGATAAGCTTCGAGTTTTAGTCGAACTCATGTTCGACTCGAACATTGCCTGTTCGCCTGTTCGCCGAAGAGCGAACAATTTGGGGTGTTCGCGGCAAGTTGGAAAAGCCGCGGAACACCCTGTAAAAGTCTATGGGAGAAATCTAAAGTGCTAATTTTAAAGGCTTATATGAAAGTTATTGTCATAAAAAGTGTTTGGGGACCCGGGTCCTGCCCCAGGGGACATGTATCAATGCAAAAAAAGTTTTAAAAACGGACGTTTTTTCGGGAGCAGTGATTTTAATAATGCTTAAAGTGAAACAATAAAAGTGAAATATTCCTTTAAATTTCGTACCTAGGGGGTGTGTATAGTATGCCTGTAAAGTAGCTCTTGTTTCTCATGCTTAGAACTGTCCCTGCACAAAGTGTAATTTCTGAAGGAAAAAAAGTAATTTAAAAGCAGTCGCGGCTAAAGAATTGTCGGCTCCTGGCAAAGTCATTGATAGTAGAAAAATATGCGTGGGGGTCCCCCCAAATTCAATTACCAGGCCCTTCAGGTCTGGTATGGATTTTAAGGGGAACTCCACACCAAATTAAAAAAAAAAATGGCGTGGAGTTCCCCCCAAAAATCCATACCAGACCCTTTATCCAAGCACGCAGCCTGGCAGGCTGCAGGAAAAGAGGGGGGGACGAGAGAGTGCCCCCCCTCCTGAACCGTACCAGGCCACATGCCCTCAACATGGGGAGGATGCTTTGGGGGTCTGTGACCCCTCAAAGCACCACGTCCCCAGGCCTCATCCCCACAACCCTTGCCCGGTGGTTGTGGGGGTCTGCAGGTGGGGGGCTTATCGGAATCTGGAAGACCCCTTTAACAAAGGAGACCCCCAGATCCTAGCCCCTCCTATGTGAATTGGTAAGGGGTACATTGTACCCCTAACATTTCACAAAGAAAGTGTAAAAAATTGTAAAAAAAACACACAGACACCGTTGGGAAAAGTCCTTTATTAAAAATAAAAATAATGCAAAAAAGATTCCAGCGGTGGTAATCCACTCTCGGTATCCTGCGATGGGTGATCTCCTCTCCGGGGTCCAGCGATGGATGATCTCTCCTCTCCAGGTCCAGGCTCCAACGATGATGTCCAGTGCAGCGAGGAACAGCAAGCATCCTGTCTCCACCGGAGACACCCCGGGAATCCCGGCAGCCTGACAGGTCTCCTATGTAGCTGAGGGCGGGGCCACCCATCCCCCTCTGACGCAAGGGGGAAACCCGGGTTTCCCAAGTGACGCGCGGGTGACCCCGCCCCCCCTCTGATGCAACGGAAACCTGCGTTACGTCAGAGGGGGGCGGGGTCACCCACACGTCACTGGGGAAGCCCGGGTTTCCCCTTGCGTCAGAGGGGGACGGGGTTACGTGACAGGTGGCCCCGTCCTCAGCTACATAAGAGACCTGTCAGGCTGCCAGGATTCCCGGGGTGTCTCCGGTGGAGACAGGATGCTTGCTGTTCCTCGCTGCGCTGGACATCATCATTTGAGCCTGGACCAGGAGAGGAGAGATTATCCATCGCTGGACCCCAGAGAGGAGAGATCATCCATCGCTGGACCCCGGAGAGGAGATCACCCATCGCAGGATACTGAGAGTGGATTACCACCGCTGGAATCTTTTTTTATTATTATTTTTATTTTTAATAAAGGACTTTTCCTAACGGTGTCTGTGTGTTTTTTTACAATTTTTTACACTTTCTTTGTGAAATGGTAGGGGTACAATGTACAGACCCCCAAAGCATCCTCCCCATGTTGAGGGAATTTTGCCTGGTACGGTTCAGGAGGGGGGGGGGCGCTCTCTCATCCCCCCTCTTTTCCTGTGGCCTGCCAGGTTGCGTGCTCGGATAAAGGGTCTGGTATGGATTTTTGGGGGGAACTCCATGCCATTTTTTTTTTAAATTTGGAATGGAGTTCCCCTTAAAATCCATACCAGACCTGAAGGTTTTGGTATGGATATTTGGGGGGAGCCCCACCTATTTTTTTTATTTTTATTTGATGCAGGGTTCCTTTAATATCCATACCAGACCTGAAGGGCCTGGTAATTGAATTTGTGGGGACCCCCATGCATTTTTTTTTTTTTTTATCAATGACTTTTCTCTGTATTGCCGGGAGCCGACAATTCATTATAGCCGCGAGTGCTTTTAAATGACTTTTTTTCCTTCAGAAATGACACTTTGTGCAGGGACAGTTCTAAGCACGGGAAACAAGCGCTACTTTACAGGCATACTATACACACCCCCTAGGTACGAAATTTAAAGGAATATTTCACTTTTATTGTTTCACTTTAAGCATTATTAAAATCACAGCTCCCGAAAAAACTTTTTTTTGCATTTATACATGTCCCCTGGGGCAGGACCCGGGTCCCCAAACACTTTTTATGACAATAACTTGCATATAAGCCTTTAAAATTAGCACTTTAGATTTTTCATGTTCGAGTCCCATAGACTTTAACGGTGTTCGGATGTTCGAACAAATTTATTGCCTGTTCGCAAGTTCTGGTGCGAACCGAACTGGGGGGTGTTCAGCTCATCCCTACTCCTTACCTCCTCCCTAACCTCTACATAGCAAGCCTACCTTGTAAGTAGCCAAACGCTGCTAGCACTTCCGTGATGCGTCACCGCCATCCACAACACTGACAGATCAGCTGCACGAGGCGCCCGTTTTTGAATGAAGGAGGGGGAGGAGGAGGGACACGCGGCGCCGTGATGTATTGACGTCCGCCGTCACGTGATCCAAGGTCCTACACGGCTCTATGCTGTAGCCCCAGGACACAGAAAGCATCCACATAGTCCAAAGCCGTGCCTACGGAAGCAAAGCATCCGACATCATGTGACCGAGTGGGTCATCTTGTTGTGGAAATTTTATTATATAAGATTTATGTGGACATTTTATTCTAGGATGTGCGTTTTATAGATTGTCATCTGTCTCCCTGTGTCTCATGTTTAATCGAGGAGCGCTCTAGCAAAGCGCACTTGGGTTGAATCGAGACCAGCAGTAAAAACGATCAGTATGAAAACCTTCTTATGGGATTGAAACGTGTTCTCTGTGTGTGTGTGGGCGTTTGTTGGTTTGTAGATATCAAGCGCAATGCGTTGGACTGCTTGCTTTCCAATGACTATGCACATTAGAGAAGCGAAGTCTGCATAATGAGAGAAACCTATTATATCTCTCTTGCAGACTTCGTTATCCCCTTTATGGATACATATCTGTATTTATAAGAGGACATTGATACCTGCCATGTCGGTGTACTTGTACCGTATATTGACAACAGCAGTAGCAATGTCCCCGCAGATTGTCCCAAAACTATAAGAACAATCTTACTAGATACTGTTTACTTTGAACAGTATTGATTGGGCTCCATGCTGATTAAGATGGGGTGTGTGCACTTCCTCCCCTTTCCCTCCTGTGAGTGCCCTCCCCTTTACTGTTTGTCATTTCCTGTGATGTCATTTTGTATTAAGGGAAGCGACTGGCTGTTGGGGCCATCACTTCCTGTTTTGTTATCCTCTTGTTTCCAATGAATAAAAATAACCCGAGTGTCTGTGCTCAGGCAGACGCTTGATACTCCAGCTTGAAGCAGCATCGTTTCTGATTCTACCTGGTGCCATTGAAGTACTTCAGCATTCCTTGTACCAAGGAGCTTGAGACAAACGTGCTTTTAAGCACAAAGGAATTGTTTTGTGCTTTGTGTGCATTTAGACGCTGGAAGTCCACATTTAGGCACGGTGTGGATTTGCGTACAAAGCCCAAGGGAATTCTTCCACAACATTTTCGGCGAGCCAGCTTGGAGCCAACGTAGTTCCAGCGCAGCGATCCGAGAGGAGAGATTGGGTCCCCGGTTCTGGGACAGGAAAAGGCCGGAAAAGTTTGGTAAGACAGACTCCATTTCAATTTTTGAAATTTTTGTTGTTCTAAGAACCGGCATCTGGGCTCTCTGCTCGCTGTTGCAGGTAACTCCGCTTAGCAAAAGAACACATTTTTTGCGGTTTCACTCTTTGTGTACAAGGACGGGGATTTATATTTGTACTGGGAGGGATAGTTGTATTGGCTTGGGATAGAAGTCTATATTACTGCCTCTGTAGACCCCATAGTCAATACAGCCTATAGTGTCTTTGCATGGGGTTTATGTTAAATGTAAAACCATTTCCTGTAGTACAACGTGACGGTATGCATGGAGTGTGCTAGTTGATGTTTTAAATGTGCGGCAGAGATTGAATGACATAACATTGTGTGGCTGTGTTATTTCATAGTGCTGGTCACCGTGTGAAATAACTTTTGCAAAGTGTGTAGCTATTACTGTATAGTTCGTCTAACGTTTAGTATGAGTTAAGTAGGACAGTCTGTTTTGTGTTAAAACAGTGATTTTTGTTTGTAAGAGGCACGGTTTGGTCTTGTTTTGAAGACACCATTTTGTCTTCCTTTGTGTGTATTCAGCCATGTGGCCTGAGGGCACCATCTTGTTTTGAAGACACCATTTTGTCTTCCTTTGTGTGTGTTCAGCCATGTGGCCTGAGGGCACCATCTTGTTTTGAAGACACCATTTTGTCTTCCTTTGTGTGTGTTCAGCCATGTGGTTTGAGTCACCATTTTTGTTTTTCATTGTATGAATCCAATCTTCAGGTTTAGTTATTTTTGCATATTTTTTTTTGTAAAACTATTGCGTTTTCTTTTGGTTTTAATTTTGGTTTAAAGTGAAAATTCTGCTTTACACTGAATTTCAATAGAAAGTAAAACTAACTTTAACTGAGTTTTTGTACTCTTAACGGGGTGTGTGTGTGTGTTTAAATTTTTTAATTTTAATTTTATTTTAATTTTTAATTGTTTGGGCATTTTCTTTGAGTTTCTCAGAAGGCAATTCATGCCCCTCCCCCATTGTTTTTGGTTTTAGATCTGCATCTTTTATTGTATAGCTTGCGGTAGGAAAGAAAGGCTTTGGTTTTAAAACTCGCTTTATATTCACTTTATTGTTAATTGAGTTACTTTTGCGCAGCGAGTAGTCAATTCGTTTATTAGTTTGATTGTGTAACTACTGAGACATCGTACAACTGCTGAAATAGACAACAGAAGGCTATCCCCATTTAATTTTTTATTATTTTATTTAGAGAAGCCACATTGCTCTGTAGCGAAAACAAATGGAAGTGTGCTGTGCAGTTTAGTCTGATGACGCAGTGTACAGTCGTACAGAGGTATGTATGCATACACTGTAAGGGGTAGAGACATAATTCTGGGGGTGGTCTGTGGTTGTTGACTAATCATTGGGCATAGTTATTACGAGTATTGCGGTGTAAAAGAGTAGTACTCTGTAGTTCTGTGCCAAAAGTGTTGGGGCAACAAGCCATAGAGTTAATAACACCTCGGTTAGGTTTTCTAGTTGGGGGACTGGACCAGATATAGTGGTCGCAGTCTGTCAATCCATTGTAAAAGAAGGCACCTGGCGGTGCTCTCCTAAATAGGTGCAGGGGTTTATCCTGGACCCAGGAATAAGACTATAAGCCGATTCAAATCGCCATGGGCAATTTGAAGTCCATGCAAGGGAAGGAATGTGAGGCTTCCCAGAGTCAGACGGCTGCACAGTACATGAAATCTAGCTTTGGGGCAAAGGTTATGAAACCTCTAAAGGAATGGCATAGTTGGTCCAAGGATACTACTTGGGCTATTCCTCTAGAGGGGACATTTGATGCCTGGAGGTGGGAGAAATTCATAACTGAGTTTAAACCCAGGCTCTGGGCAGCAAAAACCTTAGATGTAGCTGAGCTGTGGCTTCAGAAGTCTATTATGGTAAGCCGGCAGGGTATACAGAAGGCGGTTTCAGTCCGGAAGAACCGCATTTTGTACACCTAATGACGCAAAACCTCAAGCTAACCCTCTCTATCAGTCGCCTTTCCCCACATATGGGGCATTTTCTCTGCCGATTGCGGCTGATTATGAATCATTTTCAACTGGTGATCTACAGATGCTATGTGAGTCTAAGGGAATTGAGACCAGACTAAGGAACCGTGGGGAATGCATAACTGCGCTGAGAGCTTTTGACTCAGTCATACCTGCCATCTACCCTTCATTGGTTGGCTTCCAGACTGGGAATGTTGTGGGCAAGGTAGCACACATTAGCCAACCAATGAAGCCACAACCTCCAAAGTACACACCTAGCCCCACTTATGTCACTGAACCTGGTACTTACCCAGTCCGGGTGCAACAATACGAGGGTGTTCCAAATACCAACGGTGAAAGGACTTTGGGGGAAAGGGTGGTATGGCATGTCCCTTTTGCTTCCTCAGAAATCAGGACCATACTGGCCGAACTGCCTGACTATAGAAAAAATCCACGAGGGTTCGCGAGAATGTTTTGTCAAAATCAATTTAGTTACGGCATGAGCGGAACAGATTGTGCACAGGTTCTGAGGGCAAAAGTAGGAGAAGAACTGGCAGGAGTTATAATCTCCCGTTGCGGCATTGTCACCCACGAACCAGACACTTCTGGAGGTAAGCAATTCTGTGTGGCCCTGCTAGCCAAACTTCCAGAGTTGTATGGTGCATCTTCTACCACAGATGTGATGAAACTCAGTCAAAACCCAGGCTATGGAATGTGCTTGTTTCTGGCGTCACCTGAAACAAGCTGCATTGGATGCAGATCTGGAGGTTGGTCCGGATGTGCCAACCGACGGAGGGAAGTTATCCGCCATTCACCTTTTGCTAAGAGCCAAATTTTTAGAAGGCATCCATATGAAAATTCGAGTCCGGTTATTATTAGCCAGACCCGAATTTAATGAAATGACAATACCTGCCATTCTATCCACCCTCTCCGCTATAGAGAGAGAGATGGATAGGAAGAAACAGGACAAAGCATTCAAAATCCTTGTGTCTCAAGCCCCTTCTGCAGGATAAACAGGCCAGGATGGTGGGAAATAGACACAACGCTGGAAAGCCCGAACTTGTTACATCTGTGGAAAGGAAGGACATCTAAGGCGTGACTGTCCTAACAGACCCAAGGGTAGGTGGCAGTTCATCCCAGACGATCCGGTACCAGGCTCACGCGATCCGACAACTTCAGTTGTAGGGATGGCCAGCCACGACTATGATTCTTCATAGGACGTTGGCAAAGCGGTGTCAGGACATATCAACCTGTTTATCGAGGAATTAACATATCCCCCTCCCTTGCCTCATTGACACCGGCACCGTTCGAACTGTTCTGAGATCCAAAGATCTCAGAGGCAAGGTTCCCCTTTCTGGGGAGACTATACCCACTGTGGGTCTCACAGGTCAGACAGTGTCTCTACATACCACCAAACCACTCCATTGTAGGTTGGGCCAACACACAGAAGCCATTAAGTCGGTACTGGTATCGGATGATGTTCCCATCAACCTATTGGGAGCTGATATTTTATCTGAAATACAAGCGGTCATTGAGTACACTCCAACAGGTGTTGTGGTTAGCAGTGCATTGTCGGATGAGCGCCTATGTGCAATGGTGGCTCTACCGTATATGATAGAACCTGGTTGTTTTCTGCGATTGGATGTGCTAGCAGAAGTGGATCCCAAACTTTGGGCGTTTGATAAGTATGATGTAGGTCTTCTGCCGGTCCCGCCAACCACAGTAAACATCAGACCAGGGAGCATTTTGCCCCAATTACCACAATACCCTTTGAGTGTGGCTCAAATGGATAGCCTTAAAATCCAAATAGACCGGTACCTGCTGATAAAAGTTCTTACGCCAACCAAATCCCCCTGTAACACCCCTTTGTTTCCAGTGGCTAAAAAGTCTGTCAAGGGTCAGGAAACAACTTTCCGTTTAGTACATGATTTAAGGGCTATCAATAAAATCATTATCAGCGATGCCCCTTTGGTACCCAACCCACACACCTTGTTGGCCTCTATACCACCTAACACAATTTTCTTCAGTGTTATTGATCTGACTAATGCATTTTTTTCGGTAACACTGGACCCCCAGTGCCAGTACCTTTTTGCTTTTTCATTCCAGGGTCGACAACTGACTTGGACACTGTCATGAGGATGCTATACACAGACATCCAATACAGGTAGTCAGATCATTGGGCTGCACATTAAAGTGGTTGTATACCCACAAATATGAAATGCACCTACAGGTAAGCCTACATTAAGGCTTACCTGTAAGTGCTTGCAATATCTCCGAGACCTACACGGTCTCGGAGATATTTGCAAAAAAGAGTGCACCGCTATCTACGGCGCATGCGCGGCGTAGGTAACGGTGCAGGCGCACTGAGCGCGGAGGCTCTTTGAATGGCAGTCTGCCGGACACTGGCAGAATTCGCGCATGCGCGGGGATCGTGCCGTTCCCCGCGCATGCGCGGGAGTGACGTCATCGCCACTCCGGCTAATCACAGCGCCGGAGCGGCGATACCCGGAAGTCACTCCGGGTATCATGGATGCGACGGAGGACGTGTCCGAGGACCGCTGCGGGGGCTTCGATCTAAGGTAAGTGATTGATAATGAGCTAGTATGCTAGTCATACTAGCTCATTATGACTTTGCCTTGCAGGTTCTGAAAAAAAAAAAAAAAGTTTTGCGGTATACAACCGCTTTAAGGAATCAGGAACAGAGTAAGTGAAAAATATAAATATTTATTAAAGATAAAGACACACGTGTAAACAAAACCACAGCAAACCATAAGCAAGAAACGAATACAAAGGAACACAACAAACCCCAAAAACAACCTAATCGAACTAGCTAACTAATATGTACAAAAGAGAACACACATACATGAACAAGGCAGGGATGAGAGACAAGGGGAGCAGAAGGCCAAGTACTGGGAGCAGTCAGCAAAGGGGAGCTGGTATCAGGGGACAGGTCTCAGGGGACAGGGTCCAGGACAAGGCAGGGAACAGATCAGGTTCAGGACCAGGTAACGGATCAGGTTCAGGCAGGGACCAGGTTTACAGAAGGAATTCTGGAGCACTGAGCTTTGTTAAGGGCGGGTTTATATAGTCCAGCAGACCCAGATCAGGTGTGCTTGATGGCTGGTGGAAAGTCTTGGTGAGGAGACACCCGCTGGTGGCCACCAGAACTACACCCACTGCTGCCGAATGCAACAGTGCCACCAGCAGGTGAGCCCAGTAATGACACCATTCCTGACAGACACGTCTCGTTCAGGGGTCTGTGACTAGTCCCTCGGAGTACAGTTGCAAACTCAAAATAGTGTTGGATCAATGGACCCCAATGAATCCAGAGGTGGTGCTGCTCCAGTATGTTGATGACTTGCTGCTTTGTTGCCCTGCAAGGGATGTCTTATCAGCATACTGTCTCATTGCTTAACCATCTGGCGTCCACGGGGAATAAAGCTAGCAAGGAGAAATTACAGTTTTGTAGGGAGAAGGTCACCTTTTTAGGACATTGTATATCTCAGGGTACTCGACACCTGACAACCCAGAGAATTCAGACACTGAAAGACTTCCCGAAACCCCAAAACGCACGACAAACTAGAGCCATTCTCGGTCTTATCAACTACTGTAGAGACTGGGTCCCTAACATCTCTTCGACTTTAGGACCCCTTTACGAAATCCTATTCCAAACTCCCTTTCAACTGACTGATGATAACTGGTCAACCCTACAGGACTTGATCCAAGAACTCTCCAAAGCACCTGCTTTAGGTCTGCCCAACTACGACCTCCCCTTCTACCTTTTCTGCTATGAAAGCAAAGGCCATACCACTAGAGTACTGACCCAACTACATGGGTCCAGGTACCGACCCATCATGTATCTATCAACTGCCCTATATCCAGTCATTCAAGGTTTACCAGGTTGTGTACGAGCCGTAGCCGCCTGCGCTATATTGTTACAGAAGGTAGGTGACATAGTCTTGGACTCCCCACTGACCCTCTATACTCCCCATTCAGTGCAGGAAATCCTAAATCAAGTTCAGACAAAACACCTCTCTGCTGCCAGATTGACTAAGTACAAAGTGGCTCTCCTAACCCCTACTAACATGACTTTAAGACGATGCACCATTTTAAACCCAGCCTCTCTTCTTCCTACTGAGGAGGAAGAGAAGGGGGGAGATAATGGTGTTAAAAACGATACTCAAACTTTCCAGACTAATAATACCAACCTCTCTACTTCTAACCAACTTGTTAATTTAGAAGGACAAAATGCTGATGATCACCACGACTGTGTTTCTCTGATGGAACTCGAGTCAACAACCATCAGCCCGGTGAAGGAGACCCCCATCCCAAACGCTTAAAACCTTTTTGTCGATGGTTCCAGGTATTACACCCCAGATGGTAAGCCACACACAGGTTATGCAGTGACTACAGTCAGTGAAATTGTGGAAAAGGGTTCATTGAGTTCCAACATGTCTGCACAGGAAGCTGGGCTGTGGGCACTGGCAAGAGCCTGTGAGACCCAAGAGGGTTAAAGGATCAATATCTACACGGATTCTAGGTATGCTTTTGGGATAACTCATGATTTCGGTCCTATCTGGAAAGCAAGAGGGTTTCTGACTAGTTCAGGGAAGCCCGTGAAACATGCGCAGTTAATCAACAGGTTATCCGTTGCTTTCAACCTACCGCGTGAGATAGCCATTCTAAAAGTTAAGGCCAACACGACTGATAGGACTTTGGAGGCCGATGGCAATGCCTTGGCAGACAGAGCTGCTAAAGAAGGTGCTCTGTACCTTCCTGGGGAAACCCTGATGCTAGCCATCCCCCTGTGTCTCTGGAAGAGTTTAAGAGACTACAGTCACAAGCGGAATTACATGAAAAGACGAGATGGACAGCACTAGGGGCCATGAGAGGTCCAGATGACATTTGGGGTCTTGGTAAAAAATGGTGTCTGCCAAGATCGCTTTTTCCAATGATGGCCCATTCGGCTCATTATCCAGGGCATCAGTCAAAGATGGTTATGTGTGCGCAGGTGGATGAGCATTGGATCGCCCCTGGATTTACTACCGCAGCTACTAATTTTGCAGCAGCCTGCCTGGTTTGCACATTGCATAACCCAGGTAGGACGGTACCAGTACCCAAACGACATTCCCCCCGACCAGAATATCGATTTCAGCGCATCCAGATAGACTACATTACGTTGCCAAGGAGTGGGCTGTACGAACACGTCTTGGTCTGTGTAGATATGTTTTCAGGTTGGCCGGAGGCATGGCCGGTTCAGAAAGCAAACGCCACCACCACAGCCAAGAAGATCCTGTCCGAAATAGTGTGTCGCTGGGGCCTACCTGAAATGATTGAGTCGGATCGAGGATCCCACTTCACTGGTCAAATATTTGCAGAAGTGTGTAAAGCCCTCCATATCAATCAGGGATTACACACTCCTTATCACCCCCAAAGTAGTGGTAAGGTTGAAAGGTTAAACGGAACCCTTAAAAACAAAATATCCAAAATAATAGCTGATACTGGGAAACCTTGGCCTGAATAGCTCTCCACTCCATCAGAAATGCACCTAGACGACCTCACGGGTTATCTCCATATGAGGTTTTGTTTGGATGTCAACCAAAAACAGGGTTGTACTTTCCCCAGCAGCTGTCGTCTTTACATTCTCAGCTGACGGGGTATGTGCAGTCACTGCAACGTGAGCTAAAAAAAAATCCACCACAGGGTTCATGAGTCCCTTCCAGACCCTGACTCAATAACCGGTTTACATTCTTTATTTTTCTTACAGGCATCATCAAAAACATAAAAGATAACATTATCTTAATGATATTAATAAAGCATATATGATTAATTACCTGCATTTTTATTTTTCCCTTCCCTCCCCTGCACCCATCCCCATTAACCCCAGAGAGAAAAAAAAAAGGGAAAAGGGGAGACCCCCCATCTCCCCACCTCTGCCTGCCGGTTTCAATAGACGGTAAGGTGTCTCTGCCAATAAGCTTCCAAACCTAGATCCCATTTTTATTCTTCTCTATCTTCTCCAAATAGTTTTTTCCCTTCTTCCGATTTTACGAATTCTTCCCATGGTACCCATATTTCCTTATTTTGTTCCTGTCTTTCCATATCTCTGGGCCATGAATTCTCCATTATCCAAATAAATTCTTCTGATTTTATTCAGCCACATAGAGATAGGAGGTGTTCGTGTTTCTTTCCAACACAAAGATATGCAGCTTTTCGCTGCATTCACCGTGTGACATATTATTGAATTTTTATATCTTTTCATTGGGATTTGGGAATTTTGCAGCAGGAAGAAGGCTGGGTCATCAGGGATTCGATATTCCGTAAACATTTGCGCTATCCTCTGAACTTCCAACCAGTACTGTCTAAACACTGGGCATTGCCAAAAAATATGAAAAATAGTTCCTCGCTCTCCACAGTTTCTCCAACATTTATCCGTTGCTTCCGGAGAAAATGTATTCAAGGTTGCTGGAGTGAAGTACCATCGTGTTAGCAATTTATAGTTAGATTCCTGTATCTTAGTACATCTAGAGGTACTCAGTGCCAACTGTACCACTTTCCTGCTCTGGATTGGAGAGAACCTTTGATTCAAATCTCTCTCCCATTTACTCAAACTTCTCATTTTATAATCTTCTGGAGGTGTTACTAAAAGAGCATATATTTTAGATATAACATGGGAGATTGGTACTTTTTCTTCGCAATATATCTCAAATCTTGTATGTGGTCTACAGTATTTTTCTGTCGGGCCTAAGAATACCAAGAAATGTCGTATTTGTATTGCCTGCCAACCAGACATTTCAAATTGACCTCCCTGTCGTGTCATGGATTCTATAGATGGCCAATTATCTAAGTTCGTAAAGTGTAATACTTGATGAAAGCCCCTGTCTCTGAGTCCCTGAAAGCCTCTTGCTTCTAACCCTGGTGGAAATGCTGGGTTTCCCAGAATTGGTGTCAAAGGTGAATGTTCTGTAGAAATTCTAGGGTTCCGACTTGTCTTATATCCCATTAATAATGTAGGGCCTATCGTAGGGTGTGTTTTCAGTGAGGAAGTTAAGGATGTGTAACACCATATGGCTCTGCTTAATGGAATGTTACTTATTTGTTGTTAAATTTTAGTCCATAATTTACACTCTGTGTGCCTACACCAATCAATAATCCTGCCTAACTGTGCTGCCTGATAATATTTATACATATCAGGGGTAGGGATGAGCTCGGTGTTCGTGTCGAACATAGGTTCGACTCGAACATCGGCTGTTCGCGCGTTCGGCGAACAACGAACGATTTGGGCCGTTCGCGCCAAATTCGAGTGACGCGAACGGCCCACAATACACTGCGCCATCGCAGTGTAATCCCGGCGCTGTGATTGGCCAAGCATGCACTGTGACCCTGCATGCTTGGCCAATCACAGCGCCGGCAGCGAGGAGAGCAATGATTGGCCACAGGCAGGATGCCTGTGGCCAATTATAGCTGAGGGGGTTTAGTACACGCCCCACACTATAAAAGGGAGAAAAAGAAACCCTGGACTGCCGCACTCTGTATAGACAGTTATTTATTCCAAAATTTCAGGTAAAAAATCCAAATTCAAAATAAATCCATAAATCCAAAACAACAAATGCAGATGGTGTGCATGCAGGGAAGGGTGGCTAACGCGTTTCACGTCACGAATTGACGCTTACTCATAGCTAGGGTGTGTGGGAATCAATAGAGGTATAAATGAAAAATAAAGTAACTTTACACCAATCAGTACTGAAAGAACACAGCTGACTGGGATAACCTTATGTTTGATTCCGACACTCCCAAGAAAGGGAGAGGGGGGAAGGGAATAGCACTCTTTTGAAGACCATTCACAAAAATACAAAATTACAAAATGTGTATAAATTATAAACTAAACACTTAATGCTTAAACATAGACACACCAAAGTGTGTCTATATATTATTTAAAGTGAATGAATATGACAGTGATAAGTATGAATGTCAATTAATTAAGTTTTTTTTTTTTTTTTTCTTTTCTTCCCATAACTTGTTTTCAAGACTTTCGCACAGAGGACCCCTTTTTTTTTTTTTTTTTGAGATTTATAGCATAATTTGCAAGGATGTGCTTTATTGCATTGGAATTTTGCAAATTTAGTACATATCCTGTCCTTTGGTGCGTTAGACTTGAAACATGAGCCTGTCTGCACAGTGTCCTGTCCCTTTTTTCTAATGAGTATCATTGGTGTTTCTTGTCCTCCAGAGGATTTTTGGAGATCAATCATTGTGAGGCCAAGCATCATTGTATCTGTTCTACCTCTGTTTACATCTACCTTTGTATACATATTTGTAAACACATATTTGTAAACCTTTTTTATTTTTATTTTGATTTTTTCAAATCAATGATGGCCAATTACTCCAATCATTTGTCGCCGTGTTTGTATGGACGTAACTCTAATGTAATATATCTACATAGGATAAAAATATCCTTTTGATTTTTTTCAATTTTTGATATTATATTTTTTTTTATTTTTTACATTTTTGTTTCTTTATAAATGCCCATACACCACGACGACAATTTTCGAGCTATTATCAACTACCAGTCCTCGGACTAATAGTAATTCCGTTCTTAATACATATTTGAAATTCCGTGATTATGAGCATCGGCTTCCAGTACTTAGGTACCATAGTGTCTATGCACATGCCCGGCCACCATGCACACTTTTATATGTTCATATATTATTTAATTTTTGATTTTGGATAAGTGCGGTGATTGACATGTGCATACGCACTATTTTAACAGATTCCCTTGACAATTAAGGTTAATATCATGATTTTATTATTATTTGAATATTGGGTTTACATCTTAAACCGCAGAGATGAGGGTACATCTATGCAAAGATGCATGGTCATCCTGCTAGATAGTATTGTGTGTGGTTCAATACCATTTCCCTATATGGATCTGAACATCCGAATTTCCTTACACACATTTTCATGTACCCCCCTTGCATGATTTTATTGTATATTATCGTGCATATCTTTGTACATTCTTATACTCATTTATTACACATTTCTTATTTATGTTTATGTTTAAAGTTGAAAGTCCAAGGTTCATGTGTGCATACAGGAGAGACATGTGTCTCCGGTAAATGCATATATTCACACATGATATTTATTTGAATTTTATTGATTTATCCATGTTTATTTTGTTCTATGGCATATTGTATTATATCCATTGACCCATTACAAGGCGGATTATATTATGTTATATAGCACATTTATAGACATTCATATATGGACATTTCTTTACACTTTATACACACACATATATCTCCCTCATGATCACTTATCATTTATTTATTCATATTTATCATTCTTCACATTTCCCTATGTAATTGTCACACAGTCTGTTTGGCAGTAGCACGCATTGTGCACATTTTGTGCATTTAAATTTTATTATTTATTAATTAATTCATCATTATGGTTTTTTGGAGTATTTGTAAATTACTATTATTATTATTTCAATTCACACGAATATCACATAATAATTATTTCACATACATGAATATATTTACATCTATGGCTCACCATCTCCAAAAAACATTTTCACATTTTCACTTTTCATTTATTTTTTCATTTAAAAAGATTTTTCCGTTCATTTTTTGAACTTAATTAATTGACATTCATACTTATCACTGTCATATTCATTCACTTTAAATAATATATAGACACACTTTGGTGTGTCTATGTTTAAGCATTAAGTGTTTAGTTTATAATTTATACACATTTTGTAATTTTGTATTTTTGTGAATGGTCTTCAAAAGAGTGCTATTCCCTTCCCCCCTCTCCCTTTCTTGGGAGTGTCGGAATCAAACATAAGGTTATCCCAGTCAGCTGTGTTCTTTCAGTACTGATTGGTGTAAAGTTACTTTATTTTTCATTTATACCTCTATTGATTCCCACACACCCTAGCTATGAGTAAGCGTCAATTCGTGACGTGAAACGCGTTAGCCACCCTTCCCTGCATGCACACCATCTGCATTTGTTGTTTTGGATTTATGGATTTATTTTGAATTTGGATTTTTTACCTGAAATTTTGGAATAAATAACTGTCTATACAGAGTGCGGCAGTCCAGGGTTTCTTTTTCTCCCATGCATCAGTGCAGAGCCAGCACCTGTGTGAGTGACCGGGCGGAAGCAGCTATTTGGTGAATTCTCAAGCTTTTGAGCGGTACGTTTTTCCTTTCCTCTGTTTCCACACTATAAAAGGCCGCCAGCGCGGCGGCCTCGTGTAGTGTGTTCCGGAGCAGGGAAAGTGAAGGATAGGCAGGGACAGTGTCAAATCTTGTCAAATCTATTCTTTGCTAAACCTTGTGTGTAGGGACAGAGAAGGATAGGCAGGGAGAGTGTCAGTGTCATATTTTTTGCTAAACCTTGTGTGTAGGGAGAGAGAAGGATAGGCAGGGAGAGTGTCAGTGTCATATACTTTGATAAACATTGTGAGCAGGGAGAGAGAAGGATAGGCAGGGGACAGTGTCAGTGTCATATTCTTTGCTAAACCTTGTGTGCAGGGAGAGAGAAGGATAGGCAGGGAGAGTGTCAGTGTCATATTCTTTGCTAAACCTTGTGTGTAGGGAGAGATAAGGATAGGCAGGGAGAGTGTCAGTGTCATATACTTTGATAAACCTTGTGTGCAGGGAGAGAGAAGGATAGGCAGGGGACAGTGTCAGTGTCATTGTTGCTAAGCCTCCTGCACACTATACACCTGAAGTTAGCCCGTATTGCTGCTTTTTCCTGGTGTGTTACACCAACAGGATTTTGCGGCACTTACAGCGGGCGGAGTGTGCCTCCTGACCATATTACACCTGAACTTAGCCTGTATTGCTGCTTTTTCCTGGTGTGTTACACCAACAGGATTTTGCGGCACTTACAGCGGGCGGAGTGTGCCTCCTGACTATATTACACCTTAACTTAGCCTGTATTGCTGCTTTTTCCTGGTGTGTTACACCAACAGGATTTTGCGGCACTTACAGCGGGTAGAGTGTGCCTCCTGACCATATTACACCTGAACTTAGCCTGTATTGCTGCTTTTTCCTGGTGTGTTACACCAACAGTATTTTGCGGCACTTACAGCGGGCGGAGTGTGCCTCCTGACCATATTACACCTTAACTTAGCCTGTATTGCTGCTTTTTCCTGGTGTGTTACACCAACAGGATTTTGCGGCACTTACCGCGGGCGGAGTGTGCCTCCTGACCATATTACACCTTAACTTAGCCCGTATTGCTGCTTTTTCCTGGTGTGTTACACCAACAGGATTTTGCGGCACTTACAGCGGGCGGAGTGTGCCTCCTGACCATATTACACCTGAACTTAGCCTGTATTGCTGCTTTTTCCTGGTGTGTTACACCAACAGGATTTTGCGGCACTTACAGCGGGTAGAGTGTGCCTCCTGACCATATTACACCTGAACTTAGCCTGTATTGCTGCTTTTTCCTGGTGTGTTACACCAACAGGATTTTGCGGCACTTACAGCGGGCGGAGTGAGCCTCCTGACCATATTACACCTTAACTTAGCCTGTATTGCTGCTTTTTCCTGGTGTGTTACACCAACAGGATTTTGCGGCACTTACAGCGGGCGGAGTGAGCCTCCTGACCATATTACACCTGAACTTAGCCTGTATTGCTGCTTTTCCCATTTCCCTGCAGGCCATTAGAATGTCTGGAAGGCAAACAAGGAGAGGCAGACAGTCAGGAGCCAATAAAAGAGGGCAAGCAGGCTCTGTGTCTAGAGACAACAGTGCTGGTCGTGGACGCAGTGCATTGCCATCAGCACGTGGCAATGGGACACGCTTGTCCTTCTTTTCGGCAGCTGGACGTGTTGAGCCGCATCATGCCGAAGACTTGGTAGAGTGGATGACCAAGCCCTCCTCATCCTCCTCATCCTCTCTCACCCAGGCTCAGGGTACTGGCAAAGCAGCTACCAAAGCGTCCTCTTCCCTGGTATCAATGTCATCATCAGTCACTCCTTCCCTAGACCAACCATGTCCTCCTGAGGAGTCCCCGGAACTGTTTGAGCACAGTGTTGGGTACATGCTCCAGGAGGATTCCCAGCGTTTCGAAGGGTCTGATGATGATACCCAGCTAGAGGAAGGCAGTAGCGTGAGAGCAGAGAGAGAGGATGCTCAAGAAGGACACCAATCTGGCAGTCATGTTCCAGCAGCTGCAGCATACTGCCAGATTGGCTCCAGTGATGAGGAGGGAGGGGATGATGAGGTCACTGACTCCACGTGGGTGCCTAATAGGAGAGAGGAGGAGGAGGAGGATGAGGAGGAGGCACATCTCCAACGAGGCAGGATGCCCTCGGGGGGCCAGCGTAAGGGCAGCACACCGACGGAATCACACCGCAGACCTCCGCCTGTGCAGGGCGCTGCCTCTGCCCGTTATTCAAAAAGTTCTTTGGTGTGGGCCTTTTTTGAGTCGAGTGCATCAGATTGCACAGCTGCTGTTTGCAACATATGTCTCAAGCGTATATCGCGTGGCCAAAACATCACCCGCTTGGGCACCACATGCTTGACCAGACATATGTTGACCTGCCATGCAGCTCGTTGGCAAGCCTACCTTAAAGACCCACACCAAAGAACAAAGCTGACCTCTTCTTGCACCGCATCAGCTGGGATCTCCAACCCCACTATACCTTCAGTCCTCTCTGAAACCTGCTCTGAGAGGAATGAAGGTGTAGAATTAGGTGTGTTACAGCCAAGTACTTGCGGGCACTCTGCTAGCAGTACACCGACGTCCGATTCTAGCTGGCAAATTTCCCTGCCCCAGCTGCTGGACCGTCGAAAGAAGTTCACTCCCAGCCATCCACATGCCCAGTGGTTGAATGCTAGCTTGGCTAAATTGCTAGCGCTTCAACTGCTGCCTTTTCAGTTGGTAGACTCGGCCCCCTTCCGTGAGTTTGTGCAATGTGCGGTTCCTCAGTGGCAGGTTCCCAAACGCCACTTTTTCTCACAGAAGGCGATTCCGGCTCTCTACCGGCATGTGGAAGGCAATGTCTTGGCCTCGCTGGACAGGGCGGTCAGCGGTAAGGTGCATATTACCGCTGACTCATGGTCCAGCAGGCATGGACAGGGACGTTACCTTTCTTTCACGGCCCATTGGGTCACTCTTTTGGCAGCTGGGAAGGATGCAGGACAAGGTGCAGTAGTGTTGGAGGTTGTTCCACCGCCATGCCTCCAAAATGCTACTACTGGTTGTGACACACCTCTCTCCTCCACCCCCTCCTTCTTCTTCCTCCACGGCCTCTTCCTGTGCTTTGTCCTCAGAACCAGCGGTGCTCCGTAGGCGTTCAAGGGGCTACGCAAGTACGCAGTCAAAAAGATGCCATGCCGTGCTTGCGCTGGTGTGTTTGGGGGACAGGAGCCACACTGGGGCAGAGGTTCTGTCTGCTCAGCAGGGGCAGGCCGAGAGGTGGTTGACGCCACGCCAGCTTAAGCCAGGAATGGTAGTTTGCGACAATGGCACCAACCTCCTCTCCGCTCTCCGACAGGGACAACTGACCCATGTGCCCTGTGTGGCTCACGTCCTTAACCTGGTGGTGCAGCGGTTCTTGGGCAGGTACCCGGGCTTACAGGATGTCCTGAGGCAGGCCAGGAAAGTCTGTGTGCATTTCCGCAGATCTTATAATGCCAGTGCTCGCCTGGCTGAGCTGCAAAAGGAGTTGAACCTGCCCAAGAACCGCCTTATATGTGACATGCCCACCAGGTGGAACTCAACGTTGGTCATGCTGCAGCGGCTGCACACGCAGCAGAGGGCCATCAATGAGTATCTGTGCGACTACGGCACCAGGACAGGGTCAGGGGAGCTCGGTTTTTTTTCACCACGCCAGTGGGGCATGATCAGGGATGCATGCACTGTCCTGGCACCATTCGAGGAGGCCACGAGGATGGTGAGCAGTGACAGGGCATGCATCAGTGACACTGTACCTCTTGTCCACCTGTTGGAACATACGCTGCGTGGAATAATGGACAGGGCACTTGAGGCAGAACAGAGGCAGGAAGAGGAGGACTTCCTTGCCTCTCAAGGCCCCCTTTACCCAGACAGTCTTCCTTCTGTCCCACCCATCGCACAGGAAGAAGAGGAGGAGGAGGAGGAGGATTGTGTCAGCATGGAGGTGGAGCCTGGCACTCAGCATCATCAGCAGCAGTCTTTTAGGGATGATTTACAGTCCCAAGAAACCAGTGGACTTGTACGTGGCTGGGAGGAGGTGGCTGCGGATCATGTCGTCCTTAGTGACCCAGAGGACTCCGGACCGAATGCCTCAGCTAACCTACGCTGCATGGCCTCCCTGATCCTGCAAAGTCTGCGGAAGGATCCTCGTATTCTTCGAATCAAGGAGAGGGACCATTACTGGCTGGCCACTCTCCTTGATCAACGGTACAAGGGTAAGGTTGCAGACCTTATCTTACCGTCGCAGAGGGAGCAGAGGATGAGACAACTCCGGGAGGCCTTGCAGAAAGGTCTGTGCAATGCGTTCCCAGAGACTGGGAGGTTACAAACTCCTGGTCCTGGACAACGAGTTGCTGAGGCTTCGGTCAGTCAAAGAAGGAGCAGTGGGGAAGGTGGCCGTCTGACCGATGCGTTCAGACAATTCTTTAGTCCGCAGCCCCAAGGTATGATCGGTTCCAGCAACCATCGCCAGCGTCTGATATACATGGTGCAGGAATACCTAGGGGCAAGGTCAGACTTGGACACCTTCCCCACCGAAAATCCTCTGGCTTACTGGGTCTTGAGGATGGATCACTGGCCAGAGCTTGCACAGTATGCAATTGAGCTACTGGCCTGTCCTGCATCCAGCGTTCTTTCAGAACGCACATTCAGTGCTGCTGGAGGATTTGTCACGGATCACAGGGTGTGCCTGTCCACCGACTCTGTTGATCGACTGACCTTCATAAAGATGAACCAGTCTTGGATCACCACCAGCTACCAAACACCTGAAGCTGATATAACAGACTAATTTATTTTCAAATCTCACATCCCTTCAAGACTGATGCTGATGCTGAGAGACTGTCCTCAATGATCCGATTGATGATGATAGCTTGGAAGAACATTTTTTTTTCTGGGTGCCGCCACCAGTGGCTAAGGCCCAATTTTTCAGCCCCTGTTTAACAGGGGCGTGTTATTACAATTTTTTATGCAATGCTTTGCAGCAGGGCTTATTCCTGCACTCCAACTAGAGTATCTGAGAGTGGTTGCAGTGTTGTGGCACCAGCACCAGTGGCTAAGGCCCAATTTTTCAGCCCCTGTTTAACAGGGGCGTGTTATTACAATTTTTTATGCAATGCTTTGCAGCAGGGCTCATTCCTGCACTCCAACTAGAGTATCTGAGAGTGGTTGCAGTGTCGTGGCACCAGCACCAGTGGCTAAGGCCCAATTTTTCAGCCCCTGTTTAACAGGGGCGTGTAATTAAAATTTTTGATGCAATACTTTGCAACAGGGCTCATTGCTGTGCTCCAAGTACAGTATCTGTGAGGGGTTGCAGTGTTGTGGCACCAGTGCCTAAAGCCCAATTTTTCTGCCCCTGTTTAACAGGGGCATGTAATTACAATTCTTGATCTAATAATTCACAGCAGGGCCCATTCCTGCGCCCACCAAGACTAACTGTGAGGCCTTACAGTGTTGTGTCAACACCACCACCACCACCACCACCAAAGGCCCAATTTTTCAGCCCCTGTTCAACAGGGGCATGCAATTACAATTCTTGATCTAATAATTCACAGCAGGGCCCATTCATGCGCCCACCAAGAGTAACTGTGAGGGCTCACAGTGTTGTGGCAACACCAACATGTAAGGGGCAAATTTCAGCTGAGTATATACGGCAGGCCCCTACTTTCAAACATCCAACTTACAAACGACTCCTCCTTGCAAACGGAAGGATACAACAGGAAGTGAGAGGAAATCTACCCCTAGGAAGGCAAATTCTCTCCTGTAAGAGTTAATATGGGAGAAAAAGTGTCTCCTCTCCACTGATGCTTTATTACCAATTCTTGTTTCAATAAAAACCCCAAATTTTCAAAAAACATTTGTCATTAGGACGGAAAGTGAGGTGAACTGTTCTGAACAGGTGCACACTGCACAGACAGCAAAACAAATGTTACAGGGGTGATAACCCTTCCCTATGTTTTCCAAAAAGCTTAAAAATAGATTTTTTGGCTGGAGCTACACTTAAACAATGTACCTGTTCAAAATTACAAACAGATTCTACATAAGAACAAACCTACAGTCCCTGTCTTGTATGCACCACCTGTATACGGCTGTTCAGAGTATATAGGGCCTTTTTTATTTTGTGTGCGGGGTTCCCCTTAATATCCATACAAGACCCAAAGGGGCTGGTAATGGGCTGGGGTGGGGGGGGGGGGGGTGAGATGGGGTAGCTATGCCATTTTTCTTAAAGATTTTCATCCATATTACCGGGACCAGACATTACATTAAAGCCGCAAGCAGTTTTAAATGGCTTTTTTTCCTTTAGAAATTTAATTTTGTGCAGGGACAGTTCTAAACACGGGAAACACGTGGCACTTCACAGGCATACTTTAGACACCCCCCAGGTACGATATTTAAAGGAATATTTGACTTTTTTTTTCACTTAATGCATCATTAACCACTTCAATACCATGCACTTATACAGCTTCCTGCCCAAGCCAATTTTGAGCTTTCAGCGCTGTCGCAATCTGAATGACAATTGCGCGGTCATGCTACACTGTACCCAAACAAATTTTTTATCATTTTGTTCCCACAAATAGAGCTTTCTTTCGGTGGTATTTGATCGCCTCTGCGATTTTTATTTTATGCACAACAAATAAAAAAAGAGCGAAAATTTAAAAAAAAACTAAGTTTTTCTTTGTTTCTGTTAATTTTTTTTGTAAATAAGTACCTTTTCTACTTCAATGATGGGCACTGATAAGGCGGCACTGAAGGGCACTGATAAGGTGACACTGATGGGCACCGATGAGGTGGCACTGATGAGGTGGCACTGATGGGCACTGATGATGGGCACTGATAGGCGGCACTGATGGGCACTGATATGTGGCACTGGTATGCGGCACTGATGGGCACTCATAGGCGGCACTGATTGGCACTCATAGGCGGCACTGATTGGCACTCATAGGCGGCACTGATTGGCACTCATAGGCGGCACTGATTGGCACTCATGGGCGGCACTGATGGGCACTTATGGGTGGAACTGATAGGTGGCATGGACGGGCACTGATAGGTGGGCACAGATTGGCATGGATGGTCACGGATGGGCACTGATAGGTGGCACTGATGGACACTAGTAGGTGGCATTGGTGGCACTGGTGCCCAGCAATGCCAGCCACCACACATTGTGAAAGTGCCAGTCAGTGCCCATTTGTGGGCACTGATTGGCATATTTTTTTTAATGTTTTTCTTTTATTTATTTATTTTTGCTACATGTGGATGGCCATAGGGGCCATCCACATGATTGGGGCTTCCCTGGTGGTCCTGGGGGGCTTCCCTGGTGGTCTAGTGTGGGTATCCGAGGGGGGGCTGCGCTGATAAACAATCAGTGCGAACCCCCCTGTCAGGAGAGCCGCCGATCGGCTCTCCTCTACTCGCGTCTGTCAGACGCGAGTGAGGAAGAGCCGATCAACGGCTCTTCCTGTTTACTTCCTGATCAGCCGTGATTCGACACGGCTGATCACATGGTAAAAAGCCTCCGACGGAGGCTTTTTACCGAGATCAGTGTAGCGGTGGGTCAGAGTGACCCACCGCTCCACCGATCGCCGCGATGCGCGCCCCCCCGGGCGCGCGGCGGCTGTTATCCCGCAGGACGTCATATGACGTCCAGTGTGGATAACAGAACCACTTCCCGGACGTCAATCTGCTATTGACTGGGCGGGAAGTGGTTAAAATGACTGCTCCCGAAAAACGGCCGTTTTTAAAACTTATTTTTGCATTGATACATGTCCCCTGGTGCAGAACCCGGGTTCCCAAACCCTTTTTTAGGACAATACCATGCATAATAGTCGTTATAACTAGCACTTTAGATTTCGAACGTTCACATCAATTGTATTTAATAGGGTTCTAAAGTTCGTGCGAACTTTCGGTCCGTTCGCGGGTTCTGGTGCGAACCGAACCCGGGGGTGTTCGGCTCATCACTAATCAGGGGCTGCAATTCCAACCCACTCCTTCGGCATTGTCAGCAAACCTCTATTTATCCTAGGTCTACAGGCCCAGATAAATTTCAAGAACTCTAACCCTATTTGGCTAAAATAGGTCCTGGGGATATATATAGGTAATGCCTGGAAAAGGTACAAAAACTTAGGGACTATATTCATTTTTAAAATGTTGCATCTCCCGAACCAGGAGTGCATGCCCTTATTCCATTTTTTTTAAGAGTATTTTAACAGTTGCAAGTAATGGTCGAAAATTCATGTCATAGATCTTTGTTTTGTTTGAGGGAATCTGTGTCCCTAAGTAATTTAATGCTGTTGTCGTCCATCTAAACTTAAAGTTATGTTGTAGATTTTTACTTAGTTGTCCCTGCATCGCCACTCCCATCGCCTCCGACTTACTATAATTTATCTTAAAACCAGACAGAGATCCGTACTGTTCTATTTCCTTCAGAAGATTTGGCAGTGATATTTGTGGGGATTCTAGAGAAAACAGCAGGTCGTCCGCATAAGCTGACACCTTATACTCTTCTCTTCCCATTCTTATACCCACAATATCCGGGTTCTGTCTGGTTCTATTCAACAGAGGCTCTAGTGTCAGAGCGAATAGGAGTGGCGACAAGGGGCACCCCTGACGGGTCCCATTCGATATCGGAAATTTTTTAGAGTGTACTCAATTTGCTTTAACTGTAGCTTGTGGTTTCGAGTATAGCTCAGTTATCCACTTTAACATCCGGTTTCCAAGACCCATGTGTCTCAGTACTCCTAACATAAATGTCCAATTCACCCTATCAAAGGCTTTTTCCGCGTCTGTGTTTATAAAAACACTGTTTTTTTTAAATTGGTTTGCTTGTTGAATTAGATTTAATACTTTGATAGTGCTATCTCTTGCTTCGCGTTTGGGAATAAATCCCACTTGATCTAGATGTAACAACTGAGACACACGGGGTTGTAAGCGAATAGCCAAAGTTTTTGTAAAAATCTTTAAGTCTGTATTCAGTAGGGATATCGGCCGATAACTACTACAACATGTCAAGTCTTTACCCTCCTTTGGCAAAATCGTAATATGTGCTCTTAGTGTGTCTGAAGTAAAGGTAGTTTTTTGTCCTATCGCATTAAATAATTTGGTCATGAGTGGACCTAATAGAGAATAAAAACTTTTGAAGTATTGTATAGAGAAGCCGTCTGGTCCGGGTGCCTTTCCATGTTTTATCGTTTGTATTGCTGCAAATATTTCCTCTAATGTAATGGGTGCTTCTAATTTTCTTCGAACCGGGGATGGTAATCGAGCTAGTTGAGAGGAGACAAGATATTCATCTATAGACAAGTGAGGCGAAGAAGGAGGTGCTAGGTTATACAGTGAAGAGTAATACTTCCCAAATTCCTGTGCAATCTCTTTCGGGATCGATATTTTTTTGCTCTCCTTTTCCCCTAATATAGGGTATATATGATCGTGTTTGTTGTTCTTTCAGTTTCTTTGCCAGTAATTTGCCGCACTTGTCTCCAGATTCATATGTCAACCTTCTCCATCTCTGTAATACCGCTTTTGCTTTTCATCGTAGGATATCTGATATCTGTCTTCTTAAATGTGCTAATTCGTTTCCTACTCCCCTTTCTGATGTCTCTTTATGTAATATCTCTAATTCCTGAATCTTTCCCAGTAGTTCATTTATTTCCTTTTCTCTGGCCTTCTTTACTCGGGAACCATGTTTAATTAATATTCCCCGTATAACTTTCTGCACTGTCACTTATTTGGAAGTACCATGAAATTTCTTTACTCAGATCTGCTAGAATTTCGGGTGATTGTAATAAGCTTTCATTCAATCTCCAATTCCATTCCATAGGATGGACTGCCCCCGATAGTAATAATTTTATCATAACTGGGGCATGGTCTGACCAGGTTGTACTACCTATTGATATATCCTGCACACTGGATAGTAATTGCTGAGGTATCAAAAAAAGATCTATCCTTGAGTATAATTGATATGGATTAGATAAATATGTATAATCTCTCTCCCCTGTGTGCAGTATACGCCAAACATCTATCAATTGAGTTTCGTGAAGTTTTTGAAGAATACGATTCCTTGTCCCGATAGTGACTGAGGAGGAGCCAATAACCGGTTTACATTCTATCCAACCAGGTGACTGGGTCGTTGTAAAGAAACACCAGAGGACGGGACTAGAATCGAGATACCTCGGACCATTCCAGGTTCAGCTGACCACGCCGACCTCACTAAAACTTGAAGAACGGGACAACTGGATCCACGCCAGCCACTGCAAGAAGCTGCTCAACTACATCAAAGAATGAGGAGTATCTTCTTTATTTATAGTTTTAGTTTAGTGTATTTTAGCAAGGGTAATAATGAAAAGCATCCCAATTTATTGTTTAAAATGCATCTCCAGCTGGCAAAAATGGCGAACAGGACCAACTGCTGGGTATGCTCCAAACCTCCACCAAGCCTTGATGCCCTGGCAATGGCAGCAGTACATGCGATATATGATGTCTGTATCGGTATGAGGAAACTAAGGTCTCCAAACAGACACTTGTTAATAGAACTTAACGATACATTCCTAGAGGGTAAAATTAGTTATAGTTTTAACATTAGCTCTGGCTTTTGCCCCTCCCTCACAAAACCAGTATGGGTATCGGGACAACTAGGTAGTCCACAAGTGTGCTTCAACTTTAGTTTTGGTAGAGGGGATAACTTTGTTGGGTCCTCCACCTGTAAAGAAGGCATAACAGTTAATCTAACCAACAAACCCCCCGTCTTCTTTAATAACACTAATAGACCAGATTACATCTGTTGGAAGGAAGGGTGTGACGTTCAGACCGAGGGAGCAATCCCCCAGTCTATCCTGTTACTACTCAATGCACGTAACCGTCAGAGTGATTCCCCCTGTGCGACTCTGACTGGCCCCTACTACTTCTTATGCGGTACCTCAGCTTATAAGTTAATCCCCCCTAATGCAAGAGGTTCATGCGTCCTGGTTAAACTAGTCCCAGCATCTTACATCGCAGATGATCGAGAGGATCTGATGGCACGAGAGAAGGTAAAAACGTCAGGAAAAACTAGAAGGGATTTCTTTACCAACTCTGACCAGGCCTGGGCATGGTTTCCTGCTTGGACGGGTTAAGGGATTGAACTTATGAAACGATTGAATAATTTCTCATCCATTGTGGATGGGATATTCAATGAAACCGTAGAGGCTGTAAGGGAAATCTCACAGGAACAACGGCAGATCAGGACCCTTCTTTTACAGGAAAAGATGGCCCTTGATTATCTGTTAGCATCCAGGAGGGGGTTCTGTGAATTCATAGGTGAAGATTGTTGTACCTGGATTGAGGATACCAATGACAAAGTTCAGACCCATATGGATAAGGCTAGATCCCTGCAAGGCAAACCCAGAGCTATAGCTGGTGAGGGTTGGAATCCTTTTAAGGGTTTGGGAAACTTTGGGGATTTTTTATTTTCCATTGGATCGTGGTTGAAGGAAGTAGGGGTGTATATACTCATGTCATTTTTGTTTCTATTCCTTCTATATGTCGTGATGAGGTGCTCCTGTTGCCTGATTGGACGCGTGACCAGAGCCCGAGCAGATGACCACATTTTCCTCAATGAGATAAGACGCCCCTAAGCCCAACCAACATATCAGATGCAGAGGATCCCAGACTGATCGGCGATTACTACAGCTCACCATTTCGTGTCCTCCTTATAAGTCATGTCTCCTGAAGAACAGAGTCTATATGTCAAACCGTGTTTTCCTTTTTATGGACTGTAAGGACTGATTCATTTCCAGGTGTAAGAAGATCAAGTTTTGAGAGACACATGGGTGCATATGACAAAAAGGAAAGACTGTTGTGGAAATTTTATTATATAAGATATATGTGGACATTTTATTCTAGGATGTGCGTTTTATAGATTGTCATCTGTCTCCCTGTGTCTCATGTTTAATCGAGGAGCGCTCTAGCAAAGCGCACTTGGGTTGAATCGAGACCAGCGGTAAAAACGGTCAGTATGAAAACCTTCTTATGGGATTGAAACGTGTTCTCTGTGTGTGTGGGCATTTGTTGGTTTGTAGATATCAAGCGCAATGCGTTGGACTGCTTGCTTTCCAATGACTATGCACATTAGAGAAGCGAAGTCCGCATAATGAGAGAAACCTATTATATCTCTCTTGCAGACTTCGTTATCCCCTTTATGGATACATATCTGTATTTATAAGAGGACATTGATATCTGCCTTGTTGGTGTACTTGTACCGTATATTGACAACAGCAGTAGCAATGTCCCCGCAGATTGTCCCAAAACTATAAGAACAAGTAGAATGATCTTACTAGATATTGTTTACTTTGAACAGTATTGATTGGGCTCCATGCTGATTAAGATGGGGTGTGTGCACTTCCTCCCCTTTCCCTCCTGTGAGTGCCCTCCCCTTTACTGTTTGTCATTTCCTGTGATGTCATTTTGTATTAAGGGAAGCGATTGGCTGTTGGGGCCATCACTTCCTGTTTTGTTATCCTTTTGTTTCCAATGAATAAAAATACTTCAGCATTCCTTGTACCAAAGAGCTTGATACAAACGTGCTTTTAAGCACAAAGGAATTGTTTTGTGCTTTGTGTGCATTTAGACGCTGGAAGTCCACATTTAGGCACGGTGTGGATTTGCGTACAAAGCCCAAGGGAATTCTTCCACAACAATCTGCACTAAGGTCTTATCAGAGGATTAGTCTCGTGCATCCATATATGGCCCCGCCCCATTCACAGATCCGCCGCAGCACTGTGACTAAGAAAAATATGTGTCTAGTTGCATAGCAACAGGCACAATAGCTCACAGTGCTGAAATAACACGGTTGACCACTATCCAAATTATTTTTTTAAAGGAGAGAGAGAAAAAAGGGTGGAAAAAGAAACAAAACCAAAACAAGCTAAATATGAGGACCATTACGTGGCAGCATAGTGTGATCCATGACCTAAGCAGCACCAAAGGATCCCGAGCACAGGGCGCAAGGGCACCACACGCACACAGCCCATCCCAAAGGAGAAGGCATAGTGATACGGGCGTCCCGCTCCCACCGGCACACGCACGGCCTAGGGCATATGCCCACTCAGGGAGATCCCCGAATAGGAACCCGCCAGGCCATAATAGGCCACCCCCATGCAGAGGCGGCCTACGTGCGCCGGGTGGGAGAAGTGGAAACCCACCCCCCAAGGCCATCATGGCCAACCCCGGGCACACGCCAATCCAAGCATAAGTCATCCCAGGATGAAGGAATGACTTGGTAATTGACATGATTTACAAACAATTACATACAGGTAAATGAGTCATATGATTCCATACAGATAAATTGGGTAAAGGAAGCCACACAAATACATCAAGATCTGTTCTGTCAAGTCCTTGTCTGTGCTACTCCAGGGATCTGTTGGGTGTCCTAGCAACTAGGTATGTTGTATTCTGAGCATGCTGTCCATGTTTTTGAGGGAATATTTTAGAGGCAATAGATATTGGGAAGTTTATATGTCCCAGATGATTTCAATCCATATATTATTGTTCTTTCAATAGAACTTTAAGGACCGTTTCATCGTGGCTGCTGTGTCCGTGATTTGGTGGTGCGGCTTGGATCTGTTGGGAGCTTTGGGAACCCTCCTCACCTGTGTGCCCTTTGGACGCAGAAGGTTTATCTGGTGCCTTCCTTGGGGGCACGCCAGTCCAACCATGAGTCTTTATAATGATGTGATTGGGTATGATTCTTGTACCATGTGATTACTGTGTTCTTGTTGCCCATTTCTGTACAGACAATTATGCCCCGTACACACGATCGTTTTTAATGTCATTTTTTAAACTGACGTTTTTCTCCTCGTTTTTTTTCATGTTTCCTCTCAAGCCTGCCTTGCGTACACACCATCATTAAAAAAAACGATCAAGCAAAGCGCAGTGACGTTCAACACGTACGACGGCACTATAAAGGGGAAGTTCCGTTCGAATGACGCCACCCTTTGGGACGCTTTTGCTAATTCCGTGTTACCGCGTGTTAGTAAAAGTTTGGTGAGAGACGATTCGCGCTTTTCAGTCTTCGTGCTTTGAAGATCATTTTCGGGAGTTCAGTTTGCGCCTGTGGGTTCGTATCTGTTTAGCACTGCTTGTAGTCAGTTCGTATCTGTTTATTCAGTGCGGCCTGCTCTGCACGTTCGTGTTTTTCAGCTTGTTCTTCATAGGCCTTGCTGTTCTTCCGTGCGTTCTTCTAGTTCGTTCTGTTCAGCCGACCGTTATCTAGCCATGTTGCGGCTACGTACTCGTCGTAGAGTTCGTGCTGTAGTTGGTGCAGGGGTTCATGCTGTATCCCGACTCCATGCCATGAGCAGGGTCAGGAGGAGTTCATGGACCAAGAATTGGTTGCTCCTGCGGCACCAATTCTGTCACATGCCTTTGTTGCGGGAGATCAGGGAGAATAATCCTGATGATTTCAGGAATTTTCTCAGGATGTCTGACCCCGTATTTCAGCAGCTGTTGGCTTTGGTGTCCCCCTATATTACCAGGCAGGACACCGTTATGCGGGAAGCCATCAGTGCTGAGCAGAGGCTCATCGCCACGTTGCGATACCTGGCTACTGGGAGAAGCCTGCAGGACCTTAAGTTCTCCACAGGCATATCCCCCCAGGCTCTGGGGATCATTATACCAGAGACTTGTTCTGCCATCCTTCAAGTTTTGCAGGAGGACTATATTAAGGTAAGTGTTCTTCTTCAAAAATTCACATTGTATGGTTTTTATTTTTGGATATTTTTAATTTGCTTTATTTGCAGTCCCTAATTCACATGATTCTTAGCTGCAGGGAATGTCCCCTTTCTCCCCATGTTTTATTATTTAAAGTTTGGGGTTTGAGGCCTACCTGTAAATTTGGCTTACCTAACCTCTCCAGCATGCTATCCTGGGGCCATACCTATCTTGCCTAGTCATTTCCATGTTTTTTATTCTATGTTCCATCGAAGTGCTTTACCCAAAACGCACCCTAAATTTTGCCTAGGAATGTTTCATTTTTGTTAACTTCAATACAGAGTGCTACAGCCTTCATGTGTGATATTCCCAACTCATCTTCAACCCCCCCCCATAATTTTTTGGTTTGTTTGTTTTTTCTTGCTTCCAATTTTTTATGTTTTGAACAGTTTCTACCAATGTTGGCCATGAATGTGTGTATGAAATCAGCTTTCAATGTTTCTGGCTCCAAGTATTAATTTATTATTTCTTTAATTCCACAGTTCCCTTCTTCGCCACATGAATGGCAGAATGTGGCTTCCGAGTTTGCCCAGCGATGGAACTTTCCGAACTGTGGAGGAGCCATCGACGGCAAACATGTTCGGGTCGTCCCACCACCCCATTCGGGATCCTTTTATTATAATTATAAGGGGTTCCACAGCGTCGTGATGATGGCAGTGGTGTCGGCCACCTACGAGTTCCTCTATGTGGACGTTGGCAAGAATGGCAAGATGTGTGATGGAGGAGTTTTTGCCCAGACAGAGTTTGGAGAACGGCTCCTTTTGGATCTGCTGGCCTTGCCACCAGCGGAGCAGAATGTGGAGGGACTACCTTTTGTCTTTGTGGCGGATGAGGCGTTTGGCCTGGGACCCCATTTGATGAGGCCATTCCCGCAACGCACCCTCACCCCTGAGAGGAGGGTGTTCAATTATCGGCTCTTCCTTACCTCCATCCACCTTGCCCCATACAAATGGAACCATGTGGTTATGACGTGCTGTGTGCTGCATAATTTCCTAAGGGTGCATTCAACGAGTTATATATCTTTGAGTGGGCCTGAGGCCTCTTTAATCAATGCAGAAACTTTGGTGGCCCTGGAACCTGGCCGTCCTGGCTTGGCCCCCCCAACCGGACGTGAGGTCCGTAACCAATATGTGGACTATTTTATGGGTAGGGGGGCCATTGAAATGCCAGACAATCTTTAATAATTTTATACCAAAAAAATAAAACTTTTTCTTGAGTAAAGATTGGTTTGGATTTTTTATTGTATAATGTTTGATGTTTCTGGTAGGTTTACCTAGTGCACTTGTTTTGCCATGTGGATTAAACAATCTTTTAATTAGCCTTCATTGTCAGTGTAAACACCAAACATTGATTAGTTCACTCAGCAACACATTTACATAATGAAGCCACAATTATTTGTTGTGTAAAAATACCTTTATTTCTTTTTTTAGGTGGGAAACTTCCTTAGAAATGTGGATGTTCCCTTAATTTCGGGTGTATTAAAACGCATGACCAGCCATGCATAAACAAACTATATTCGTCAAAATTTTGAAAAAGCTAAACATGTGCTAGTCATTAAAGGGTAAAATAACAAAAATACTTATAAAACTCTGCAAGTAAAACGTTATTTGGTGTAAAAACATTAGACACGCCCAAGCACAGCCATGATATTTTGGAGCCTTTCCTCCACCCGCTTTGTATTTGCCCTGATCTCTAGCAAGTCTCCCTTAATTTTTTCGAGGTCACGACAGCAGACCATCAGGTATTGGATCAGGATCTGGGCACTGTGATGTGTCAACTTATTGGGGTCTTCGGCCAGAACTGCACCTAAATGTAAAAAGAAATATGTAGGATAGAATATGTAGGCCTACATCTATTTAACATGCATGTGTCTGGTTTCTCTCTGACCTGTGGTGGTGCCACTTTCCACTTCCACAACATCACATTCCTCTCCATCCTGGGGTTCTGGGGCTATTGTTGTAGGTGTTGCAATTATTGTCTCATCTGAGGTAGCTTTTCGAATCCCTAGGGAGATTGAAAAAAAGGAATAGTTTCATTAGTAGCGACTCAATTTTGCTAAAATAAGAAACATGAAAAAATACTTTGTAATCATTCTTTTGAAGCATGCTCCATTTTAAATTTTACCCCCTGTGCCAACCGGGACAAATGATTGGATACATAGCCCAAACCAGAGCATATACATTTTGAACACAAATTTGACACATTGTAACACCCCAAAGTATCTACACAGGATCACCTGTGTGTGACACCCTCAAGCTTTTTGGCTTTAGGCCCACACTTGTACTACTGCGTTCAGATGTTTCATCAGCTGCTGAGCATTCACTCCCTTAACATTACCATGCATATCGTTTTTTCAAACGAACAAATGTCCTTTGGATTAGCACCCAAAAAATAAGTGAGGCCCAAATTTACTCCCCCAAATAAACCAAAATACATGGGTGTTCACACTGGATGATCCTAAAACATTGTTTGAGGAACTGTACGGAGAAAGAGGTTTAATACGTCCGTTTTACTGTGCGGACGAACCTGAAAGATGGTATCTTTCAGTGTACTATATGAAAGTTAAAAATACACGACAGAATACAAGAAAATAATATGTACCATGGAAACTAAAAAAAAAATTACTTACTTTTAAATATAACTTTCTTGATTCTTTTATATTGGTCGGCCTCCCGCAACTTCAGATCTGACCATCGTTTTCTGAGCTGTTCCTTCGTTCTGCACACCCCGAATTTTTTGTGAAGACTTTTGACCACTTTGCCCATAATTCTGGACTTGACCAGATTAGGCCTTTTATACGGACCATGCTTGGCATCATAATCCTCCTACTTTAAAATGGCGACCATCTCCACCATTTCCTCGAATGACATGTTGGATGCCTTATATCTCCTGGGTCTTGATTTGGGCTCCTCTGGAATTTCATCCTCTGTAGAGGTAATCTCAGCCACCTGTGTCTCCGCCATGTTTTGTTCAGCACTACGAGCGAGAAGGGGCGGGGAAAGTACAATATCGAACGTCAGGGGCGGGGAAAGCGTGCGGAGTTTCACGCATGCGCTGTGTATATCAAGTGAAGATCCATGTCTGGGAAATACGTTCATTTGTCGGGAGAGGGAGTTAGCAACGAACGTCGTGACAAAGGTACCTAACAATTTTACTTTTTGAGGTTCATCAGACGAGGAGATTTGTGTGCTCAAAATATGTAGACAATTCACAGTTGAGGAATGTTGCCTGAAATATATATATTTTTTGGTTTCTCGCTTTTACAGATATCATGAATACTTTTAAAAACCCAGACTTCATGGGGGAGTTCATCGACAAATGGCAAGAGCTCCCTATATTATGGCAAACAAAAAGTGGCGCTAATAAAAATAAAGACGCCAGGAAAGCAGCACTGGAGAGCCTGCTTGCATTTGTGCAAACAAAGATACCCACAACAACTCTCCAAGATGTCAAAAACAAAATTGCGACCATCAGAGGGACATACAGGACCCAGAGGACTATGGTCCTGAGGTCCCAGAGGTCAGGTGCACCAGCAGATAAGGTTTATAAACCCAGTCTGTGGTACTACAGTAAGCTTGCTTTTCTGGATGACCAGCTGGAAGTGCGGGAATCTCTCTCCACCCTTCCCCCCAGAGGTCAATCCAGCCTTCCTTGTACCCAACCCTCCAGCCTTCCCTGCAGCCAGTCCTCCAGCCTTCCTGTCAACCCTGCTCTGGCTTCCTCTGAGGATCAAGATCAGGGCCTTGAGGAGGCAGATTTGGAGATATGGAGCCAGGTAAAGTATTGATATCTATATTTATATCTTACAAAATTGTAGAATTTAAATAGATGTTAGTATTGTTAAAGGTATGTACACTTCTACCAATAAAGTTTGTGAAGAGCAAGATACAGTAGTGGCCTAATTTTATGTGCACAAGACAACAAAACCAGGATGCGGAATCAATGAAAATGACATAACTTTTGGCATTGATTTCAACAATGTCTAGAGGTGAACAATGTCTGTGAATGATGATGTGGCAAAATAATTAATGTCCCTTTCTTTTTTTACAGCCAGAGCAGAGCCAGGAAGAGGGTGATGTTGGGGATCAGGAGGAGGCAGGGCCCAGTGGCACCCAGGAGGAGGCTGGGCCCAGTGGCACCCAGGAGGAGGCTTGGCCCAGCACAAGAGCCCAGATGCCTCCCCTGGTAGTTAAACCACGAGGGCCAAGGAGAGGTAGGCAGGTGGAGGAGGAAACCAGGGCCTTCCTCAGAGAGGCAACAGCGGCCCTCAGAGAGGCACCCTCTGTTGATGAGGGATTTGCCGCAGTCCTCGCCCACAAACTAGGGCAAATGGAGTTGCAGCAAAAAATTTACAGTGAGACCCTGCTATTGAAAGTCATCAATAAGGGCGTGCTGGGTGAACTCACTAGGTACACGAACATAACGGAGGTTGTCCCTACTCCTCCACCTCCTCCTCCTCCTCCTACTACTCCTCCTGCCACAACCTCTCCTCCTGATCCCCAGCCTCCAAGGAAGAAACCAACCAAGGCTGCAGAGAAGGCTGGAGAGAAGGCTACAAGGAAGAGGAGAAAATAATGCCTGCTGTAGTACCACAGACTGGGGACATATAGGACTTATCTGCTGTGGCTCCTGACCTCTTGGAGCTCAAGACAAGATTGGGCTCCTTTTTTTTGGGGATCTAATCTCTATTTTGGTTTGGACATCTTGGATGGTTGTTGTGGGGTCAAAGGGATGCACAAATGCAAGCAGGCTCTCCAGTGCTGCCTTCCACTTTAATTTGTTAATGTTCTGAAATAAAAAAAATGTTAGTGCCCTTAAAAAACTTGACTATGTGATTTGTATTTCAAAAGAGAGCTTGCTAGGGAGCAGGCAGGGACATCTCAAATTATATTATTGTTATTATCAGGGGACACAAACCTCCCTGAGGCCAAATGAGACACATTTGGAAGGTTGTTGTGGTAACTTTACACAAGAATAATTTAAGCCAAAATAATAAAAAAAAGGCCACAAAAAAAAAACACAATAGTAAAATATAATTTAAAGAAAAAAGGAGAATTACATTATTTTATTATTATTAGTATTATTTAGGAGGGAGGTGCGGCTTATAAATAATATTTTACAATCATTAGAGCAATTTGGAATTACTTTAGAAACAAGTTTGGCATAACTCTCAATGTCATTATCAAAAGAGGGTAATTTTAAAGCATTATCAAAAGAAGAACGGAATGCGCAGCATTAAAACGATGCTATTAATTCCACCGTGACGAATGTGCCATCTCCATTTCCAACATTAGCTTTACCAAAACGAGCGCTCCCGTCTCATAGTTGCTTCTGAGCATGCGCGTTTTTTTCACGTCGTGAAAGCATACACACTATCGTTTTTCACGTCGTTAAAAAAAACGACATGAAAAACGACGTGAAAAAAGAGAGCATGTCCGGAATTTTTAATGGCCGTTTTTCACGTCGTTAAAAATGCTCTGGAGCATACACACGATCATTTTTCAGGGCCATTTTTTAAAATGGCAGTTTTAACGGCATGAAAAACGATCGTGTGTACGGGGCATTAGAGCCGGTTTGTCATGGATATGCAGTAATGTTTGTCTGTCAGCTTACCTTTCCTCCTCATGTGTTCATCTTAGAGGCCAGACCCTTTCACCTGGCTTCCTTAATAATCTCCTCCCAGCCTGACTCCACCCCAGGCCCTATCACAGAACACTATATTAACCTGTGCACTGCAAGCCTGCTTTGCTGATCAACGTGTTTGTTAAGCATTGTGTGTTTGGGTTCCTGCCTGCCGTGTGCTACGTCTGTCCCTGTGTTACCGATATTGGCTTGTTCCCGACTATCCCTGTCTGCTTGTGACCTTGACCTTCGGCTTGTCCTTCGTTTATCCTTGTCTGCTTGTGACCTTGACCTTCGGCATGTCCTTCGTTTATCCTTGTCTGCTTGTTGCCCTGACCTTGGCCTTTCCCCTCACTATTCTTGTATCCTGTGCTGCTGCTTCCCCTCTTCCCTCCTTACCCTACGAGGCATGAGCTAGGAGACTCTAGGGGTCGCGACCTGGACCTAGCTGCAGCGTAACATCCTCACCACTAGAGGCTCTGGTGAAGACCTGCTGGGTCTTAGACTCCGCTCCCTGGGGAATCTCGGCTCTAGCTTCCTGTGGATCCCGGTTGTGCTCCTCTGGTCCCGCTTTCCACAACCACCCAGTATCCTATCCGCAGCAGTCAGCCATAGGGTTCACTACCTTGTGGTGCACTCCTGACCCCCTACGGTGTGCATCTGTCATCTGGCCACAGGTGACCTGACACGGTTCACACAGGGGCGGCACGACTTGCCGCGCGACTCTTGCAGGCGATCTGCACACGACTTCGGAGGTGACTTGCAAAATGACTTCTGTATTGAAGTCAATGGAAGTCGCCCTAAAGTCATCCCAAAGTAGTACAGAAAACTTTTTCTAAGTCGGAGCAACTTGTGTCGCTCCTATTAGAATGGTTCCATAGTACAGAACGTAGCGCGACTTCTCAGGCGACTAAGTCGCCTGGCAGGTCGCGCCTGTGTGAACCGGCACTTAATGTTCAAATGTATAATTTTCTAAGATGATTTTATTTGTATTGTATAGTGTGATCCTGTCCGGATACTAGCCCCTGAGGAAGGGACGGACAGTGTCCCGAAACGCGTTGGGCCTTTCAGGACTTTCATGGGAATTCACGTACCATCGCACCATTCATGATTTTAATGTTATAATGTTGTATATTTTGTATAATTAGTGAATAAATTACTATTTTATACATTCTTAGTTGTTGCCCTTAAAGTCCCAATTGGGGGGTTCTTCCGCTTTGATTTACTTCAGGGATGTTCGCAGCACACATTGGTCCTATTTGATGTTCCCTCTATGTCTTGATATATGTCACAGGTCCCAGCATTGGACCGGTGTTCTGTCTATCAAAGTACCCGGGCCAGGAGGGGGGGCTGTATGTGACGGCTAACGCGGGGAACACTCGGTAATTCAAATGAAAGCTGTTACAGCGATGTTCCCCGCTCTGTGATGATTCGACCAGCTCTCTCTTCCCCTGGGCGATCGCTGGGATAAGGGCTCCCATTCAACCCCGCTTGCCAGAGGTGCTCCCCCCCCCTCCGAGGCAGCCCCACACTCGCCAACAATCATTTTCCACTCGCAAAATGTGAGTAGGCGAGTGGAAATTTTGAAGGCTATACTACACTATGAAGTGCTTCCCTCTTCCTTTTATGCATGATAACTCCTGAGGATAGTTTCACATATGCTGGGCTGAGCATTGGATATAGAAAGGAGGGAGAGATGAGGGTGCTCTGGTGAGGCTGAGTATCTGATCCTTAGTAGCAGTGGAGAGATGGCACTGAAGGCAGCACTTTGTAGAGAAGAAGCAGCTCTGGAGGGTCATAAAGGAAAGAGAAAGGCGCCTCTAAGTGCAGTGGTTAACAGATTTATTACAGGCACAATGGGATTAAAAACACCTAAAAGATAGTAAGAGGTCATAGGCATATAATGATTTGTCCTCATGCGGATCTCTGTAATCCACGTCTGTCAGTGGGAGTCCTACAGCTGTCACAGTCCCTGGTGATGTGAATTGGCGAGGAGGTAAAAATGCAATGAGACGGATAAGGTTCTGGAACCAAGCTGGAATGCACGTGGCCAATGTGACATCAGGTGAATGTGGTGGGCGAAGTAGCTGTGCATGCTCCGAAATGCGTTACTGCCCACTACCTTCACCTGATGTATATATACATCTATATCCAATGCTCAGCCCAGCATATGTGAAACGATCCTCAGTAGTTATCATGCATAAAAGGGAGAGGGAAGCATTTCATAGTGTAGTATAGCCCTCAAAATTTCCACTCCCTTCCTTTATGAGTAGTGATGGACGAACATCTAGCGGGACGGTTCGCGAACGCGGGCAAATGTTCGCGAACCGCAGGTTTATTCATTTTAATGGCAGGCGAACATTAAAAACCTCCAGGTCATATTTGCAGCCACAAAATACTTACTAGCTGTGAACACATAGTCCCACAACATGGACAATGACATACCAGAAGTATTAAGCGAATCTGTGATCGACAACGACAAGCATTCTTTTTTTATCTGCAAAATTTTGTCAATTCAGGAGCGCATGAAGGCCATGAAAGAGACGCAAGGCCAGGCTATGAAGGGGTGCAGGAGATGATCCTGCTATTGGAAAAGTTGCCATTATTTTATTTTTATTTTTATTTTTTTTATAAGTTATTGTAGTGGGTATCCCAAATTTAGGGGTGACCTGAGCAATAGTTGGCTCGGGTCTTCTAATTGTTTGGACTCCTCCTTGCTGCTGCTTCACCTGGCGTGCAGTTCCCCTTAGGTGTATAGGTGGTGCTGACACTTGTACCCGGGGTTGAACCACAGGTGATGGAGTGGCTATTGGGTGTCCTCTCTCGGCAGCCATGCAGTGGGCATAGTCTACCCGCTGTGCATGCCGGAAGAGGGTACAAAAGGGGCAGACGCCATTGTTCTGGGCGCGAATACCCGGGGACCTGTACTCAGAGGAGTGTATCCCCTCGAGGGGGGATACGAGCATTGACTGTGGGGTCTCGGGCACCTTCAGCCCGAGGCTACGGAGTTCCAGGTAGGCCCAGTACCTTTAACTGGGTCTACAAAGCCAGAAAGGAAACCCAGGGAGCCCAGGTGAGGGCGACCGCTCTGACTAAGAGGAAGCCAGGGGAGGATCAGTCCCATAACAGGAGGCGAGTGATAAAGATTGCGGTCTCGAGAGAGGCCTGGTGACCTGTCGGAGGGAAGGATTCCTTGCTCCGCAGACTGCCTTTGCGGAGTGCTGCTACCTAAGGAGGGATCTCCTTGACTTTGTCCTTGGAGGGGACTAAGTCACTGTTCGAGCTACATGCCGGCTGCTAGTGCCATTGGGTGACTATCCGGGTGAGCTGTACCCACTCGGGACCGAGTGGCGATGAAGCCAAGAGTGTCCCTGAATCAGTTCTATCTGCTAACCCCTTTCTCTTTTCAACTCTCCGGTTACTGAAGCATAAAAGGAAAATAAACTTGTGTTTGAGTTGAAGCGTGGTGTGGACATTGGCCTTCTTTGGGAAAAGTAAAGACTTGCCTCTAAACTCTAGAGGGGAGAACCAGTGGATGGAAGCAACTTGCTGCGGGACCCAAAAATATGACACTGCTCAACCTCTTCAAATAGGAGGGTACGGGCATATAGTACAGTGTGCTTTTTTTCTACAAGTGAGCCAAAGGTAGAAAAAAGGTCTGTGTGCTACATTTTATAAATCGTTTATACAGTTATGCATATACATGGTCTACTGGTCACATGTGTTGAATTCCTCCGAGATCCATGCCTCATTAATTTTTATAAATGTGAGGTAGTCAACACTGTCGTGAGCTAGGCGAGTGCGCTTATCGGTCACGATCCCCCCTGCTGCGCTGAACGTCCTTTCGGACAGGACACTGGACGAGGGGCAAGCCAACAGTTCCATTGCAAATTGTGCAAGCTCTGGCCAGAGGTCAAGCCTGCCCACCCAGTAGTCCAGGGGTTCATCAGTTCTCAGAGCGTTCACATCGGCCGTTAACCCGATGTAGTCGGACACCTGTCAGTCTAGGCGTTCCCTGATGCTGGATCCAGATGACACCTGTTGATGGGTCGGCTGAAAGAATGATCTCATATCAGAAGTGACCAATACATCTTCAAACCGCTCTCTTCTTGCAGGCGCTGTTGGATTGGTACCCGCAACTGTTTCTCTGGGAGTGAAAATTCCTCTGCCAGCGCACGCAAAAGCAGAATGCAGCATTTCTCTAAGCAAGGCCTGGAAGTACTCCATTCTGACAGCCCTCTGTGATGGTGGTAACGATTCTGCTATTTTTTGTTTGTACCGGGGGTCCAAGTACGTTGCCACCCAGTAATGATCCTTGCCCTTTATGCTTTTTATATGGGGGTCCCTCTTAAAACACTGGAGCATGAAGGCCCCCATTTGCACTAAACTGGAAGCGGTGTGGTGGCCTGGCTCCTGCTCATCATCCAGGATAATGTTGTCCTCGTTCTCCTCCCCCCCATCCACGGACAACAACAGGGATCCCAGAAAGGTTTAAAGCATGCTCTTCTTGCTCCTCCTCATCCGCCCCGGCACCATCCTCCTCTGACTCCTCTTCAGACTCCTGTTGACTTGTCTCAGATAGAGTAGCCCCCCCTGGGAATTCATCCAGCATTGTGACTTCCTCATCTTCCTGCTCCTCGACGGCTTGATCAATGACACAACGCAATGCACGCTCCATAAAGAAGGCGTAAGGTACGATGTCACTGATGGCGCCATGGCTGCGACTGACCAGTTTGGTGATCTCATCAAATGGCTGCAAAAGTCTGCATGCGTCGCGCATGAGCAGCCACTAACGTTTGGCCGCAGAGTTTGTACAGGTAGTCGTTAGGGATGAGCCGAACACCCCCCCGGTTCGGTTGGCACCAAAACCTGCGAACGGACCGAAAGTTCGCGCAAACTTTAGAACCCTATTAAACACAATGGACGCGAACGTTCGAAATCAAAAGTGCTAATTATAACGGCTGATGCCTTGTACACACGACCGATTTTCTCGTCCAAAACCGGCAAGAAAAGTGCCGCGAGAGCTTTTTTCTCGAGAAAACCGTTCGTGTGTATGGTTTTACGACGAGAAAATTGCCGTGAATATCGATGAGAAAATAGAGAACCTGCTCTCTATTTTCTCGTCAGGATTCCAGATTTCCTCGTCGTGTTTCTCGTCGGCCTGTTTTGTGACGAGAAAATGGTTCGTGTGTATGCTTTTACGACTCTTCCAAAAGCGCGCATGCTCACAAGCAACTATGAGACGGGAGCGCATCTTCTGGTAAAACAAGCCTTCGTAATGGAGATAGCACATTCGTCACGCTCAAAATTTTTGCACCATTTAAATGTTGTGCATTGAAATCTTCGTTAGAATGTGACATTAATCCAAACGAATGAACTTCTTTTGCTGCTGATATTCACACAGAGTTATGACTATCTTTTTTTAACCTTTTTCATGCTGCTCTTAAGAAGATTTATGTGTATTATATCGTGCAAGTTTTTAGGAATATTTAAAAATTAGTTATTTTTCTAACTGATGTTAATTGTAATTTCGCTATGTTTTGGTAGTGATCTCCCATTGAATCTTTTAATATATATGATTTAAATTTTACACACTTTTTTGGGAAACACGATTTAGTTATTTTTTGGGGGGGTTGTTATCTGTCCCTTTTTTTGTCAGTCAAATGTATCTGCTTACTCCAAAGCTAGATTTTACATTTTTACAAATACACATAGTCAAGTATGAACTTAAAGAAAAATAACATTTATTCATGTTTGAACTAAAATAAAGAGAAGGCAGCGCTGGAGAAGCTGCTGCCATTTGTGCATCCCAGGGACCCCAGAGCACACAGCAACCCTGTGTGGACACTAACATTGGGAGCTTGAGAACACTCCCAATGTTACACTCACAATCTGATGCTGGCCTCCCAGAGGTCAGGAACAGCAGCAGGTGATATATATGTCCCAAGTGTGTGGTACTACAACAGGCTGCCTTCTGTCCGACCACAATGAAGCAAGGCCATCACTTCCTCGTCTTCCTGGCAACCTTCCCTGCAACCTTTCCTGAAGCCTTCCATGCAGCCTTCCTTCTTCGTTTGGCTGGAGGCTGGGCCACTGGAGGGGTACTCCTGTCAGGAGGAGGAGGAGGTGGAGGAGAAGGGGGTGGCGCAGAAGAACAAGGTGGAGGTGGAGGAGAAGGGGGTGGGGCGGAAGAAGAAGGTGGAGGTGGAGGAGAAGGGGGTGGGGCGGAAGAACAAGGTGGAGGTGGAGGAGAAGGGGGTGGGGCGGAAGAACAAGGTGGAGGTGGAGGAGAAGGGGGTGGGGCGGAAGAACAAGGTGGAGGTGGAGGAGAAGGGGGTGGGGCGGAAGAAGAAGGTGGAGGTGGAGGAGGAGGTTGAGGTTGGGACAGTTGTGCTACCTCACAAATGGCGGTATTGGGGGTAATTTTTTCCATCACCCCCTTGTTGAGCAAGGTGATGAGCAGGGGATCGCATAGGAGGCGTTGCCCCATGCTCATCACCTTGAACTTTGCCTCCACTAGGCCGGCAATGGCCTCTTCAGGGGATGTGGGCTCTTTGAGGGTGGCATGGGCCTCTTTAATAAGGGCCATTGCTGCCTCACTGGTGGTCCTGTCCCTCCTGCCTCTTTTGGGAAGCCGGATGGGAGGCACCTGGGATCTGGTGCTTCTCCTTTGCCCTGCCACCTCCTGGCTGCCACTGGGCCCTGCCACCTCCTGGCTGCCACTGGGCCCTGCCACCTCCTGGCTGCCACTGGGCCCTGCCACCTCCTGGCTGCCACTGGGCCCTTCCTCTTGGCTGATTTCATCCTGTGTATGAAAAAGGGACATAGTTTAATATGTTGTTTTAATCTTTGCATCAAACTTTATAAACATGATTGAAGCAATTAGAATGTAAATCCAGAAATCATTTTTTATAATTTACACCTACATCAGATTGACTATTTAGCACCCAATTAAGTGCAGACTAATGTCTCGAGATCTTGATTTCACTTGTGGAACCCAAAATATTGTATGTTTCTCATCTTGACATATTTGTCAAACATTAATTTTATCCCAATACATTTTCATTTAATACTATACCTGGCTCCAGATGGCCAAATCAGGATCATCCAGGATGGCTGCCTCCTCTTGCTCCAGAGAAGGCTCAGGTTGGCTGCAGGGAAGTCTGGGGGGAAGAGTGGAGAGTGATGGCCTTGCCTCAATGTGGTCATCCAGGAAGGACATCCTGCTGTAGTACCACAAAATCGGGACATACACATCATCTGCTGCTGCTCCTGACCTCTGAGAAGCCAGGACCTTAGAGCGTTCAGTCCTGTAGGTGCCTCTCAAGCTCCCAATTTTAGTGTCCACTTGTTTTGCTGTGGCTGTGGGCACCTTGGTCTGCACAAATGGGAGCAGCTTCTCCAGCGCTGCTTTTCTCACCCCTCTTTTTTTATGGATGGGGTTTTTCGTCTCCCACAGAGCGGGCAGCTCCCTTACCCGGTCAATAAATTCCGCCAGGAACTCTTTGTCGCTAATAAAGACATTCATATTGTATCTGCAAGTTTAAGAAATAATATATAACTAATGTGAGGCAAACAGTCTAACCTCCTTAACATCGTAGTCACCATATATATCCTACAACATTCTCAAAACAGTATAGGCCAACAATTTGTACAAGTCACAAAATCACATACCTTCGTTCGCACGTCCGTCACTTGAACTCCTCTCTCCGCACACCGAACGTACTATAGTCACATGTGTGTTTGCTATATACACACCACACATGCGTCAAAATTCGAACACGTCGCTCCGCACACGTCGCCCGCCCATGACGTTCTAACTAACATCTTTTCCCCGCCCCTTCTCTTTCGGCGCGCAGACAGATATGGCGGAGTTACAGCAGGTGTCTGATAATTCCGCAACTAACGAGGAGGAGACAAGCCCGGAGACCGAGGAAACGTCACGATCAAGGAGGAGATTCAAGGCATCGAATATGTCTTTTGCGGAGATGGCGGAGATGGTGGACATCTTGCTCAAGTCTGATTATGACGCAAAGCATGGGCCGTATAGCAAACCAAATAGAAGGAAGGCCAAAATCCTCACTAAAGTCGTGAAGAGTCTGAAGACGAATTTCGGGGTGAAACGCTCAAATGAGCAGCTCAGAAAGAGGTGGTCAGACCTCAAACTGAGGGAGCCAGAGCAGTTAAGGAGCATTAAGAGAATGCTCGCTAAAAGTAAGTAAAATGTACACTTTTATGCTATTAATCCTTTTCTAAACTGACATGTTGCTGGTTTTTTTGGTTTTTCTTATTGAACTCCCTTCCAAAATGTTATATTTTGAACTTGGTTGGGCACAGTAATCGTTCGTTACGTTACAGACACTTCGTTCGGCCACTATCCGCTGTTTTGGATTATTTTACAGCCACAAAAGTAATTAGACATCTGCCATTTTTTCGCAAATTTGGGGCACAAAGTTTTAGGCTAGATGATGTGTTTGTAAAGAGAATGAAATGCAAACTTTAGTCAGTGTAAAGGAGAGGACACTCAGCAGCTGCTTCCACATCTGTACTTTTGAGCACTATAGTGTGGGCCACCAGACCCGCCTTTTTTGGGTGTCCCACACAGGTGCTTCCGAGAATTTTTGTGTTGCCTACATGTCTAAAAAATGACAGACAAAGGTGAATACTAAGCATATTCTTGTTCAGAAATAATGCATTCATCTTTAAATTCCGCCCAAACACACACTTGTACCCCACTTCCAAGCAATTTAGCCTGTTTTTTGGTTTAACATAGAGAATTTCTGTGTGATAACTCTACCTTTTGTTTGATTCTCATAGGGGAGAGAAGACTGGGAGGAGGACACTCCAGGGAGCACAAGAACCCCACAGCTTCACAAGAACCCCAAACTCCCAAAGACCCACAAACGAAGGATGTAGAGGAAGTTGAGGTGGAGGAAGGAGAAGTGCAGGAAGGAGAGGTGGATGACGTTGTGGAACTGGTCACCACAACAGGTCAGTATCTGTCACCACAGCTTCAGGTAAGAGATGTAGGCCTGCAGAGTTATAATACCTTTTTATTTTGTTTTTAGGGGATGTGAATGTTGGGGTGAAGGATAGTACAGGTTTCTCTGCTGACAGTGCCCTCCGCCTCATCCAGCAAGTGATGGAATGTAGCACGGAACTGGACAAAATTAAAGAAAGAATACATGTGATGGATCAAACATTTAAAGACATTCTCGATGTTTTGGGGAGAATTCAATAAGGCATCCCAACCCCCTTTTTTCTCATGTTTGTTCTTCAACTTTTAAAAAACTTTTTGACAATCAAACCAGCCAAAAATTGAATCTGCACACAGTGTGTCAACATGTGCTATCTGCCATCAGGGGATATCCATGTACGTCTTTTGGGGGTGCAACCCCTTCCTCGTATCTAAAGTAGGTGAACTGAGGAAGGGGTTGCACCCCCAAAACACGTCCATTGATCACCCCTGATGGCAGATAGCACATTTTGACAATAGGGATCAGGAGTCTAAAATCCCTATAGGAAAATAATCCCAATTGTGTGCATATTCAATTTTTGGCTGGGCAAGGGGTGGCAGGACCCCATATTAGGACGGGCACATAGAGACATATAGTTTGTGTAAGTGAATGTCTCAGATTGCTCCGAGGTATCCAATTTTGTAATTTTTGGAATGCAACTGTTGTTTTTGTATTTTCCTAAGAAAACAATTGCCGGTTTGTGGCCAGGCAAACAAAAAATGTAAAAAAAAAAAAAAAGTGTGTGAATTTGCACATAGTAAAAGATTTGAACACAAACAACGTGTAGCTTCTTTTTCTAATATGCTCTAACCTGATTTGGTACATTTTTTAAGGTTACATAGTGAAATGGTTGGTATTTACTAAAGGAAAATACACTTGGCACTACAAATGCACTAAGACAAACTAGGAGACAGGAAACCAAGAAAAGTTAGAAGTTTAAACAAGATTTTTATTTGTATCGTTAGACAGCAATCTTTAGACATAGCCTGGCGTAGGAATTGCCCTCCTACCCGTGAAATAGTCCATGCATTTGTCCCGAACCGCACGGGCATTTTGGGGGGGCAAGCCAGCACGGGCAGATTCCAGGCCCGGCAGGGGATTATCAGGGGAAAGTCCAGCCTCAGGCAAAACTGAGGCCATATATGAATTCGATTTGCGGCAAAGAAAATTGTGTAGCACACAGCAGCATAACACTACATAGTTTATTTTGTAGTCCGCCAAGTGGATGGGAGTCCTAAAAAGGCGGAACCGGCTGGCCATTATGCCGAAGGCATTTTCAACGACTCTTCGGCCCCTGGCCAGCCGGTAATTGAACACCCTCTTCTCTGGGGTCAGGGTCCTCTGAGGAAATGGCCTCATAAGATGTGGTCCGAGCCCGAAGGCTTCATCAGCCAAAAAAACAAAGGGGAGTCCTTCAAAATTCCCTGCATCCGGTGGCAATGCAAGGTCGTCACTTTGGAGACGGAGGGCAAACTCCGTCTGGATGAAGGATCCCCCATCGGACATCCGGCCATTCTTCCCTACATCAACATAGAGGAATTCATACCGTGCTGACACCACCGCCATCAGCACAATGCTATGAAACCCCTTGTAATTGAAGTAGTAGGACCCAGAACGGGGTGGCGGCACGATGCGGACCTGCTTCCCGTCTATGGCACCACCGCAGTTGGGGAAGTCCCACCGCGTGGCAAACTCCGATGCCACAGTCTGCCATTCCTGTGGCGTGGAAGGAAGCTGTGGAGTCAAACAAGATGAAAAAATATTAGAATACACAAATCAAACATTACAAGTATATTGTAAGAAAATACATTAGAGGCCAACATCAAGCAAAGTCTACGTTTATTAAGGTGTTTTAAATAAGTATAATGGAAGGCTCATGTATCATATTCATCACCCACTATGATGGTCCATTAATAAATTATAATGGGGAGGGGGGGGGAGATGTGTTTGGCCACAGGATAGCATTGCAGTGGCGGTGCGTCCAGAGTGGGCGCTGGAGCACTGCCCCCTCTCTCCTGTGCCCGTCACTCAGAACAATACATAGGTTTATGCCTTGCATTAACCTATGTATTGTCTATGCCGCCCACTATTCAGGTGGATGGCCCCCTGTTAAGCGACCGACATATGAAGAACTGCGGCATTTATGGGCTTAAAATTGCATAGCAGAAACAGTAAGGAAAATTGTCTTGCACATTACAGCCTGAGGGATGTAATTGGCTGCAGAAAAGTTAAATAGGGGACGCAGGGGGGGCATTCCTTGGGTAAACACTGACAGGCTGCTCTGCCAATCATGTTCACCAAGTCTGTTTAATGGTAACATAATTGGCTGATGCAACATCAAGGGAAGGAGAAGACATCAAGGACAGAAGAAGGATGGCGCTGACCACAAGAAGGTAAGTGCAGGGCTGGGGGGGAACTGGCTGCATTGGAGGGGACAAAATGGCTGCATTAGAGGGAAAAAAATGGCTGCATTGGAGGGGACAAAATGGCTGCATTGGAGGGAACAAATGGGGGCGTTTAATAGGCACCAGAGCAAAAAAGGAGGAAGTTTATTTCCTAAATTGGGGTTTGAACCCCCAAACATTTGGAGCAACAGGCGCCCCTGCTGGAAAGGTTAGTGAAGGGAAATATGCATGGAGGAGAAAAAAGGGGCAATCTAAAGCTTCAGACATACATGAGGACAAAGGGGACATTCTCAGCATATTACAATCATGGTAATTAGGGAAGGATGAAAGAAATACAATACATTAGCATACATGAAATACATAAAATGTGATGTTAAAGGAGAAAACTTACCCTAATATAGTCCTCCTGCAGGACTTGTATAATGGCAGAACAGGTGTCTGGGATTATGAGGCCCAGAGCCTGGGGGGAGATGCCTGTCGTGAACTTCAAGTCCTGAAGACTTCTCCCTGTCGCCAGGTACCGTAAGGTGGCGATGAGCCTCTGCTCAGCACTGATGGCTTCCCGCATAACGGTGTCCTTCCTGGTAATATAGGGGGACACCAAAGCCAACAGTTCCTGAAAAACGGGGTCAGACATCCGCAGAAAATTCCTGTAGTCCTCAGGATTATTCTCGACGATCTCCCGCAGCAGAGGCATGTGGCAGAATTGGTCCCGCTGGAGCAACCAATTCTTGGTCCATGAACTCCTCCTCACACCATTCATGGACTGGTCTTGGTCCAAAACAAGCAGACCAACACCAATCGCACACACAGCACGAACTCGACGACGAGAACGTCCAGGCGACATGGCTAGGAAACGGTCGTCTTATCAGAACGTACAGAACAGAACGCACTTTAGAACAGCAAGGACTATGAATAACGAACTGAAAAACAGAAACGAACAGGCAAGAATGCACTGTAAAACAGATACGACCTGCCTAGACGCCCTGAAAGTCAAGATACGAACCCACAAGCACAAATTGAACCGCAGAAAACGATCTGAAAAGTACGAAGACTGAAAAGCACGAATCGTCTCTTCCCAAACTTTTACTTCACACGCGGTAACACGAGATCAGCAAAAGCAGCCCAAGGGGTGGCGCCAAGAAAAAAGATCTTCCCCTTTATAGTGCCGTCGTACGTGCTGGACGTGACCGCGGAGAACAACGAGGAAATTGGGAAATGTCAGTGTGTACGCATGGAAAGCTTGACGAGAAAATCGACAAGCTTAACAAGAATCTCGTCGAAAAAAACGACGTGTTTTTTACGACGAGAAACTCGGACGTGTGTACGAGGCTTAATATGCAAGTTATTTTCCATAAACGGGTTTGGAGACCCTGGTCCCGGCCCAGGGGACATGTATCAATGCAAAAATAAGTTTTAAAAACTCTAGTTTTTTTCAGCAGCAGTAATTTTAATGATGCATAAAGTGAAAAAAAAAGTGAATTATTCATTTAAATATCGTACCTGGGGGGTGTCTAAAGTATGCCTGTGAAGTGGCACATGTTTCCCGTGTTTAGAACTGTCCCTGCACAAAATGACATTTCTAAAAGGAAAAAAAAGCCATTTAAAACTGCTTGCGACTTTAATGTAATGTCTGGTCCGGCAATATGGATGAAAATCATTGAGAAAAATGGCATGGCTACCCCATCAACCCCCCCCCCCCCCAGCCCATTACCAGCCCCTTTGGGTCTTGTATGGATATTAACCACTTAACAACCACCTGCCGACAAATAACGTCGACAAGGTGGTTGCTTAACTCTGGGAGGACGTTATATAACGTCCTCCCAAAATCGCGCTCCCGCGCGCCCCCTGGGGCGCGCACACGGGAAACTCCGTGACCGCCGGGTCCAGAGGACCCGGCGGATCACGAATCACGGTAAATCACCGCTGATAGCGGCCGTTTACCACGTGATCGCTCCGTCAAATGACGGAGCAATCACTTGTAAACAGACCGGCGTCATTTGATGACGCCGGTTCCTCCCTCCCCTCTCTGTACCGATCGGTACAGTGTGAGAGGGGAGGGGGAGGGAGCGGATGGCAGCAGCAGCACTGTGGGCTGGATCTGTGACAATTGCAGTCACAGATCCATCCATCCATCCATCCCTGCTCAGCCATCCCTGTGCTATACCCTGCCAATACTCTGCAAAATACCCTGCCAATACTCTGCAATACCCTGGTGCAATACTCTGCAATACCCTGGTGCAATACTCTGCAATACCCTGGTGCAATACTCTGCAATACCCTGCGAAATACTCTGCAATACCCTGCGAAATACTCTGCAATACCCTGGTGCAATACTCTGCAATACCCTGGTGCAATACTCTGCAATACCCTGGTGCAATACTCTGCAATACCCTGGTGCAATACTCAGCAATACCCTGCAAAATACTCTGCAATACCCTGCACAATACTCTGCAATACCCTCCACAATACTCTGCAATACCCTCCACAATACTCTGCAATACCCTGCAAAATACTCTGCAATACCCTGCAAAATACTCTGCAATACCCTGCGCAATACTCTGCAAAATACTCTGCAATACCCTGCACAATACTCTGCAATACCCTGCACAATACTCTGCAATACCCTGCACAATACTCTGCAATACCCTGCACAATACTCTGCAATACCCGCCACAATACTCTGCAATACCCTCCACAATACTCTGCAATACCCTCCACAATACTCTGCAATACCCTCCACAATACCCTGTGCAATACCCTCCACAATACCCTGTGCAATACCCGTGCAATACCCTGCCATACACCGCAATACCCTGCCATACACCGCAATACCCTGCCATAGTCCGAAATACTCCGCAATGCCCTGCAATACTCCGCAATGCCCGGCAATACTCTGCAATGCCCGGCAATACTCCGCAATGCCCAGCAATACTCCGCAATGCCCGGCAATACTCCGCAATGCCCAGCAATACTCCACAATGCCCGGCAATACTCTGCAATAACCACTTCCCGCCCTCCGGCCGTCATATGACGTCCTTGACTTTGTGCGGGGATATCTGAATGATGGGAGCAGCTACAGGCATCATTCAGATATTAGCTTTTTCAGCCGGCGATTCCCTACACCATAAGAACAATCATAGCGGCTGTTCCGCCGCTTGATCATTCTTACGGGAGGCGAGAGGGGATGTGTCCCCCCCCCCCCCGCCGCCCTCCGGTGCTTCTACCGACTCACCGCTACGATCAAAGCCAGGATTGTTGTTTTTTTGTTTTTTTTTTTTTTCAGGCTTCCCAGCCTAGAGGTGAGATGTGGGGTCTTATTGACACCCCCCCCCCATATCTCACTGTAAAGAGGACCTGTCATGCCATATTCCTATTACAAGGGATGTTTACGTTCCTTGTAATAGGTATAAAAGTGATCAAAAAATGTTTAGGGCGGAAAAACATGTCAAACTAAAATAAATAAAGTAAAATGAAGAATAAAATTTTTTTTTTTTTTAAAGCGCCCCTGTCCCCGTGAGCTCGCATACAGAAGCGAACGCATACGTAAGTCCCGCCCACATATGAAAACGGTTTTCAAACCACACATGTGAGGTATCTCTGCGAACGTTAGAGCGAGAGCAATCATTTTGGCCCTAGACCTCCTCTGTAACTCAAAACATGTAACCAGTAAAAATATTTAAAGCGTCGCCTATGGGGATTTTTTAAGTAGCGAAGTTTGGCGCCATTCCACGAGTGTGTGCAATTTTTAAGGGCGACATGTTAGGTATCTATTTACTCGGCGTAACTTCATCTTTCACATTATGCAAAAACATTGGGCTAACTTTACTGTTTTTTTTTTTTTTTAAGCACAAAACATTTTTTTTCCGTAAAAAACGCGTTAAAAAAATTGCTGCGCAAATATCGTGCGAGTTAAAAAGTTGCAACAACCACCATTATATTCTCTAAGGTCTTTGCTAAAAAAAAATATATAATGTTTTGGGGTTCTATGTAATTTTCTAGCAAATAAATGATGATTTTTACATGTAGGAGAGAAATGTCAGAATTGGCCTGGGTTCTCCAGAACGCCTGAAGGTGCTCCCTGCATGTTGGGCCTCTGTATGTGGCCACGTTGTGTAAAAGTCTCACACATGTGGTATCGCCATACTCGGGAGTAATAGCAGAATGTGTTTTGGGGTGTAATTTGTGGAATGCATATGCTGTGTGTGAGAAATAACCTGCTAATATGACAATTTTGTGAAAAAAAAAAAAGAGAAAAAAAAAATCTTGATTTTGCAAAGAATTGTGGGAAAAAATTACAACTTCAAAAAACTCACAATGCCTCTTTCTGAATACCTTGGAATGTCTTCTTTCCAAAAAGGGGTCATTTGGGGGGTATTTGTACTTTTCTGGCATGTTAGGGTCTCAAGAATTGAGATAGGCCGTCAGTACTTCAGGTGTGATCAATTTTCAGATATTGGCACCATAGCTTGTGGACTCTATAACTTTCACAAAGACCAAATAATATCCACCAATTTGTACTTATTTTTACCAAAGATATGTAGCAGTATAAATTTTGGCCAAAATTTATGAAGAAAAAATAGTAATTTGCAAAATTTTATAACAGAAACGAAAAAAAAATCATTTTTTTACAAAATTTTCAGTCTTTTTTCTCTTATAGCGCAAAAAATAAAAAACCCAACAGTGATTAAATACCACCAAAAGAAAGCTCTATTTGTGTGAAAAAAAGGACAAAAATTTCATATGGGTACAGTGTTGTATGACTGAGTAATTGTCATTCAAAATGTGAGAGCACCGAAAGCTGAAAATTGGTCTGGTTATTAAGGGGGTTTAAGTGCCCAGTGGTCAAGTGGTTAAGGGGAACCCCGCACCCAAAATAAAAAAGGGCCCTATATACTCTGAACAGCAGTATACAGATGGTGCAAACAAGACAGGGACTGTAGGTTTGTTCTTAAGTAGAATCTTTTTCTAATTTGGAACAGGTACATTTTTTAAGTGTAGCTCTAGCCCAAAAATCTATTTTTAAGCTTTTTGGAGAACATAGGGAAGGGTTATCACCCCTGTAACATTTGTTTTGCTGTCTGTGCACCTGTTCAGAACAATGACAAATGTCTTTTTTTTATTATTGAAACAAGGATTGGTGATAAAGCATCAGTAGAGAGGAGACACCTTTTTCCCATATTAACTCTTACAGGGGAGAACTTCACTTCCTATGGGTAGATTTCCTCTCACTTCGTGTTGTCTCCTTCCATTTGCAAGTAGGATTCGTTTGTAAGTTGAATGTTGTTTTGCTTGTGTCTATCTAGCAAGGTTACTCTGTGGTATATCAAGGAAGCTGAGACTTCTGCAGTGTGTAAATGTGCTTTTACTATACAAGAGGCTGTACATACTGTAAGGTATCAACCAATATGAACTAATATTCATGATTAGAGTCCTCTTTAAATATATGTATTAGTACAGAATATGTTTTTCTGAACTGTAAAACAGAATGTGACTTTTGTGGTCAAACTAATCTTTCTTCTGTGTAACTGACAGCCAAGTATATTTAGACTTTGTGGTTAGGCCTTTTCTGGGAAAAAGTCTATCTTACTTCTGCTTTTTAACTGACAGATTGACCAACTAACATCTGGTGTTTCTTATCTTCCTGTTTCAAATGTCAGAACATGTCTAGTTTGACCACAATTGACGTATGTTAACTGACCGCTTTTGCAGAAGTCAAAAAACCTGTTAGAATTTATTTTTGTCTAAATCATGAGGTTTTTGCTTATTGCTGATTGGTCCATACAATTCTCCTGCTGTGTATAAAAAAAGGGACATGTAACCATTAAAACCATATTCCTGTATACCATTCACTGTTTATTGGTGTCTTGAATATCCGGCCGGTCAGAGAGACTTCCACAGATTCCGAGTCCAGCTCGAGCCAAGAAGGTCCAACAGAACCAGAACCTTTCAGTGGTGGCAGCGGTGGGATGATCCAATTGAACAGGTAAGACCCCCTTTAATTATTATTGGGAACAACAGTCTTGCCTTGTCAATTGGTTCACCATAAAGTAGACTCTCGAGAAAACTACAAGTTTTCTGGGACTCTGTTAAGATTGAAAGGTAGATTTAGAATAGATACAGAGGGTCTCGCTAGGTTGGCCAGACCAGGTTATTAGATTGAGGAAGAATCTTAAATTCTTCTCTACATAGGACGGATCTGTGGAAACTCTATTCCTAAAGGTGTACACAAAAAGGGTTACCTTTTTAAATGTCGACTGTATATTGTTGTCCTGAATGTAAAACTGGTTTATTGTTTGCTTATAAAGGGAAGACCACGTCATTAGTGGCGATTGTTCCAGGGGGGTATCATGTCAAAATTGGCAAGGGTCCTATGTTCCAGGGATCAAAACAACATATGTTAAGATTTAATATACATAATTCTTTATCATATAGTTTGACACTCGAGGGCCTAAGTGTGGCTGAAATCCAGTGTCTAATTATATACCAAAAAAAAAAAAGGAGAACACTGGGTTCCTTGTCATAAATCTATAAATTGTCATAAGTTTAAGGACATTTTCCACCCCTGGAACGAAATAGAGAAAGCAAGTCTGAATTTTTTTAATTTTAAAGTATAAGTATTATTGTTTGCTATAATGGGTAATCAAGCAGGAAAGAAAGCTGAAGGTAAGCAGCACCAACCCTCTCCGATTGATTACATTAAAGTCAATTATGGGAAAAATTATACTGATCCTTTTTGGTCACTAGTTTTAAAAAGAGCACATCAGTTAGAAGTGCCATGTTTGGGGAAATACGGACCATGTTCCGAGGAAGAGAGTGGGAGGAAGTGACCAGAATATGTGGCCAACAAAAACAGTATAATTATCCCATAAAAGACCTTGACAAAGATTACATGACAAAATGTTGTAAGATTTGGGCAAAGGGTATGAAGGAATATAGAAAGAAATATACAAGTGTAAAAATGTAAAAGAAAGAGCAATTAGAAGACGCAATAGGAAGTCCATCAGCTCCCCCTAATTTTTATCAAGAAAAACCCCCTCCATATGCGATGGTAAAAGATGAATCCCTTGTCCCAAAGAAAATATACCCCTCGTTAGATCCAAATGTTATAGCAGGAGTATTAACCATAGCTAAACAAAAGGGAACTAATTGGTTACGGGAGGGGGAAGATAGAAGACAGATAAAGGAACGTTTAAGTCAATTAGTAAAGGAGGAAGAACAGTGTATTATTAAAAAAGAGGAAGATGAAGAAAAAGTGATAGAAGGAAAGCTGAGGAGGATAAGGATGATGAGGCAGTGGGTGGCATGACCTCGGGGATAGAAGCCCTCAAATTCCCAGTTATTCACATGGGAGAAACCCAGGTCCATATCCCACTCCCCCTTGGGACGTTAAGGGATATTAAATATCTTTGCCCAAAGCCACGCAAACACCCCAGAGAGGCAGCTCTGTTCTTACAGAGACATTGCGCGGGCACTGGCATGAATGCCGATGACTGTGCAATAATAATACAGACAGTGGATCCAGATCCTATCTGCAATGTAGAAGTTAAGACATTATTTGCTGATAATGACCCCTTTAAAAAGGCAAAGGGATGGGAATCATTTTGGGCAGCTGTTTGGCAGTAAAGTTACAAAGGAGAGAGCGCTTTGAAGATAATGTGCACTGCAAAGCAGGGACCGGGAGAAAACTTTTATTCATTTTGTAAATGGGTACACCAGTTATACAAAGATACAGGAATGGAGAACCCTGAACTGTATGTGAGCACAGTCATGTCCGGGGGAGATCCCAAAACAACACAGTTACTTAAATTAATTACCCCCAATTGGTCAACATTAAAACCTGATGCCTTTCTCAAAGACATTAAAAAAGCGTGCATCCTCTGGCTTATTCACTACAAAAGGAGGGGTATTTCCCTCATTTAACCCCGAACAGATAGAAAGCCCGCAGTTAGCTGCTGCACAAATGGTTTTCCCTTATACACAACCAGTTCCCCAACAATAACAAGCATATCCCCAGGATAACCAGCAGGGTTATTTCACATGCAGGGACATGGGACATTGGAAGTCAGAATGCCCCCTTAGGAGAGGAACAAGTAGGGCAGCTAACCGCAGGGGTAATATGGGAAGAGGCAGATTGCCCGTTGGTACAGTTCATGACCAACATCTTTTTAAATGAGTTTTGCCATTCTGACTGACCACTTCCTCTGGGAAGAGACCTAATGTCAAGTTTAAACATTCACATCAAATTTACAAAAGATGGGGGCCGGCTAGCTACATCAGAAATCTGTGATTTGTCTAACCCAAAAAAGACAGGATTTTAGAGGGTACTTTATGTTACTACCGGCACACCTTGAAGCACACCCTATATGGGCACTGCATACATTGTACACCATACAAGCCCATCATTGGGGAAGGAGCAGTAGTACATTACCAAAAACAATATCCCCTGTCAGAAGGAATACTGAAACATACAATCAGTCCCTGGAAGACCCCCATTCACCCAGTCAAAGCCAGTGGTGAATGGCGCTTTGCACAGGACCAAAGGGCCCTGAACAAAGCTATTGTCCCCCTTCCACCTTTTGTTGCGGATATTGCTACAATATTTTGTGAGATACCGGCAACGTCCAAGATCTACATGGTCATTGATTTAAGTATCGCGTTCTCTTCCATACCTGTTGCAGAGGAAGCCCAAAATTACTTTAAACCTGGGCTAGGCTCCCGCAAGGCTTTGCGAACAGTCCTGCAGCATGCTCCATGGTCTTGAATCGATCTTTGAGCGATTGGGTACCAAAAGAAGGCTCAGTGTTGCTTCAGTATGTGGATGTCCTATTGCTGTGTAATGAAAATGAGGTCAGCTGTGCGGAGGACTCAGAGCACCTACTAACTCACCTCGCCTCAAAAGATCACTTGGTGTCTCGCAAAGAGATCCAGTGGTGCAGGTCGCAGGTTGAGTACTTGGGGTGTATAATCCAAACCGAACGTTTGGTGTCACCAGCTCGAGTCAAGGCACTGTCCTCCTGGAGTCCACCAAGAGACAAGTCAGCGCTTCTCTCTTTCCTAGGGTCCATAATATACTGCAGGCAGTGGATACCTGATTGCTCTTATTATGATTCTATCCTAAGGTCTGCTACCCTGCAGGATGCCCCAAAGTTTATTGATTGGACAACAGAGAGGGATAAGGCTTTCACAGCATTAATCAGCTCTCTAAGGCAAGCCCCTGCATTGGGACTTACAGAGTGCGCAGGGCCTTTTTCATTGTACTGTGTGGTATCTGGACCTACGGTTGCAGCGGTCCTAGCACAATCACATGGGAATTCTCTGAGACCCGTATCATACATCTCAAAGAAACTTCCAGATCAAGTTCAAGGTATGCCACATTGCTTACAGGCCGTAGCAGCCTGTGCAATGGCAGTACAAGAGGCTTCAAAGGTGGTTCTGGGACATGACCTCACACTGTATACTACACACCTCATGACAAACATGAACACACAACACATGACAATGCAAAAAGTGCAGCGGCTATGAGATTATCTTGCTAAAAACACATAATCTAACCATAAAATCATGTTCAGAAACCTCAAAGCCCATTAGGTTTTTACACTCAGGAACACGATTGCACTGAGGTACTTGCAGAAACTACCCTCCCTAGACCAGACCTCACAGATGTTCCGTATCCAAATGCGGAAAATGTTTATGTAGAAGGCAGCTGCTCCCGACCTGATGACAAAACTTATCAAACTGGTTATGCCATTGTTCAATTGCCAGATGTAATGACTGAAGCCAAATCTCTGAATGCTAGTTCAGTCCAGATTGCAGAACTCATTGCTATAACTATGGTTTGTCAGATTTTTGAAGGAAAAGATGTAAACATTTACACTGACAGCAGATATGGGTACACGGGTTGACAAAAGATCCTACTGGACTTTGGTCAACCAAGGAGGGAATAATAGGGAATAAAAGGGGTGCACCATATGATAGAATCCCTAGATTACACACAAGTCCCCACACAGAAGGGCAATTTAGAATATCTTTTGGTTATAGTTGACAGATTTACAGGATGGGTAGAGGCTATCCCAACCACAGGAGAGACAGCTAGAGTACTAATAAATCAGTGGATCTGTAGGTTTGGCCTTCCGGCCACTATATGGTCAGATCAAGGTCCAGCATTTACCTCGACCTTAGTGAAAGAGTTCAGGAGTAGAGGAAAGAATGAACAGAACCATAAAGGATAAACTTAAAAAGGCAACAGGAGGAACCATGAAAGGGTGGATTGATTACCTCCCAGCAGTTTTGTTTCAAATTAGGACAGCCCCTAATTCTAGAACAGGATTGTCACCATTTGAAATACTTATGGGTAGACCAGCACAGAGGAAACCTGATGAGGGAGAGGAGGTTAATCTTTATTCTTTACAGGAAGAGTACGTGAAACATCTGGTAAGTAGCCTTAGTGAAACAGAGGACAAGGTTGCTGTCACTTTTCCTCCTCTCTCCACAGAGCCTACACATCCGTATATCCCAGGAGACAAAGTATTGATAAAACAACTTGCCGTCCGGAAACAACCAGGCCCTATCTTCCAAGGACCATTTGAAATTCTGAAGGTTGCCAGAACAGCCGTTCTTACAGATCAAGGACCACAATGGATCCATGCATCCAGACTAAAGACATTTCCGAAGGGAAACTGGAAGAAGGTGAAGGAGAAGACAAAGACCTCTGTTCTGGAGAGTATTCCAGAAAAGGATCCGGAAAATACTCCCTAGTTGACCTTAAAAAACAAGAAACTCAGAGTTCCATACCCATAGACACTAATGGTCAAAAAGGAGGGGACACTTCGGCAAAACTTTTTCTTTTTTCCTTAATGATTACATTGTTTATTTTAATGCTCATAATCATAGGACACTGTTGGTCAGATAATTCTAACAGACCAAAAAGAAGTATGGAAGACAATTTTAGCGGTAAAATGCTGCTGCTTAAATTTAAGTATGCTTATGCTCAAAAATCAGGATATGAAAAATGTTGGATATGTAGTAAACTCCATCCTAGCACTGCTAGAATCCCCCAATGGCAGTACCTCTAAACTTCACCCCTCTCCTAAACGGCACACCACCTGTCGTCCTTAATAATCCAATGATCGATGGGCTTCAATTCTTGAAGCCATGATCATAAGGAGGGATTGTAAGGTATCAACCAATATGAACTAATATTCATGATTAGAGTCCTCTTTAAATATATGTATTAGTACAGAATATGTTTTTCTGAACTGTAAAACAGAATGTGACTTTTGTGGTCAAACTAATCTTTCTTCTGTGTAACTGACAGCCAAGTATATTTAGACTTTGTGGTTAGGCCTTTTCCGGGAAAAAGTCTATCTTACTTCTGCTTTTTAACTGACAAATTGACCAACTAACATCTGGTGTTTCTTATCTTCCTGTTTCAAATGTCAGAACATGTCTAGTTTGACCACAATTGACGTATGTTAACTGACCGCTTTTGCAGAAGTCAAAAAACCTGTTAGAATTTATTTTTGTCTAAATCATGAGGTTTTTGCTTATTGCTGATTGGTCCATACAATTCTCCTGCTGTGTATAAAAAAAGGGACATGTAACCATTAAAACCATATTCCTGTATACCATTCACTGTTTATTGGTGTCTTGAATATCCGGCCGGTCAGAGAGACTTCCACAGATTCCGAGTCCAGCTCGAGCCAAGAAGGTCCAACAGAACCAGAACCTTTCACATACAAAACTATTACAATATTAGGAATACACTATAAGACTGACAGATATCTATAACAAGCAAAATGCCTAGAAAATAGAACAGCCTATGGTCTATAACAGTACAAATACATTTAAAGGTTACTTAACTTTGATTAAGCTATGTCTCCATTGCTGGTGGCCAGGCATCTTCTTATGATGAGTGGCTTCTTCTGATGTTACAGCAACATGATGTGTGTGTGTGTCCTAGCTTATGCCTGTTTTTATGTGTCAGGCAAAGTTACCAAACAACAGAAAACATACCTGTTTACTGTAGCTGTTGAATACAACAATGCTATCTACCTATTGTCTACTTAAACCAAATCTGTCAGCAATCTAACAGTCATTCTTTCAGTTTGAGAGCTGAAAGAAATCTCAAACAAGTAATGTCTTACTTGTTTACTGTAGCTATAATACAACAATGGTATCTAACCCCATTGTATGAAAACAGCTTTTGTTTGAGAAATCTACTCAAACCAAAAGACTGACAGTAATCTGACCAACTCACTATTGTAAAATTGTCCCATGTATTCTATGTCTGAGTAATATAATAAAAATCATATTTTTAACAAACGCAACACATTCCACCCTATGATTTTTTTTTTCTCTCTCAGACTACACAGAAAATCTCTTCATTACTAACAACTCATTCTTACACATGAATTTTCCTTAAATGCAACCCCTCCCTTATTTCTGTCACTGGGAATGTGTTTCAGTCTTTGGATAATAGTTCATTAGAAAGTCCATTCTAAAGTTCTTTAGAAATAAGTCCAGGCTTGAAATACATCAAAGGCCTTGCTCTCCACAGCTCTTGTGATCTTCCGTCATTCTTTCCATCATGTAACCACTTTTCTCTGGTCTTCCTATGGATCAAATCGGAGACAGCCTGTGGAGTGGAAAACAAAGCGGATTATCTGTTCCTTCTAACAATATATAAACAGTAGATCCTGGCCCTTCAGCTACAATCTCTCCTCTAAATGGCTTCTTGCCTGGATATCTGACCAATACTTTGCCACCTGCCTGTATGCACCTCTGACCCTCCCAAAGAACATCAATAGGGAGGAGAGGAAATATACTGATATTTCCCAGAAGATCACTGCTGTTTATTTTGGAAGGTTTGATGTTATGTAGCCTCCACTCTTGCTGAGAAGTATCCATTAACCAGTCACTGTCTTGAAGCTCATCTGCCAATGCAAATATAACTTCAAACCTTCCTGCCAGATTCCCTCTCATTCCTAGATAGGCTTCAGCTTCAGATATGTCACTCTTGGTTTCTATGTCATGGGCAGCAGTAACATGGTATCTGTTCAACCCTGTTCTTTCAAGAACCTTACATAAATACTGAACTCTGCACTCCAGCTGTGGAATCTGTGCCTCAGCCCCTACCATCCTCTCATATGGTGTGCTTTTGGCCATTGGCCTAGAATTTAACAACATGACTGCCTGTGTGAGGACCCGATCCCACCCCCTTAGTGTATGTGTGGGTGTAAGTTTGCGTATCTGGTCCTTCAATAGCCCGTTGTTTCTTTCAATCAAACCAGCTGCCTGTGGATGGTATGGGATGTGGCACAACCAGTACACTCCAGAATCTTTGGCCCACTGCTGTACTGTTGATCCGGGGGAAGTGTGAGCCGTTATCACTTTGGACTTGTTTGGGACAACCATAAGCAACTACAAGTTTCTGAAGCAGTTGAAGCGTTGCGGCTTGATCTGCACGTTTGCAAGGATGGACAAGCATAAGTCCTGAATAGGTGTCCACTGCAGTGCAACAATATCTCAGTCCGTTGTTTCCCCGGGACAGGGGACCAATGAAGTCAATCTGCCAGATCTGTGCAGGCCTCTCACCCCTCTTAATCGACCAGGTGGAGTACTTTTGCAATGGCCATTGTCGCACTTCTCCACACACTGTACAGTTCCCTATTACAGTCTTTATCATGTCCATGGATAAAGGCAATCCTCTCTGCTGTGCCCATTCATATGTTGCTTTCTGCCCCAAATGTCCAGATTGCTTGTGGGCCCAGTTGGCCAAGTTCATCAAAACAGGATCAATTGGCACAACTGCCTTCACTTTGGCGATTTCATCTGCAACTCTGTTATAGTTCTCAAAGTCTGGTACTAGGGGCACATGTGCATCAACATGCCCCACTTTTATGGTGCAGGAGTGAGCTTTCTTCCAGATGTAGTTCCAGACTTCCTTGCTTCCACACACCACCTTTCCATGAATCATCCATTCATTGGACTTCCACGTGGGCATCCAAGTTGTCAGTCCTTTAAAAACCGCCCAGCTGTCAGTGTAGATAGTGACATGGGAAGAAGGATCCTCCTGAAGTGTCATCACTACAGCTTTCAACTCTGCATACTGACTGGACCCTCCGATTCCGGACTCCTGCAGGACTGTGTCTGTACTTGGGTTGTAGGCTGCAGCTGTCCATTTACGTCCAGACGAGGTGATTATGGCTGAACCGTCAGTGAACCACGCTGACTCCTTCATGTCTTCTGACAGAGACTCAAAGGGTGGAGCCTCTTGAATGGGGGATGACTGCAGCACAGGAATTTCTTCTTCTGGCCGGGTGCTGATAAAAGTAACAAGCCCTGCCAACTGTTTTGAAATGTTTCTAACATCCCGAGCTGCAATACCCCCTCTTTCTTGAAGGTACCACTTCCATTTCATCAGTGTCTGGTTCTGGGCTACAGCTGCCCTAGTGGTCAGTCCATTATCTCTTACCCATCCTGCTATTGGCAATGCAGTATGGATGGTGACTGTGTCCTTTTCTGTAATGGTCTCTACATGTTGAAGTGCTGTGTAGGCCCCAAACAGGTACTTCTCTAGGGGCGTGTATCTCGTCTGTGCCCCTGTCAGTTGTTTGGACCAAAATCCAATAGGTATTGCTCTCAGTCCTTTCTTTTCATTTGGCTGCCACAGACTCCAAGATATGGTACCATTCTGCTCCACTACATCCAGCTGAAATGGTACTCCTGGTCTCACGGGTCCCAATCCCTGATGCTGCAAAATAGCTTCTTTAGCAGCCAGGAATGCAGTCCGCTGCTCTGAACCCCATGAGAACTCAGTCTTTTTTCTGGTAGCATTGTATATAGGCCTCAATATCAGTCCAAAATGTGGGATGAACGATCTCCAGAATCCTACAACTCCAATGAACTTCTGTGCCTCCTTTTTGGTAGTAGGGGGCGACAGCGCCTGGATAGTTTACACAACTGTCTCTGTAATCTTCCTCTGTGGCCCAGTCCACATCATTCCTAGGAATTTCACCTCTGTGGCAGGTCCTTGGACTTTGTCTCTGTTGATAGCCCACCCTCTGTTCTCCAAGTGCTGTATCAGCAGGTGCAGTGCTTCAGTTACATCTTCTTTTGTCCCAGAGATCATGATGTCATCAATGTAGTGAAACACAGCGACTTTCAAATTCAGTGTACTTAAATCTCTGGCAATTAGTCCATGACAAATCGTTGGAGAATGAAGATAGCCTTGCGGAAGGACAGTGAAAGTGTACTGGCGGCCGTCCCACACCATAGCAAACTGGTCTTGACACTCTGGGTCTATCAAAATTGAAAAGAAAGCATTAGCCAGGTCTATCACAGCATGATATTCCCCTGCATCTTTAGCAATTTTCTCAACAATTGATATCTGGTACAGCTGACTTCAATGGAGGTGCCACTTTGTTTAGACCTCTATAATCTACAGTCATTCTATATGTCCCATCAGGTTTCTTTACTGGGAACACCGGAGACGAGAAAGGACTTACAGCAGGTCTAAGGATCCCTACTCTCAACAGTTCTTGAATAGTCTCCCCAATTTCTTTGTGGCCTCCAGGAAGTCTGTACTGCTTGAGACAGACTGGCTTCTCTGGTGGAGGAATGTAGACAGGGGTCCATTTCGCATGACCTCTGACAACAGCCTTCACCGCCCTTACCAGATACGCTTTATCAGGATACCCGAATCTGAATGTACCTCTTTCAGTCTGAATTGACTGACCTTGAAGTACATCCATCCCAAGAATATTTTCAGGTAACTCTGATATCAAAACATTTGTCATAAATCCTGATCCCTTGCCAATAGCCAATTTCACCCGTATCCTAACTGCTGGTGTAGTTTTCCCTCCCAAACCTTCTACAAAAATCAATTCTCCTTTGTGATGGGAAGGATTTCCTTGCAAAAGTGTAACTTTAGCTCCGCTATCAACTAAAGCCATTACATGTGTAGGAGAAGATGACTTCCCCCACCATACAGTGACAGGTGCATATGGGCGTCGGTCTCCTGCTGTCACTGCCCTTGCTGCTATTACAGGAGACTCACCTTCCCTTCATAAAGGATATTGATTTATATCTTCTTCTGATGTTACAGCAACATGATGTGTGTGTGTGTGTCCTAGCTTATGCCTGCTTTTATGTGTCAGGCAAAGTTACCAAACAACAGAAAACATACCTGTTTACTGTAGCTGTTGAATACAACAATGCTATCTACCTACTGTCTACTTAAACCAAATCTTTCAGTAATCTAACAGTCATTCTTTCAGTTTGAGAGCTGAAAGAAATCTCAAACAAGTAATGTCTTACTTGTTTACTGTAGCTATAATACAACAATGGCATCGAACCCCATTGTATGAAAACAGCTTTTGTTTGAGAAATCTACTCAAACCAAAAGACTGACAGTAATCTGACCAACTCACTATTGAAAATTGTCCCATGTATCCTATGTCTGAGTAATATAATAAAAATCATATTTTTAACAAACGCAACACAAATGTTTGAAAGTAGGGGCCTGCCGTATATACTCTGCAGAAATTTGCCCCTTAGGTTTTGGTGTTGCCACAACACTGTAAGCCGTCACAGTTACTCTTGGTGGGCGCTGGAATGCCCTGCTGTGATCTATTATATCAGGAATTGTAATTACATGCCATTGTTGAACAGTGGTAGGAAAAATTGGACCTTTAGTGGTGGTGCTGGTACCACAACACTGTAAGCCCTCACAGTTACTCTTGGTGGGCGCATAAATGGGCCCTGCTGTGAATTATTAGATCAAGAATTGTAATTGCATGCCCCTGTTGAACAGGGGCTGAAAAATTGGGCCTTTGGTAGTGGCGGTGGTGCTGGTGCCACAAGACTGTAAGTCCTCACAGTTACTCTTGGTGGGCGCAGTAATGGGCCCATCTGTGAAATATTAGATCAAGAATTGTTATTACATGCCCCTGTTAAACAGGGGCAGAAAAATTGGGCCTTAGGCACTGGTGCTGGTGCCACAACACTAGAACAGATACTGTACTTAGAGCGCAGCAATGAGCCCTGTTGCAAAGTATTAGATCAAGAATTGTAATTACATGCCCCTGTTAAACAGGGGCAGAAAAATTGGGCCTTAGGCACTGGTGCCACAACACTGCAACCCATCACAGATACTGTATTTGGAGCGCAGCAATGAGCCCTGTTGCAAAGTATTGCATCAAAAATTTTAATTATACGCCCCTGTTAAACAGGGGCTGAAAAATTGGGCCTTAGCCACTGGTGCTGGTGCCACAACACTGCAATCTCTCCCAGATACTCAAGTTGGAGTGCAGGAATGAGCCCTGCTGCAAAGCATTGCATCAAAAATTGTAATTACATGCCCCTGTTAAACAGGGGCTGAAAAATTGGGCTTTAGCCACTGGTGGCGGCACCCAGAACCACAAATGTTCTTCCAAGCTATTGGCAGGATCATTGAGGAGGAAGAGGATAGTGAGTCAACATAACAGGTCTGTTTCTTTTTTGTTTTCTATTTTTATAGTCAACATAACAGGACAGTCACTCAGCATCAGCATAGGCAGTCTTGAAGGGATACTAATATATTGGGGTACTCTTGGTCAAATCAAAAAGCACCACATCCCATTGTAATTTAATATGAGAAAAAGGGGGGGACAGCGGGTATACTCAGTACCCAGGGATTTTTTGAAAACACGGTGCTTGATAGAGATAAACACAATTGTCAAAATCAATAAAAGATTAAATTTTATTACATGAAGCATAAAAACAATACACAAAATTATTAACCATCCTTCAAGATATGTAGGTCAGTTTTCAAAAAGATGCAATTCACTGCTTGATTTCCACTCAACTAGTTTCGCTCCCAGCGGAGCTTCTTCAGGAGTGTAATAGAGTAATAGCAGGTTTAAACTGTGAATACAGGATGTACAACAATTAGCAACATAGAATGGTTAAAAGTATGTAAGACTTTAATGTTGAACATTTCAGAAAAATTGATAAATTGACGTGCCCAAAGCACGCTAATGGTTAAGTAGTTCATAAGGGTAGATCATTAACACAATAGATCCGTTCACACTGAAATGGTGATGGCCCATGCTGAGCATCATACAAACACATATGTATACACTCACCGACTTACATGTGTAGCTACAAACTGGAAGAACAAATGGCATTTCCACTGGTATTAGTTGACCGGTTTGCCCAATCCACTGAAACAACCCATAGGGTTAGCAACCACAAGGGTAAAGAAAATCTATTGAAGACTGGAAATAGAAAGCATACAAAAGGTATATAGTGAATAGATGTTAAATCTAGCAAATTCAACATAATTCATCCTGAAATGGATGGAAAGACAACCTCTTACCTTGAGAGGTTGTTAGTATGGGTCACTAGATCCAAAGTCAGCAGTATGCCAATAGGGAGTTGTAAAAATCCTTATAGAGCACAAAGTGTCTATTTGTGCTAAGAAAGACAAACCCTCGGGCTGAATGATTGGAAACACATAGTGAAAAAATAACTTCACTGGTTACATTGCACTCAAGATGGTTGGGTGGGATGGATGAGCTGGTCACCAGCTGTAAATAAAAAAATATAGCAGACAAAGTGATGAGCAACCTCGGCCACTGCGAGGAGAAAGTTATCAACACAGCGGACAAGCGATTGTCCATAACAGCAGCCTACCTGGGCAAGTTGAAAAGGGGTCAAAATCCGTCCGGCTGGAGCAGGTATATCTCCAAGCCCCAGGGCGGCGAAAGATCCTCGCAGACTGTCGGCGGACCGGAGCCGCATTTAAAATACCCCCATCGCGGCGGCGTCTGACGTCATCGCCGCGATGCGGACGTACATTGGTGGATCAATGATGACGCGCACCGCCGTCCAAGAGTTGGACTGGCGTGAGCGTCATTGAGACAGCAGCCAACGTGGCGTGTCACACACCAAGCGAGGTGTGTGTCAGTCAGCTGGACGCTGCTGAGGCCAGCCGCGCCATCTTGAATAAGGAAAAACAGAATATATAGATAATAGTAAATGAACCCAGCGTCATTGAGAGAGTGGGAACAAGAATATATATGGTGTAATGACATTAATAATCAAAATCTATATTGAAGCAGCGCAGGTGGAACTCACAGAATGACTGTCAACATTGATCATCAATTTGGGGCACCCCATTGAAAGCTCGACTGGCATCACGAGTATATCAAAGCAGGGGGCCCCCGGGCGTCCGTATGGTTGCCCGGGGTGAATCATGAATTGAGCCAGTCAGCAAATACCAGATGCAATATAGAGAAAATAAATTTGGTTTGAAAATTTTTTTATTATTATACAGGGACACATTATGTCACCCAAGTAGATAAATAATCGAAATTAAATAATAACTAGAATGCCAATTTTTCACAAAGAGTAAACCCAATTTGTAGCAAGGGTCTGAAGTAAAGCAAATGGGCGGAACTGGTGAAGCTCAGGATGGAACATGAACATACAGTATGACGGATTACATGAATCATGAAAAATACATTGTAAGTTAAACTTTCCAACTTAGGAAACGTGTTAATATATGAGGAATGCAAAGTGTTGCAAGGGATGAATCTAAGTGAGATAAAGAAATGAAAAAAGATTGAAGATAAAATGAAATGAAATGAAAAAATGATAACTGGACTCAATTTGAATTTATAACAATATAGCAAAATATTAAAAAAATATATTGATGAATATTAGATAATGGAGTAAATGTTGGACGAACAATGCTATAGTAATTCACGGCAGAACTCTATAAAAACGGCTTAAAGCTAAAGGCATCGTTTAAACCAGGGTGCCTAAGAGCTGATAACCTATGGATCCATCTGGCCTCTTTCTGCAGTAGAATTTTATCAAAATTCCCTCCTCTCTCCCCTGGGGGAATGTGTTCTAAGGCGGAAAAATGCATTACTGCACTATCAAATTGATGAAACAGACCTACATGCCGGCTAATTGGGGTTTCCATTTTCTTTTTCCTTATCAGAGAAACATGGTCTCTGACACGGTGAAAGAAGGGCCTTTGTCCCCTTGTAGTACCAACATGGCAAGCTACTGCGGTAATGCTTTCGAAGGCTACATGGACAAAATCCACAAGGCTCAAAACACTGCCAGTGGAGGTCTGTCCATGGATCGCTTTATCATGAGACTCCAACGGATGTTGGAAAGAAAGTCCAGACTATTTTGGAATAGATGGTACTTTCTTAAATATATAGAGGACAATGTTGTCCCTTGGGGTCTTCGAGTTCAAATTTTTCCTACCTTGAACCAAATTGATCCTGCATTCAAAGCAGAATGGGAAATTAACCTCCAAACCTGTTCCATCCACATGATGGAACTATTGAATAAACAATACGCTTCTGATTTGATTGCTATTGATAGAGAAATTGAAGACCTCTATAAAGCCAATGAAACCATCGTCTCTGATGAATCGTTTATAGTCAGAGAAACTTCCTTAAAAGCTGATTTGGAGGTGTTTGTCTCCAATATTCTTAAAACCAAAGAAAAAAAGTTTGTCAGGGACAAATTGGCATACGACAATATTCAGGCCTACAATTGGGGCACGAGTTTCAAAAGCCGCAGACGTTTTCAAAATACCAAACGTCAATCAAATGAATCATACCATGATCCTAGTGAATCTGACTCTTCTGCTTCCTCTTTTTCTTCCTCACAGGCACCAGAGGCACTCCCTATGCCTAAAACTCACGGCTTTTTTCAGGCCCGTAATAGTAAGACATCCACTAAATCTTTCCCTTCTCAGCGCACTGCCTCGTCTCGGGCACCCATCACGACCAGGGCAACCTCGGCCAAAATCTCCTCAACTTCCGGCACTGCGATGACACATTCTATCCAACCACTCATCACTCCCATCTCCACCTCAGCCCTCACTTCCTCACTTGCGGCACAGGTAAGCAATTCTGCGCACCCTTGTCTTTCCAATCAGGCGGATTTTCGGCTGGCTCAGCCAGCTCCGTCGTTGGCACTAGACCCAAGGAAGCAGGTAAATTCAGATCCACAGAATCAAAAATTCTCGAAAACGAACTTGAGGTAATCAATTTGTCCTCATATGCATTGACCCCTGATCAGATCTCAGTTTTGAAACTGGGACTTACTTTTTGCCCTACTCACCAAATTGATAAGTTCGAACTCATCAAAGATTTAAATCTATTTTCCAGGAAATTACTATTCCGAGTTCTTTATGACAAACCCGAAGATCAGTCTCAGACTACCACTCTGGCCAATCCTTTATGGCAGGAAATGAACATTGAGGACTTAAAGGCTCTTGAGGAACTCATGGAGCTATGGGAGGAGGGCAACGTTGACCTCACGGACCTTGATGAGGCACGGGCTCTAGAGGAACAGTGTATGTCAACGTTGCCCTCCCCTCCCCCCCAGGCCCCATCCTCCTCTAATCCTTTGGTAACAAAATCTGTTCAACGGGAATACAAACCCAAATCCAATTTATTCCCATTACTACAGGGAAATCCTAATATTTGGGCTTTCACAAAACAGGTGACGTTGGAGATAAACCAGTCAAACTGGAAATCACAGGCCGATTCCAATCTCAGTGATTCTCAACGTGAGGCATTGCGATCTCTACAGCTCAACAAAGAGATTATCATCAAGCCCTCCGACAAGGGGGGCAACTTGGTGGTTATGAATTGTTGTGACTATGAGCAAATGGTCATGAACCTACTGACCAACAAAAGTTGGTACCGGAAAGTATCTAGTGCTCATTTGCATCTGGTTACTGAACGGTACAGACATTTGATCGGCAGTGCATATCATGATGGTTTAATCACCAAAAAAACTTGGGAATTTCTCAGTGTCACCAATCCTAGAACCCCCACTCTCTATGCATTACCTAAAGTTCACAAGAACTTGTCCTCTCCCCCGGGACGTCCTATTGTCTCGGGCAATGGTTCCCTGACAGAGACGGCTAGTCAACTGATCGATGACTTTCTCAGACCTCATGTTGAAGGGCTGGTATCGTATCTACAGGATACAACTGACCTTTTAAGAACCTTAGATGGCATTTCTGTGCCTGAGGGATCTTGGTTGGTGGCACTTGATGTTGAGGCCCTCTACAACTCCATACCACACCAACTTGGTGTGGAGGTTGTGGAGGGCTTCATCACCGAGGATAGGGGCATCTCTCGGGCCTATATCTCGTTCATTTTGAACCTTCTTGAATTCATTTTATCTAACAATATTTTTTTGTTTGGAGACTCCCACTACCTCCAGATACAGGGGGTGGCAATGGGGACCAAGTGTGCCCCCTCCTAAGCGAACCTGTATCTGGGGGGGTGGGAGAGAAACCTCTTTTTTAGAGAGGATTTACAGAGCCATTTGGATTTTATCCCAATATGGCGACGATTCATTGACGATATTTTCTTTATTTGGACCGGCCCCAGAGATGCCCTTACCACTTTCCTTGATTCCTTAAAGATCAATAACTTTAATCTCAAATTCACTTTTGAAATTAGCCAAAGGGAGTTGACCTTTCTGGATCTCAAAATCAACATCAAAACTGATGGTACCATCAGCACCTCCCTTTATCGTAAATCTTCGGCTGGAAACTCCCTGCTGCATGCAGGGAGTGCCCATCCCAAACCTCTGATCTCAAGTGTGCCCTATGGGCAATATTTGAGATTGCGGCGGAACTGTAGCAGTTCAAAGGACTTTGAACATGAGGCTAAACTATTGAGGGCCCGTTTTTTAGAACGAGGTTACAGCAACAAGTGCCTTAAAAAGGCTTATGCTAGAACCAAAAAACAAAATAGAAGTGCTCTTCTGCATGGTCCCAAGAAAATAAAATCTGACCCGGGTGTTAGGTTGATAACTACATTTTCAAACCAACACCAACAGGTGCGCCTCATCCTACAAAAATACTGGTACCTACTAACCAGCGATGATCAAATTTCTAAATTTATCAAACCGTATCCACAGATCACCTACAAGAGAGCGCGATCTCTACGAGACACTCTGGTCCATAGCCACTTTTCTTCATCGCCGTCTAATCCCATCCCGTTTAGGGGCACTAGGCCTTGTCATAAATGTAAATTCTGCAGATATTTACATTCCTCCTCCACGGTTACTCTTCCGGACGGACAAGTACACAGACCTATGTTTTCAGTCACGTGCCAATCCATTGGTATAGTATACTTAATGCAATGCCAATGTGATGCATTCTATGTCGGCAAGACCAAAAGGCCCTTCTTTCACCGTGTCAGAGACCATGTTTCTCTGATAAGGAAAAAGAAAATGGAAACCCCAATTAGCCGGCATGTAGGTCTGTTTCATCAATTTGATAGTGCAGTAATGCATTTTTCCGCCTTAGAACACATTCCCCCAGGGGAGAGAGGAGGGAATTTTGATAAAATTCTACTGCAGAAAGAGGCCAGATGGATCCATAGGTTATCAGCTCTTAGGCACCCTGGTTTAAACGATGCCTTTAGCTTTAAGCCGTTTTTATAGAGTTCTGCCGTGAATTACTATAGCATTGTTCGTCCAACATTTACTCCATTATCTAATATTCATCAATATATTTTTTTAATATTTTGCTATATTGTTATAAATTCAAATTGAGTCCAGTTATCATTTTTTCATTTCATTTCATTTTATCTTCAATCTTTTTTCATTTCTTTATCTCACTTAGATTCATCCCTTGCAACACTTTGCATTCCTCATATATTAACACGTTTCCTAAGTTGGAAAGTTTAACTTACAATGTATTTTTCATGATTCATGTAATCCGTCATACTGTATGTTCATGTTCCATCCTGAGCTTCACCAGTTCCGCCCATTTGCTTTACTTCAGACCCTTGCTACAAATTGGGTTTACTCTTTGTGAAAAATTGGCATTCTAGTTATTATTTAATTTCGATTATTTATCTACTTGGGTGACATAATGTGTCCCTGTATAATAAAAAAATAAAAAAAAATAAAAAATAAAAATAAAAAAAAATTTTCAAACCAAATTTATTTTCTCTATATTGCATCTGGTATTTGCTGACTGGCTCAATTCATGATTCACCCCGGGCAACCATACGGACGCCCGGGGGCCCCCTGCTTTGATATACTCGTGATGCCAGTCGAGCTTTCAATGGGGTGCCCCAAATTGATGATCAATGTTGACAGTCATTCTGTGAGTTCCACCTGCGCTGCTTCAATATAGATTTTGATTATTAATGTCATTACACCATATATATTCTTGTTCCCACTCTCTCAATGACGCTGGGTTCATTTACTATTATCTATATATTCTGTTTTTCCTTATTCAAGATGGCGCGGCTGGCCTCAGCAGCGTCCAGCTGACTGACACACACCTCGCTTGGTGTGTGACACGCCACGTTGGCTGCTGTCTCAATGACGCTCACGCCAGTCCAACTCTTGGACGGCGGTGCGCGTCATCATTGATCCACCAATGTACGTCCGCATCGCGGCGATGACGTCAGACGCCGCCGCGATGGGGGTATTTTAAATGCGGCTCCGGTCCGCCGACAGTCTGCGAGGATCTTTCGCCGCCCTGGGGCTTGGAGATATACCTGCTCCAGCCGGACGGATTTTGACCCCTTTTCAACTTGCCCAGGTAGGCTGCTGTTATGGACAATCGCTTGTCCGCTGTGTTGATAACTTTCTCCTCGCAGTGGCCGAGGTTGCTCATCACTTTGTCTGCTATATTTTTTTATTTACAGCTGGTGACCAGCTCATCCATCCCACCCAACCATCTTGAGTGCAATGTAACCAGTGAAGTTATTTTTTCACTATGTGTTTCCAATCATTCAGCCCGAGGGTTTGTCTTTCTTAGCACAAATAGACACTTTGTGCTCTATAAGGATTTTTACAACTCCCTATTGGCATACTGCTGACTTTGGATCTAGTGACCCATACTAACAACCTCTCAAGGTAAGAGGTTGTCTTTCCATCCATTTCAGGATGAATTATGTTGAATTTGCTAGATTTAACATCTATTCACTATATACCTTTTGTATGCTTTCTATTTCCAGTCTTCAATAGATTTTCTTTACCCTTGTGGTTGCTAACCCTATGGGTTGTTTCAGTGGATTGGGCAAACCGGTCAACTAATACCAGTGGAAATGCCATTTGTTCTTCCAGTTTGTAGCTACACATGTAAGTCGGTGAGTGTATACATATGTGTTTGTATGATGCTCAGCATGGGCCATCACCATTTCAGTGTGAACGGATCTATTGTGTTAATGATCTACCCTTATGAACTACTTAACCATTAGCGTGCTTTGGGCACGTCAATTTATCAATTTTTCTGAAATGTTCATCATTAAAGTCTTACATACTTTTAACCATTCTATGTTGCTAATTGTTGTACATCCTGTATTCACAGTTTAAACCTGCTATTACTCTATTACACTCCTGAAGAAGCTCCGCTGGGAGCGAAACTAGTTGAGTGGAAATCAAGCAGTGAATTGCATCTTTTTGAAAACTGACCTACATATCTTGAAGGATGGTTAATAATTTTGTGTATTGTTTTTATGCTTCATGTAATAAAATTTAATCTTTTATTGATTTTGACAATTGTGTTTATCTCTATCAAGCACCGTGTTTTCAAAAAATCCCTGGGTACTGAGTATACCCGCTGTCCCCCCCTTTTTCTCATATTAAATTACAATGGGATGTGGTGCTTTTTGATTTGACCAAGAGTACCCCAATATATTAGTTTTCAAATACCCGGGTGTTACCCACCCTTCTCTCTCTGGGGTGCTCTTATACTTAGTCAAATCATTTTTGTATAAATTTATGCAGTATCCCGCTTGATTCTCAAGTGCGATACCAATACTATTTAAGGACCATTCCAAACTTTTAATAACATTAGTATGGTGTTCATGCATCTATGTACTGTTGCAAAGTGCTGAATCTATTTGTTTATTTTTCTTTTTTTTTGGTTTCTTTCTTATTATCCTACTCTTTATCCTTATTCATTGGTGCCTTTTCACTGTTATCTTGTTCATTTGTCCCCTTGTAGTACCAACATGGCAAGCTACTGCGGTAATGCTTTCGAAGGCTACATGGACAAAATCCACAAGGCTCAAAACACTGCCAGTGGAGGTCTGTCCATGGATCGCTTTATCATGAGACTCCAACGGATGTTGGAAAGAAAGTCCAGACTATTTTGGAATAGATGGTACTTTCTTAAATATATAGAGGACAATGTTGTCCCTTGGGGTCTTCGAGTTCAAATTTTTCCTACCTTGAACCAAATTGATCCTGCATTCAAAGCAGAATGGGAAATTAACCTCCAAACCTGTTCCATCCACATGATGGAACTATTGAATAAACAATACGCTTCTGATTTGATTGCTATTGATAGAGAAATTGAAGACCTCTATAAAGCCAATGAAACCATCGTCTCTGATGAATCGTTTATAGTCAGAGAAACTTCCTTAAAAGCTGATTTGGAGGTGTTTGTCTCCAATATTCTTAAAACCAAAGAAAAAAAGTTTGTCAGGGACAAATTGGCATACGACAATATTCAGGCCTACAATTGGGGCACGAGTTTCAAAAGCCGCAGACGTTTTCAAAATACCAAACGTCAATCAAATGAATCATACCATGATCCTAGTGAATCTGACTCTTCTGCTTCCTCTTTTTCTTCCTCACAGGCACCAGAGGCACTCCCTATGCCTAAAACTCACGGCTTTTTTCAGGCCCGTAATGGTAAGACATCCACTAAATCTTTCCCTTCTCAGCGCACTGCCTCGTCTCGGGCACCCATCACGACCAGGGCAACCTCGGCCAAAATCTCCTCAACTTCCGGCACTGCGATGACACATTCTATCCAACCACTCATCACTCCCATCTCCACCTCAGCCCTCACTTCCTCACTTGCGGCACAGGTAAGCAATTCTGCGCACCCTTGTCTTTCCAATCAGGCGGATTTTCGGCTGGCTCAGCCAGCTCCGTCGTTGGCACTAGACCCAAGGAAGCAGGTAAATTCAGATCCACAGAATCAAAAATTCTCGAAAACGAACTTGAGGTAATCAATTTGTCCTCATATGCATTGACCCCTGATCAGATCTCAGTTTTGAAACTGGGACTTACTTTTTGCCCTACTCACCAAATTGATAAGTTCGAACTCATCAAAGATTTAAATCTATTTTCCAGGAAATTACTATTCCGAGTTCTTTATGACAAACCCGAAGATCAGTCTCAGACTACCACTCTGGCCAATCCTTTATGACAGGAAATGAACATTGAGGACTTAAAGGCTCTTGAGGAACTCATGGAGCTATGGGAGGAGGGCAACGTTGACCTCACGGACCTTGATGAGGCACGGGCTCTAGAGGAACAGTGTATGTCAACGTTGCCCTCCCCTCCCCCCCAGGCCCCATCCTCCTCTAATCCTTTGGTAATAAAATCTGTTCAACGGGAATACAAACCCAAATCCAATTTATTCCCATTACTACAGGGAAATCCTAATATTTGGGCTTTCACAAAACAGGTGACGTTGGAGATAAACCAGTCAAACTGGAAATCACAGGCCGATTCCAATCTCAGTGATTCTCAACGTGAGGCATTGCGATCTCTACAGCTCAACAAAGAGATTATCATCAAGCCCTCCGACAAGGGGGGCAACTTGGTGGTTATGAATTGTTGTGACTATGAGCAAATGGTCATGAACCTACTGACCAACAAAAGTTGGTACCGGAAAGTATCTAGTGCTCATTTGCATCTGGTTACTGAACGGTACAGACATTTGATCGGCAGTGCATATCATGATGGTTTAATCACCAAAAAAACTTGGGAATTTCTCAGTGTCACCAATCCTAGAACCCCCACTCTCTATGCATTACCTAAAGTTCACAAGAACTTGTCCTCTCCCCCGGGACGTCCTATTGTCTCGGGCAATGGTTCCCTGACAGAGACGGCTAGTCAACTGATCGATGACTTTCTCAGACCTCATGTTGAAGGGCTGGTATCGTATCTACAGGATACAACTGACCTTTTAAGAACCTTAGATGGCATTTCTGTGCCTGAGGGATCTTGGTTGGTGGCACTTGATGTTGAGGCCCTCTACAACTCCATACCACACCAACTTGGTGTGGAGGTTGTGGAGGGCTTCATCACCGAGGATAGGGGCATCTCTCGGGCCTATATCTCGTTCATTTTGAACCTTCTTGAATTCATTTTATCTAACAATATTTTTTTGTTTGGAGACTCCCACTACCTCCAGATACAGGGGGTGGCAATGGGGACCTAGTGTGCCCCCTCCTACGCGAACCTGTATCTGGGGGGGTGGGAGAGAAACCTCTTTTTTAGAGAGGATTTACAGAGCCATTTGGATTTTATCCCAATATGGCGACGATTCATTGACGATATTTTCTTTATTTGGACCGGCCCCAGAGATGCCCTTACCACTTTCCTTGATTCCTTAAAGATCAATAACTTTAATCTCAAATTCACTTTTGAAATTAGCCAAAGGGAGTTGACCTTTCTGGATCTCAAAATCAACATCAAAACTGATGGTACCATCAGCACCTCCCTTTATCGTAAATCTTCGGCTGGAAACTCCCTGCTGCATGCAGGGAGTGCCCATCCCAAACCTCTGATCTCAAGTGTGCCCTATGGGCAATATTTGAGATTGCGGCGGAACTGTAGCAGTTCAAAGGACTTTGAACATGAGGCTAAACTATTGAGGGCCCGTTTTTTAGAACGAGGTTACAGCAACAAGTGCCTTAAAAAGGCTTATGCTAGAACCAAAAAACAAAATAGAAGTGCTCTTCTGCATGGTCCCAAGAAAATAAAATCTGACCCGGGTGTTAGGTTGATAACTACATTTTCAAACCAACACCAACAGGTGCGCCTCATCCTACAAAAATACTGGTACCTACTAACCAGCGATGATCAAATTTCTAAATTTATCAAACCGTATCCACAGATCACCTACAAGAGAGCGCGATCTCTACGAGACACTCTGGTCCATAGCCACTTTTCTTCATCGCCGTCTAATCCCATCCCGTTTAGGGGCACTAGGCCTTGTCATAAATGTAAATTCTGCAGATATTTACATTCCTCCTCCACGGTTACTCTTCCGGACGGACAAGTACACAGACCTATGTTTTCAGTCACGTGCCAATCCATTGGTATAGTATACTTAATGCAATGCCAATGTGATGCATTCTATGTCGGCAAGACCAAAAGGCCCTTCTTTCACCGTGTCAGAGACCATGTTTCTCTGATAAGGAAAAAGAAAATGGAAACCCCAATTAGCCGGCATGTAGGTCTGTTTCATCAATTTGATAGTGCAGTAATGCATTTTTCCGCCTTAGAACACATTCCCCCAGGGGAGAGAGGAGGGAATTTTGATAAAATTCTACTGCAGAAAGAGGCCAGATGGATCCATAGGTTATCAGCTCTTAGGCACCCTGGTTTAAACGATGCCTTTAGCTTTAAGCCGTTTTTATAGAGTTCTGCCGTGAATTACTATAGCATTGTTCGTCCAACATTTACTCCATTATCTAATATTCATCAATATATTTTTTTAATATTTTGCTATATTGTTATAAATTCAAATTGAGTCCAGTTATCATTTTTTCATTTCATTTCATTTTATCTTCAATCTTTTTTCATTTCTTTATCTCACTTAGATTCATCCCTTGCAACACTTTGCATTCCTCATATATTAACACGTTTCCTAAGTTGGAAAGTTTAACGTACAATGTATTTTTCATGATTCATGTAATCCATCATACTGTATGTTCATGTTCCATCCTGAGCTTCACCAGTTCCGCCCATTTGCTTTACTTCAGACCCTTGCTACAAATTGGGTTTACTCTTTGTGAAAAATTGGCATTCTAGTTATTATTTAATTTCGATTATTTATCTACTTGGGTGACATAATGTGTCCCTGTATAATAATAAAAAAATTTTCAAACCAAATTTATTTTCTCTATATTGCATCTGGTATTTGCTGACTGGCTCAATTCATGATTCACCCCGGGCAACCATACGGACGCCCGGGGGCCCCCTGCTTTGATATACTCGTGATGCCAGTCGAGCTTTCAATGGGGTGCCCCAAATTGATGATCAATGTTGACAGTCATTCTGTGAGTTCCACCTGCGCTGCTTCAATATAGATTTTGATTATTAATGTCATTACACCATATATATTCTTGTTCCCACTCTCTCAATGACGCTGGGTTCATTTACTATTATCTATATATTCTGTTTTTCCTTATTCAAGATGGCGCGGCTGGCCTCAGCAGCGTCCAGCTGACTGACACACACCTCGCTTGGTGTGTGACACGCCACGTTGGCTGCTGTCTCAATGACGCTCACGCCAGTCCAACTCTTGGACGGCGGTGCGCGTCATCATTGATCCACCAATGTACGTCCGCATCGCGGCGATGACGTCAGACGCCGCCGCGATGGGGGTATTTTAAATGCGGCTCCGGTCCGCCGACAGTCTGCGAGGATCTTTCGCCGCCCTGGGGCTTGGAGATATACCTGCTCCAGCCGGACGGATTTTGACCCCTTTTCAACTTGCCCAGGTAGGCTGCTGTTATGGACAATCGCTTGTCCGCTGTGTTGATAACTTTCTCCTCGCAGTGGCCGAGGTTGCTCATCACTTTGTCTGCTATATTTTTTTATTTACAGCTGGTGACCAGCTCATCCATCCCACCCAACCATCTTGAGTGCAATGTAACCAGTGAAGTTATTTTTTCACTATGTGTTTCCAATCATTCAGCCCGAGGGTTTGTCTTTCTTAGCGCAAATAGACACTTTGTGCTCTATAAGGATTTTTACAACTCCCTATTGGCATACTGCTGACTTTGGATCTAGTGACCCATACTAACATCCTCTCAAGGTAAGAGGTTGTCTTTCCATCCATTTCAGGATGAATTATGTTGAATTTGCTAGATTTAACATCTATTCACTATATACCTTTTGTATGCTTTCTATTTCCAGTCTTCAATAGATTTTCTTTACCCTTGTGGTTGCTAACCCTATGGGTTGTTTCAGTGGATTGGGCAAACCGGTCAACTAATACCAGTGGAAATGCCATTTGTTCTTCCAGTTTGTAGCTACACATGTAAGTCGGTGAGTGTATACATATGTGTTTGTATGATGCTCAGCATGGGCCATCACCATTTCAGTGTGAACGGATCTATTGTGTTAATGATCTACCCTTATGAACTACTTAACCATTAGCGTGCTTTGGGCACGTCAATTTATCAATTTTTCTGAAATGTTCAACATTAAAGTCTTACATACTTTTAACCATTCTATGTTGCTAATTGTTGTACATCCTGTATTCACAGTTTAAACCTGCTATTACTCTATTACACTCCTGAAGAAGCTCCGCTGGGAGCGAAACTAGTTGAGTGGAAATCAAGCAGTGAATTGCATCTTTTTGAAAACTGACCTACATATCTTGAAGGATGGTTAATAATTTTGTGTATTGTTTTTATGCTTCATGTAATAAAATTTAATCTTTTATTGATTTTGACAATTGTGTTTATCTCTATCAAGCACCGTGTTTTCAAAAAATCCCTGGGTACTGAATATACCCGCTGTCCCCCCCTTTTTCTCACAGTCTTGAAGGGATGTGACATTTAAAAAAAAATTATTCGGTTACATCAGCTTCAGGTGCTTGGTAACTGGTGGTGATCCAAGACTGATTCATCTTTATGAAGGTCAGTCGATTAACCGAGTCGGTGGACAGGCGCACCCTGTGATCGGTTACAAAGCCTCCAGCAGCACTGAATGTGCGTTCCGAAAGAACACTGGATGCAGGACAAGCCAGTAGCTCAAATACTGTGCAAGCTCTGGCCAGTGATCCATCCTCAAGATCCAATAAGCCAGAGGATTTTCGGTGGGAAAGATGTCCAAGTCTGACCTTGCCCCTAGGTATTCCTGGACCATGTAAATCAGACGCTGGCGATGGTTGCTGGAACCGATCATACCTTCCCCACCGCTCCTTCTTTGACTGACAGAAGCCTCAGCAACTCGTTGTCCAGGACCAGGAGTTTGTAACCTCCCAGTCTCTGGGAACGCCTTGCACAGACCTTTCTGCAAGGCCTCCCGGAGATGTCTCATCCTCTGCTCCCTCTGTGACGGCAAGATAAGGTCCGCAACCTTACCCTTGTACCGTGGATCAAGGAGAGTGGCCAGCCAGTAATGGTCCCTCTCCTTGATCCGAAGAATACGAGGATCCTTCTGCAGGCTTTGCAGAATCAGGGAGGCCATGCAGCGTAGGTTAGCTGAGGCATTCGGTCCGGAGTCCTCTGGGTCACTAAGGACGGCATGATCCGCAGCCACCTCCTCCCAGCCACGTACAAGTCCACGGGTTTCTTGGGACTGTAAATAATCCCTAAAAGACTGCTGCTGCTGATGCTGAGTGCCAGGCTCCACCTCCATGCTGACACAATCCACCTCCTCCTCCTCCTCCTCTTTCTGTGTGATGGGTGAGACAGAAGGAACACTGTCTGGGTAAAGGGGAACTTGAGAGGCAAGGAAGTCCTCCTCTTCCTGCCTCTGTTCTGCCTCAAGTGCCCTGTCCATTATTCCACGCAGCGTATGCTCCAACAGGTGGACAAGAGGTACAGTGTCACTGATGCATGCACTGTCACTGCTCACCATCCTCGTGGCCTCCTCAAATGGTGCCAGGACAGTGCATGCATTCCTGATCATGCCCCACTGGCGTGGTGAAAAAAAACGAGCTCCCCTGACCCTGTCCTGGTGCTGTAGTCGCACAGGTACTCATTGATGGCCCTCTGCTGCATGTGCAGCCACTGAAGCATGGCCAGTGTTGAGTTCCACCTGGTGGGCATGTCACATATAAGGCGGTTCTTGGGCAGGTTCAACTCCTTTTGCAGCTCAGCCAGCCGAGCACTGGCATTATATGATCAGCGGAAATGCACACAGACTTTCCTGGCCTGCCTCAGGACATCCTGTAAGCCCGGGTACCTGCCCAAGAACCGCTGCACCACCAGTTCAAGGATGTGAGCTACACAGGGCACATGGGTCAGTTGTCCCTGTCGGAGGGCGGAGAGGAGGTTGGTGCCATTGTCGCAAACCACTATTCCTGCCTTAAGCTGGAGTGGCGTCAACCACCTCTCGGCCTGCCCCTGCAGAACCTCTGCCCAAGTGTGGATCCTGTCCCCCAAACACACCAGCGCAAGCACGGCATGGCATCTTTTTGCCTGCGTACTTGCGTAGCCCCTTGAACGCCTACGGAGCACTGCTGGTTCCGAGGACAAAGCACAGGAAGAGGCCATGGAGGAAGAAGAAGAGGAGGGGGTGGAGGAGTGGAGGAGAGAGGTGTATCACAACCAGTACTACTGCACCTTGTCCTGCATCCTTCCCAGCTGCCAAAAGAGTGACCCAATGGGCCGTGTAAGATAGGTAACGTCCCTGTCCATGCCTGCTGGACCATGAGTCAGCGGTAATATGTACCTTACCGCTGACCACCCTGTCCAGCGAGGCATGGACATTGCCTTCCACATGCCGGTAGAGAGCCGGAATCGCCTTCCATGAGAAAAAGTGGCGTTTGGGAACCTGCCACTGAGGAACCGCACATTGCACAAACTCACGGAAGGGGGCAGAGTCTACCAACTGAAAAGGCAGCACTAGCAATTTATCCAAGCTAGCATTCAACAGATGGGCATGTGGATGGCTGGGAGCGAACTTCTTTCGGGGGTGCAGCAGCTGGGGCAGGGAAATTTGCCTGCTACAATCGGACGTCGGTGTACTGCTAGCAGAGTGCCCGCAAGTACTTGGCTGTGACACACCTAATTCTACACCTTCATTCCTCTCAGTGCAGGTTTCAGAGAGGACTGAAGGTATAGTGGGGTTGGAGATCCCAGCTGATGAGGAGCAATGAGAGGTCCGCTTTGTTCTTTGGTGTGGGTCTTTAAGGTACGCTTGCCAACGAGCTGCATAGCAGGTCAACATATGTCTTGTCAAGCATGTGGTGCCCAAGCGGCTGATGTTTTGGCCACGCGAGATATGCTTGCAAATAGCAGCGGTAAGATCTGATGCACTCGACTCAAAAAAGGCCCACACCAAAGAACTTTTGGAATAACGCGCAGAGGCAGCGCCCTGCACAGGCGGAGCTCTGCGGTGTGATTCAGTCGTGTGCTGCCCTTACGCTGGCCCCCGGAGGGCATCCTGCCTCGTTGGAGATGTGCCTCCTCCTCATCCTCCTCCTCCTCTCTCCTATCAGGCACCCACGTGGAGTCAGTGACCTCATCATCCACTCCCTCTTGATCACTGGAGCAAACCTGGCAGTATGCTGCAGCTGGTGGAACATGACTGTCAGATTGCTGTCCTTCTTGAGCATCCCCTCTCTCTGCGCTCACGCTGCTGCCTTCCTCTAGCTGGGTATCATCATCAGACCCTTCAAAACGCCGGGCATCCTCCTGGAGCATGTACCCAACACTGTGCTCAAACAGTTCGGGGGACTCCTCAGGAGGACATGGTGGGTCTAGGGAAGGAGTGACTGATGATGACATTGATACGAGGGAAGAGGACGCATTGGCAGCTGCTTTGCCAGTACCCTGAGCCTGGGTGAGAGAGGATGAGGAGGATGAGGAGGGCTTGGTCATCCACTCTACCAAGTCTTCGGCATGATGCGGCTCAACACGTCCAGCTGCCGAAAATGAGGACAAGCGTGTCCCATGGCCACGTGCTGATGACAATGCACCGCGTCCACGACCAGCACTGTTGCCCCCAGACACAGAGCCTGCTTGCCCTCTTTTATTGGCTCCTGACTGTCTGCCTCTCCTTGTTGGCCTTCCAGACATTCTAATGGCCTGCAGGGAGATGGGAAAACCAGCAATAAGGGGTAGCTTCAGGTGTATACTGTGCAGGAGGCACCTACACCCCTTGTAACTGCTTGCAGATGCCTGTCTGTGTTACACAACAGAACAACACCACGAGCAATACGGGGTAGCTTCAGGTGTATACTGTGCAGGTGTTAAAAAGATTTTCTTTATTCTAATATCTAATATTCATTTACTAACAATATTAACACATGAATGAATGGAGTTGGGTCTTTGAGAATAATGGACTTGAATACATTTAAAATGCTTACATATATCATATTCTAAATATGGAAAAAGTGAAATATAACTAAATATATATATTTATGTAAAGGTTTGTTTGAAGCTTCTAATGCTAGTTTTTTTAACAGCTCTAGCATATGAATCCAATTAGTTTGTATGGCTTCCTCTTGAAATTCTAACCTCCCCCATCGTAAGAGAAGAAAGATCTCATATTACTTTAGATGTAAAAGTATTTTAGCTAAAATCATAGGTTCTTAAATATTGCTATATTTCTTGATTAGTTTATTAATAGGAATGTTTGGTTTTTAATGTATCCATAGTGTAATATTTATTATTTGACTCAGATATGTAGTAATATTATTACAAGTTGAATAATGCTCATTTTTAGCTACTCACATCGTTCACAGCCCCACCCGTAAGAATTTTAGACACTGAACAACTAAGGATATATTTGAAACTCGCGGGCTTTAAGAAACGTTAAATCACTCCTTCGAAAGAAGGTGGGGGTCAGATTTGAGGGGTGAAAAGCTAGTGACTCTTTGTTTGTAGGCAGACTTGAGCTGACACGCGGGAAGGCTTGAATGCTACACACACATCTGCTAGCTGACGCTGGAACACTGTTTCACACAGGAGACATGGAAGGAAGCTGATTTAGCTATTCACACACACACACACACAAAGATATTCATTTGATTCAATCTTCAAGAATAAGATACTTATCTATGCTATTTTTTATATTCTACAATTGATGATATATTCATGTGACATTTTATATTTTATTATTAAATCAATTTTGGAGTTTTTACACGAGAACGGAACAGATTTTCTTGGAATTTTTCTCATCAATATGAATTATTGAATATCGATTATAAATACAATATTATCGATTTATCGAGATATTACAATGGCGAGCCAACACGATCGTTTTGCCTGAATATCGAACGTTTTTGAATTATTTCTCCTATCGCTTGCCGAGAGGGAAAACAAGTCTTGATTATGCAGACAAGTTTCAAGGAGAAATAACAACGATTGAACTTTCGGCATCATCGAATAAATCTGGAAACATAGAAGTATTCGGTGAGAAGTTTGCACACGTAAGAAAATCCTGTTTCTTGATGACGTAATTTCCCGTGAAGAGAGGGAAAGACTGTGTTACATGAAAAAAAGTCGTCCTACATTGGTAAGTAATGGATTTTATTAATGAATTATCTAGTGATAGTAATTTAGAATTCAAAAATCTGTCAAAATGTGTTAAAGATGATGAATTATGGTGTTACATGTTCAATGAATGTTTACAAGCTAATATTAATGTACAAAAATCTAAATTTACTTTTAAGAAATTCAGCAAACAGATTAGAAATTTGATTAAGCTTGTTAAAGTTTTTGATGCAATGATTTTAGAAGCTCCGGAAAGGAATATGTGTACAACAGGGAAAACAGAGGACAATAGTTTATGTACTAATTGTTCATTTTAGTTGTTTGAGTTACAGAATAATATGAAGTCTAAAGCAGAGTCAAGCTACAGTAATGTTAGTGTTGATTCTAAGCAGAAGTCTGCTGCATTAAAGCTGCAGCATATAGACAGAGTTTAGACACACAAAAGAAAGATGGAGAATTCAGAATTGCCACGTGTATGGCCACACCCAGATATGATGAGATACACGTCACAGACAGAACACAGGAAACAAGAAATGCTAATTGCTTTCAGAGTAAGGAAAATGGACATATACAGAAAGAATGTTTGAAATATAAATTAGATTCCCAAAGACAAACTTTGGAATTAGGAAAGGAGGAAAATTTTGAGCAATGTGTTCATCCTTATCCAAACAATAGGTCGAATGATTTGCCTTATGCCTCAGAGGTCAAACAGATCAGTACATTGACTGTTAATGACAGTTCAATCAATAAGACAAATAATGCTGACAATGAGAGAAATGGATTACTTCCATTGCCTAAATCAAGGAAAAAAGAAGAGTTAACTTCTCCAACATTAATTTATGTTGCTCCAATTTTAATAGATCAGTCTATTTACAGTAATGTTGGAGATATTTCTACAGCAGTCGATGACATGTCTTCAGATTTTAAGTGGCCACATACAAAAACCAATCTTGTATTGAAAAAATTGGTTCAAACACATAAAAGTCTTTGGAGTCAGACCAAAAGTGACACAGGGTTGTTTAAAGACATTGAAATTAAGATTGAAGGAAAAGACCCTAAACCTCGAAGTCAAAATAAGTTGCCACAAGAATCAATAGGTCCAGTTTCTGACATTGTACAAGAATTTTTACAACAAGGAATATTAAAGAGAGCACAATCTGTGGTAAATAATTGCATTTTGCCTATCAAGAATGATGATGAGTATGTGTTATCAGTTGATGTAAGATCACTGAATAAATGCATTACAAATAACACACCTATTCTTCCTGATTTAAATTTAATGTCACACATGTATGCCAAGGCCAAGGTATTTTCTGTACTGGAAATCGCCAATGGTAATTTTTCAGTACCATTAACTAAAAGCTGTCAATATAAACTTACCTTCAGCTTTAATAAAGAAACCTATGCATTCACTAGATTAATTCCAGGATTGGACATTACTGATGGCATAGTACATGAGAGTTTGCAGAAAGTATTATCAAAATTCTCTAGACCAGAATGTATTTTCCAGCATGTGGACAAGTTTTTGCTGACTACACAAAGTATAGAAGAGCACATCAGTCTTTTGTCAGAATTATTTACTTTGATACAAACAGCAGGGCTGAAACTGAATACGGAGTTAGTTCAATTGATGAAGAGTCAGGTAACATTCATGCATATGCAAATTAGTCGTGATAATGTTCTCCGTCCATTATCACAGGAAAAAGTTAGGAAGATTTCTGCTTTTCCAATTCCAACATCTTACAAGGCATTACATAAATTTTTAAAAGAAATAAATTGTTGCAAAGAGTTTTTACAGACATATGATGATAAAGTTAAACCATTATTTGATTTGTTGAGACAAAAATATGGTGTGTTTGATAGATGGGGTCCACCCCAAACAGATGCCTTTGAAATGTTGAAAAGGGATGTGCAGAATGCTCATTCATTGAGTACAATTGAAGTTGGCTTGTCTATGTCTGTTGGATTGCACACTGATGTATCTGAGAATTCGATTTCAGTTACTTTGTCTCAATTAAGAAAAGGTAATCAGAAAATAATAGGATTTTTCTCCAGAGGTTTGACAAATATCGAAAAGACCTTTGACGCTGTTAGATATTGAATTTATTACTATTTTAAGTGATAAAAGTTTCTGTACTCTTTATTGAAACATGTTAAATTTGAAGGTTGCTGAGGACAGACAAAAGGACATTTGCTGTGTATGTAATATCTATTCTAAGGAACTATGTCAGGATAATGGGTGGAGTTATGTTACTAAATATACACAAGTGGGTGTTACTTCCCTAGGACAGTTAATGATACCTTCCTTGGAGCGATGCTAAATGTAAATAATGCTGACATAACATTATTAAACAGTATATCTACCCAAGGGTTTTGAACATGAGGGAGGAAATGTCGGGCGATGGGGCCTGAAGGAAGATACTGGAGGAGTGACCATTCACTATGGAAGGTCAGGCGACCCTGTTCGAAGATATACCATCATATGTGATTCCTCATTCCACCTTCTGAAGCTACAAACTTACCATGTGTTACCAGCTGTCATTATGTAAGCATTGTCTTTTACTTGTCTTTGGAAGAATAAACCAACCTTTTTGAAGATAACCTGGCTCTATTGAATAATGGAACCAAACGCCTTGATGGAAGGGGACATTAATTGTTTTTACAGCTGTTCCCCACTTAACATTATGGCGAGCCTCCAGCTGTTCTTTTTCCTCACTACTTGACAACAGGAGGGACTCAGATGAAGAGATGAGACAAAAACATTGTCAAGTCTTGGGAAAAAAACAACCAAAGAACTTAGAACGAGAAAGGACGTTTGTGTTCCATCACACGTGGACAGAAGGTCCGAGAAACTGAGCCAGCTAAAGGCAAGAAGAATTGCAGCCGTGGAATAAAGCCAATTATTGATCTTGACTCCAAAACACAAACAACTGTGAGTTTTTTTCTGTCTGTTTTCTCACCCACAGATCGCTTGTAAACTTGCAAGCAGAAGAAAAGAAGAAAAAAAAAAACAAAGACTCAGCTTACAAGGTTGATTGACAAGGCCTTTTGGACAGAATGTTTCAAGATATTGTAGGAAATCCAGAGAGGACTTTCAGGTTGTGATGAAAAGCGTAAACGTTTACGTACGTGAAGATTTCTGCCGAGGGAGTTCAGTTCCTACAAAAGATGAGGAAAAGTCTCACAGAAGAAGTGTTGAAATGGGAACTAAGACTTCACGTTAAAAAAAGGCCACCATTGTAGATACAACAGGCAGATGTACTCTTTGGGTGAGCTAATATGAAAAGTCGGATTTTGATGTTTTGGACGGTCCAAGGATAAAGGCTAAACACTTACACATCTCATTCCTTCAGCAAACACAGAAGGAGAAAGACATTTTCAATACACACGCATCTTTACATTGTGTTTACTTAGGCCTATTTACAGCCTACAGAAACATTACATTTACACGAGTCAAGGAACAAGGCAAAAGCTACAAGAAAACTATTCTTCAAAGAAAAAGATGAGGACAATATTCCAAGAAAAAGCAACGAATAAAAGCAACGAACAAAGACAAAACAAATGAAAAGAAACAAACAACAGGCAAAGCTAAAGGACATTATTCATCTCTTGTTTTCTTTTAAGTGTACACAGGACAATCATTCTAAACAAGGGGTAAATATGTTTCTTTATTTAAGTGAGTGGATAACATGGGATGGTTAACATCTCAAAGCTCAGAAGTATGTCCCAGTACTATCGGGAATTAATACATTCCATATATATGGAATACAGGCATGTAGCAGTAGTAGAGTAATTAATTAATTAATACCAGAGTGTAAAGAGGTTCTTTAATAAGGAAACTAAGTTTAACGCTGCATGAAAATGTTTATGAATATTTAAGCCCTAAACAACAGAAAATGTGTTATTACAAAATGTGGTCATTCAAAGCACAAACAAGGGGCAGAACAAAGTTTTAAGAAAAAACTATTGATTAAAATAATGGAAAACAACATGGTATTTAGTCTTTAACAAAAATCCTACAGTTTTGGTTGAAGGAAATAATAAGTTAAGGATTGAGCAATTTTTACAAAATATTCCAAACTAGGATTTGGTTATTAAATTAAAAGAAGTAGATTGTTCTAATTTACTTAAGGCTACCCAGGAAAAATATTAAAATATGAAAGTTTTGTTCAATCTAAAAACTATCAAAAATTGTAAAAAAAAACTATTGTTAAAAGTTTTTGTAATTGAGTATTTCTGATAAAAGTAAAGACTTTAGTTGAGGGAGGAATTTTTCTCGGGGAAATGGCCAATCACAGTTCATGGGCAGGAACCAATCTGTGAGTTTCACGAGATTGTCCTCTAAACAATTTTTTGTCATTACTATAATCAGGAACATCATATAACCTAGTGTACATGATTTTTAGCAGATGTACAAATCAAATATGATTAAAAAAATTGTAAAAAAGGTTAAAAATGATAAAAACGATAAAATTAAATTGTTACCGAATTGTACAATGAAGGGGATGCAATTCATGGTAGCTAAGACCGACATGTAACAGATCTTTCTCTGAAAAGTGTGACATGTAAAAGGAATGTACTGTCAACAGAGAAATGCAGATCGAGTTACACTGCCTAGTTAGACATGCCATCGTCATGACAGTTTTTCACTTCTATGATCAATACACATATTTGTGTTAAAACTTCCAGAAACTGGAAGAGGGTTCATGGATGAGAAAAATATATTATTACTTACCAAAGTAATTGTTTTGAAAAAACATGTGGGTTTTGCACCATTTGTTTAAGGTGTTATTTCAAGACAAACAGGAGGTGTTAATACAGACAGCTCTGATTAACCGTTGTTTATGGACAACTGGGTGTTAAAACGTAAGGTCAGTTGAAGTAAGATATAAATACATTGAGATTAGAATAATGCAGTGTGATAAAACCACAGTTGTATAAGCAAATCATGCAATATTACTTTATCAATATTTAGTGAACATTTATTGGGAAGGAATCTCTTGTGCTTATGTACATGGATCCATATATTGGCACAATGGAACTTTCTGTATATTTGTCTGCACTGAAAGATGATTGAGTGTGCCATGTGTTTGTTTAGCAGTCAGAGTGACGGAGCACGTGTGGTTCATTCAATCATACTGTATGAGAAACATGATTGGTTCTAAAAAAAAAAAAAAATGTACTTCAACATGATCAAGTTTCTTTTAGAAATAGAATATTTAGGAAAGCCCAGACTAAATTAATGTTCTTTTGCAAAATTAAAGCAGTTATAAGTGAAGTTTTAGTGAAAGAAAAATACAATAATCTGGTAAGATTATTACTTTTACAAAATTTAATTTAGTCACAGGATAAAGAGGGGGACGATGAAATTTTGTCTTAGTTAAAATCAGTACAGACTGATAATGGAGATAAAATTCATTGTAAAAATAATTGATTCTAACAATAATGGATAGAGTTATTTTTAAATGAAAATATTTATTTTTGCATATCCAGGTACCCGACTGACTGACTAATTGATTTTTGTTTAAGCTAATGAAAGAAATTCTGAACTACTCAATTTAGAGCACTTTGTCATCAAACTTCTGAATATTGTTTTATTTGTTTATAGAACAATTCAAAAGGAAAGAGTAACCTGATACTACAAAGTATTGAGAGATTTGTCAATCTATGAAGATTGATTATATTATTTTTTTACCTGCTAAAGGAGGATACAAGGATGTTTTTTCCTTTGGTTAATATTTCTTTTGATAAATTAATTAAATTAATTGAGGTAATTCTAGGAAAAAATAAATATTTTTAACATAAGCTAAGTTGTTGTGAACGTATGTCATATTCCATTGGGGTTGGATTTCAAACCATGGAATCAGATAATGATTTTTTATTTTATAGGACAGGTAGTAAAGGACAAGTATGCAATTTTAGTTATTTAATACGTTTTTATGTTTCTTATCATCTTTAATGCTCAGGTATTGTAGAACGTATGAATAGTATTACAAAGTCTAAATAGGGTAAGATGATTCAAGAAAAGGTAAAGATTAGGTGACTTATTTACCTGTTATATTTTTAGTTTAAAAACTTTAGTATTTTCTGAACATAAGGAGTTAATGACAGGATGAAGAATGTCTGTTCTTCTATGTCTTTTGAAATTAGCATACTAAGTTATTTGCAATCTGTTGTATAGGAAAAAAGTACAGGTATAGGAATTTCAGAAGTTTGTTCACAAAACATGGCTAGGCCTTTGCTAAATTTAAATAGAAATTATGTTTTGAATGAGATTTCTACTTCTCATGAGTATGTTTCATAATTTATTCCAGTAGCTAAAGTTATGATTAAGAATTATAGATCTGAAGGTACCAGGGATGACAATAGAGTTGCAAACTGAGATATCAATTGGGAAGATTGTTTTATTATTTTTAAGGTAATAGGGATTAAAATTATTTTTGTTTCAAAATAATTGGTAAAAATCAAAATAATTGGTAAAAATAAGAATAAAATGGGTAAACACAGAAAGGATTATGAGTCTAAAATAGTTAATATTAATTAATGAAATTATTCTATTCTATGGATTTTTATTTATTTTTTTGGATTTTTACATGACCATGACACAAGCACAGCTAAATTTGTTATTATTTTCTTGTTTTTTCAAAACTATGTATCATTTTTGGATGAACTTCAATGATTCATTCATATGGTCTTGCAAAAAAGAAAAAAAACGACATATTGATCGGTCGATCATTATGTGAGGGGGAGTTAGGATGTAATTTTAGTATAGGAATGTTTTGAAATACAGAAAAAATAGTTGACTATGTTGACATTGAAATCTGATACTTTCTCCTACACAATCTTTGTTAGTTTAGTAGATCATGAAAGATTGATATCACAGTAATAACTAATAGTAATGATACTACCTTAGTTTACATAATAGTTGATATTTTTTGGTTTTTAAATCTTTTATAGGAATACATATTAATACACACAGAATTATTTCACATACAATTATTATTTTTTGTATTCATTTTTATAGAACACATAACTTGGAAAAGTTGTATGGAATAGTTTGTTATTACAAGAATGTACAATAAAGTGTACATTTGAAGTATTAATATAGTTAGAGTACATACAGGCTTGTGTGGAAGAAAATAATCTTAATGTGTCTAAACAGAGTTACTGTTGAATTAAATAATATGAAACATTGTAAAAAAGAAAATGGAAAAAGTTGCTTGTTGGTCATGGATAGATAAATAGAAAGATAAATAGAAAAATAAAGAGAAAGATAAATAGAATATATAAAAATATGACAATCAAATAATGGGAAAGTTATGTTTTTGTGTATCAACAGACGAGTAGATTACGTATTATGTTTATAATTGTTCAGTGTCAAGGATAATGTATAAAAACTTATATTGAAGAAATTATTTGGTTATTGAAATTTCAAAGACTGGAAGAAATTTTATTTATTAATTAATTAATAATTTATATTACAAAACAATATAATTTAATATATCAAAGATATTAATTTCTCCTTTATGTTAAAATAGCTATGTGATATGGTTAAAGTTATAAGAAGAAAAATCTATGAAGGTAAAGGAAGAAAATTTTTAATATTACATAGTTTAGATGGAGAATAAATTAAAATTAATAAATAATATAATAATTTATAGTTTCTTGATGGAATGAAATGGTTAAATATTTCACAGGAATATCTCAGAGTTTTGGAAAAAGCTTATGTACAATATCTGAAACACTAAATTGTATGAATGTTTATTGTATTGTATGTATTGGAAAAAAGAGGATCAGAAACATTTATTATTTAAGATGAATGCACTTATTTTGTTTTTTAATAATAGTGCATTGAGGGGGAATTGTTAGATATTGAATTTATTACTATTTTAAGTGATAAAAGTTTCTGTACTCTTTATTGAAACATGTTAAATTTGAAGGTTGCTGAGGACAGACAAAAGGACATTTGCTGTGTATGTAATATCTATTCTAAGGAACTATGTCAGGATAATGGGTGGAGTTATGTTACTAAATATACACAAGTGGGTGTTACTTCCCTAGGACAGTTAATGATACCTTCCTTGGAGCGATGCTAAATGTAAATAATGCTGACATAACATTATTAAACAGTATATCTACCCAAGGGTTTTGAACATGAGGGAGGAAATGTCGGGCGATGGGGCCTGAAGGAAGATACTGGAGGAGTGACCATTCACTATGGAAGGTCAGGCGACCCTGTTCGAAGATATACCATCATATGTGATTCCTCATTCCACCTTCTGAAGCTACAAACTTACCATGTGTTACCAGCTGTCATTATGTAAGCATTGTCTTTTACTTGTCTTTGGAAGAATAAACCAACCTTTTTGAAGATAACCTGGCTCTATTGAATAATGGAACCAAACGCCTTGATGGAAGGGGACATTAATTGTTTTTACAGCTGTTCCCCACTTAACAGACGCACATACTAAGCAATTGTTAAGTGTTTATTTTGCAGTTAAAGTAACAGAAAAGATTGTGAAATCTAGTAAGATCATATTACAGACATCTGATCAATCACTAAAACTTCTTCTAAAGAGAATTAATTCAGGAGAATTATATGACAGATATTGCCCATTTGTTAAAACTTTACAATCTAAATCTATACAGGTAGATTTGATAACAGAACACTTTCAGCAATGTGTACAAAATGATGTTTTTAAACCAAGTACTGAGAGAGGCTTTAAGCCAGTATTTGTTGATAATATCAAGTTTCATTCAGCAGGTTTTTCAATGTGTTACTCAAAGAATGTCATTCAGCTAAAGTTCTACAGAAAATGCTGAATTGGAAGATAGAAATTACAGTACAGCATGGAAATTGTGTCTTGTAATATTTAAAATACACAGAATGCAAGCCACGGGCCTCACGAGAATAACCTCTCTGTACCATGGCAAACCTGGCGAATTCAAACCTTTCCAGGCCCTGCTGCGGGAATTCTCCTTGCCACCGACACATGTCTTCTTTTACCATCAACTCACCCACTATCTAAGGTCCTGCTATGGACCTAAGACCGATCCACTTCAAATGTCCTTCATCGACACTGTACTTCAGAGAGACAACTACTCCATCTCCAATCTCTACTCTTACCTCATCCAACACCACTCAGAAAAATACCATCTAAAACCATTCCAAAAATGGTCTACCATAATGGATGACAATGATCTGCCGGAAAAAATCCTTGAGGGATACAGGCATACCCGCAAACTTACCGCCTCAGAAACATGGCGTGAAACACAATTTAAGATCATTCACAGGGCCTATTACCCATTTCGCTTCGACAAGGCAGACCCAACCCAAGCACAATGCCCCTGGTGTTCCCTGCCCCGCCCCACGTTGCTTCACTGTCTCTGGGACTGCACAGCTATCACTACATACTGGAACTCTGTGATGGCCTTCGTCTGCAAAATTGATAAAACAAAAATACCGAAAGACCGTCTTCTATGCTTGTTTGGTTACACACCACCATCTTCCTCCTCCTCAACAAAGGGCCTGCTAAATATTTCACAATGGGCACATCTATGTCTTTTGGTTGCACGCAGGACTATTATGTCTCACTGGATTTCATTGACACCACCCAATTTAACGGCAGTTAAAAAAGCTATGACATCACTTTTGTACTTGGAGAGACTGGACACCATTACACTGAACTTTCGTTCTACTTCACGTTTTTTCAAGAGATGGCATAAATATATGGAGGCCACATTTACCCAAAAAGCGATACAAGACATAATGCAACCATTCCGTTTCACGGACTGGTACTTGAAGAAGGATCTTACCAATTCACTTGGCCACCTTAAGATATCCACTGTCTCTGACCCCTCTACCTTTTTACCGCCATAGGACAACCGCAATATCACGTTGCCCTTTGACATCCATGACTCTTTAGGAAAAAAAAAAAAACTCAGTACTGTATCATCACTTGGTATTACTGTTATGTCTAGATCAACTTACGAGATCACTAGTCAAACATATCCAAACGTTGCTTCCACTCCTGAGGTTAATGAGGTGTAAGGTACAGCCTATATAGGCATCGCATTGTCATACTTCTGGCATGTTGGTAAATGTGATTTACCGGTTTCCCTCCCCTTTTCCATCCCCCCCCCTACTCTGGGTTAAACTTTGTTGACTTGAAAATTTACATATGTATGCTTTGCAGCCACTGTTTTATACCACTGTATAATGCAAAACCCAATAAATATTGTACAAAAAAAAAAAAATACACAGAATAATAGTATAAGAAGAATAGGCTAGTCTAAGAAAAAATAAAGTAAAGTAAGGTAATTAGAAATGTTATTATCAAAATATGTTTTTCATGTCATGATAAAATATTAGGATTATGATGTATAAAATGTATTTTTTCATTCAAAAAATTGATGCTGCATTCTTTTACAGGATCTGACTTATAAGTCAACATAAGAAGGGAAATTTAATATTTCTAGACCTTCCAGATGAAAACAAGCCCTTGAAGCTTAAGAATATAGTTCTGGGAGAAGATGACATGAAATTCATTCGTCATAATTACTGTTGTTTTTATATATCAACTTTTTATGTGACGAGATATGTTTTTCATATCAAGAGGAGATATTTTTTACACACCAATTTTTATAAACACATGTAGTGTATTTTCAGAGTTGAAAGGGTTAAATCTCTTTTACAATAGAGTCTAGTTAGTAGGAACATCTGGTGTTAATTAAGATGGAGTATATTTTTCTTAAAGGTACATAAACAAGATAGGATTAACTTTACATTGTAATATGCATTTAGTTTTAAAATCATCTCACATATATGAAGTTAAGAACATATTTTATGATTACATTTTGATAAGGTTATTTGAAAGGTTGTATGGTTATATTTGAATATGCTAAACATAATTTGGAGGGAAAATATGAAACATATTTCTGAAGTGATATTCATACTTCAAAGTACAACAATGTTACATTCATGAATTTAGGAATATTAAGGGGATTGATTTTATGGTAAAAGAAAAAAAAATAATAAGGTAAAAATATTTTTAGGGTATATGAAGCAAAAGGTTTTCTGAAATCACTTTTTCTTATGTGGAATTAGAATTGAGAATATATTCAAGCCAATTATCTTAAGGTCTATTGATGAATGAATACAGATGTGATGTGGTTGATTATGAATGTGGATAGAAAAATGAAAGATTGTTAATCAATCATTTTGAGATGGAAATGTTAAAAAGATTTTCTTTAATCTAATATCTAATATTCATTTACTAACAATATTAACACATGAATGAATGGAGTTGGGTCTTTGAGAATAATGGACTTGAATACATTTAAAATGCTTACATATATCATATTCTAAATATGGAAAAAGTGAAATATAACTAAATATATATATTTATGTAAAGGTTTGTTTGAAGCTTCTAATGATAGTTTTTTAACAGCTCTAGCATATGAATCCAATTATTTTGTATGGCTTCCTCTTGAAATTCTAACCTCCTCCATCGTAAGAGAAGAAAGATCTCATATTACTTTAGATTTAAAAGTATTTTAGCTAAAATTATAAGTTCTTAAATATTGCTATATTTCTTGATTAGGATATTAATAAGAATGTTTGGTTTTTAATGTATCCATAGTGTAATATTTATTATTTGACTCAGATATGTAGTAATATTATTACAAGTTGAATAATGCTAATTTTTATCTACTCACATCGTTCACAGCCCCACCCGTAAGAATTTTAGACACTGAACAACTAAGGATATATTTGAAACTCGCGCGCTTTAAGAAACGTTAAATCACTCCTTCAAAAGAAGGTGGGGGTCAGATTTGAGGGGTGAAAAGCTAGTGACTCTTCGTTTGTAGGCAGACTTGAGATGACATGCGGGAAGGCTTGAATGCTACACACACATCTGCTAGCTGACGCTGGAACACTGTTTCACACAGGAGACATGGAAGGAAGCTGATTGAGCTATTCACACACACAACGATATTAATTTGATTCAATCTTCAAGAATAAGATACTTATCTATGCTATTTTTTATATTCTACAATTGATGATATATATTCATGTGACATTTTATATTTTATTATTAAATTAATTTTGGAGTTTTTACACGAGAACTGAACAGATTTTCTTGGAATTTTTCTCATCAATATGAATTATTGAATATCGATTATAAATACAATATTATCGATTTATCGAGATATTACAGCAGGAGGCACCTACACCCACTGTAACTACTTGCAGATGCCTGTCTGTGTTACACAACAGAACAACACCCTGAGCAATAAGGGGTAGCTTCAGGTGTATACTGTGCAGGAGGCACCTACACCCACTGTAACTACTTGCAGATGCCTGTCTGTGTTACACAACAGAACAACACCACGAGCAATAAGGGGTAGCATATACTGTGCAGGAGGCACCTACACCCACTGTAACTGCTTGCAGATGCCTGTTAGTGTTACACAAAAGAAAAATACCAGCAATACGGGGTAGCTTCAGGTGTATACTGTGCAGGAGGCACCTACACCCACTGTAACTGCTTGCAGATGCCTGTCTGTGTTACACAACAGAACAACACCACAAGCAATATGGGTTATCGTATACTGTGCAGGAGGCACCTACACCCACTGTAACTGCTTGCAGATGCCTGTCTGTGTTACACAACAGAACATCACCACAAGCAATATGGGGTAGCATATACTGTGCAGGAGGCACCTACACCCACTGTAACTGCTTGCAGATGCCTGTCTGTGTTACACAACAGAACAACACCACGAGCAATAAGGGGTAGCTTCAGGTGTATACTGTGCAGGAGGTTTAGCAAAAATGACACTGACACTGTCCCTGCCTATCCTGCTCTCTCCCTGCACGCCAACGTACTGTAACTGTGCAAGGTTTAGCAAAGAATAAAACTGACACTGTCCCTGCCTATCCTGCTCTCTCCCTGCACGCCAACACACTGTAACTGCACAAGGTTTAGCAAAGAATAACACTGACACTGTCCCTGCCTATGCTGCTCTCTCCCTGCACGCCAACACACTGTAACTGCACAAGGTTTAGCAAAGAATAACACTGACACTGTCCCTGCCTATCCTTCTCTCTCCCTGCATGACAACACACTGTAAATGCACAAGGTTTAGCAAAGAATATCACTGACACTGTCCCTGCCTATCCTTCTCTCTCCCTGCACGCCAACACACTACACAAGGCCGCCACGTTGGCGGGCTTATATAGTGTGGGGCGTGTACTAGACCCCCCTGAGCTATAATTGGCCACAGGCATCCTGCCTGTGGCCAATTATGGCTCTCCTCGCTGCTGTCGCTGTGATTGGCCAAGCATGCGGGGTCACAGTGCATGCTTGGCCAATCACAGCGCCAGCAATGCACTGCAATGGCGCAGTGCATTGTGGGCCGTTCGCGTCACACGAATTTGGCGTGAATGGCCCACAAAGTTCTGGTTTCGCCGAATAGGCGAACAGCTGATGTTCGAGTCGAACATGCGTTCGACTCGAACACCGAGCTCATCCCTAGTAGTCGTTAACTGCACATTTCTGCTGGAGCAGCCTATCAAGCATATACAAGGTTGAGTTCCATTGCGTCGGGCAGTCACAAATAAGACGTCTGACCGGCAGATTGTGTCGCCGCTGAATGTCAGCAAGGCGAGCCATGGCCGTGTAAGATCTTCTGAAATGGGCCGAGATTTTCCTTGCCTGCCGCAAGACGTCCTGGACTCCAGGGTATTTGACAACGAATCGCTGCACGACCAAGTTCAAGACATGTGCCATGCATAGCACGTGTGTAATTTTGCCCTATTTCAGATTGGCACCGTTGTTGCACACCACTTTACCAACTGTCAAATTGAGCGGTGTTAGCCACTGATCTGCCTGTGAACGCAAAGCTGAAAGGAGTGCAGGGCCAGTGTGGCTCTTGGCTTCCAGGCACAACAGACGCAGCACAGCATGGCAACGTCTCACCTGGCATGTCGAATAGGTTCTGGGGATCTTGTGCGGCGCAGCGGAAGAGACGGTAGCAGCGGAAAAGGAGGAGTCAGCCAAGGAGGAGAGGGAGGATGGAGTAGGAGGAGGAGAAGAAGAGGCAGGCCTGCATGCAATCCATGGCGGTAAAACCAAATCTACACGGGTGCCACGGCTTACATGCTTGACGGCCATCAAAAGGTTCACCCAGTGGGCAGTAAAAGTTATATACCTTCCCTGCCCTTGTTTGCTAGACTACGTGTCTGTGGTCAGATGTATCTTGGCACCGACACTGTGTGCCAGAGATACATTCACTTGCCGCTGAACATGGCCATATAGCTCTGGGATGCCCTTCTGTGAGAAATATTTCCTTCCTGGGACCTTCCATTGTGGTGTTCCAATGGTCACAAATTTTCAAAAGGCCTCCGAGTCCACCAGTTTATATGGCAGTAGTTGGCGGGCTATCAGTTCTGACAATCCAGCGGTCAACCGTTGGGCAAGAGGGTTATCCGGCGTCATCATTTTTTTACGCTCGAACATTTGGCCCACGGAAGCCTGCCTTTTTCCAGAAAAACTTGAGGACGGCATGATGGAAGGTGGAGTGGAGGACAATTGTGAGGAGAGAGGAGAAGGAGAAGTAGAAGAGGCTGGACGGTGAGAGCCTGGAGTGTGGCTTTGTGGGTTCTGATGACCTTGCTCCCACTGGGCTCGGTGATTGGAGTTCACGTGCCTTCATAAGGCGGTCGTCCCTAGGTGAGTGTTGGGCTTACCGCGACTTATGCGCTGACTGCAAAGGCTGCAGATGGCAACACTATTGTCAGCAGCGGACACGTTAAAAAAAGCCCACACTGCGGAGCCATGTGCTGGCGTCCTGGGAGCGCCAGATGTCACCGTACATGGTTGATGGCTCGCTCTGAGTCCTGATACATTAGCAGTCTGGTTTGTCCCTCCTGTGCAATGTAAGTTCCGCCTGCCTCTCCTCCCTATCTGCTGATCCATCTCTCCCTCTGAACTCCCCTCCTGGTCCTCTCTTGTGGGCACCCACGTGACGTCCATAGACACGTCATCATCAACGTCACCTTCCCCACCACTAACTTTAGAGATCTCGGCGTAGGCAGCAACAGCGGGGACCAACCTCCTTGGGCTGATCTGGGTACTGTCGTCAGACTGCTGAGTGGCGGTTGTTGCTACCTCCTCTTCCTGATCCAATGCCAAGAATTCCTGCGCATCGGAAATGTCTTGTGATGGATCGGAAAATAATTCCAGTGACTCAAGCGGAGGGTTTATGGTGGTGGTGGTGTTGGTGGTAGTGTCTTTGGGGGTGCACACAGCAGAGAGTGAAGAGGGTGCAGATAGAGAGGATGAGGAGGGTGCAGAAGAGTAAGGCTGAGTGAGCCACTCAACCAAGTCTGGTGCGTCCTTTGACAGAATCGAACGCACCTTCTGCAACTTCCCACTTTGGCCTGGTGCTCCCGCCCTACCCCTACCACCCCTGCGGAAGGGCCTGCCTCTTCCTCTGCCTGTCATTTTTTTAAATGACCCTGTGACAAAAGTCTCTAGAGAAGTGCAGTATATGTGGAAGAAGGTATATAACACCCCGCTTCAATCTGTCGTTTTGGGGGGGGGGCACTGGTCTATCACACCAGTTATAATACTTTTTTCTAATTGCGTTTGTCACTCTTTGTAGTATCGCTGCAGAACCGCTCAGCAGTCACAATGCTGCACAGTAGAAATGCACTATAATATGCTTTCTATATTTGGTAGTATTGTATGCGTGTATTACACCCCTATATACTACACACCAAATAGTAGACCTATACCAGTCCTTAAAAGGCCTTTGTGTGGACCTTTATTAGTTAGCGATTTTAGTCGCTAGTCTGTCCCTGCGACACGTCAGAAACCTCTCCCTACACTGACAAAAGAGCTGCAGAACCGCTCAGCACTGCAGTCACAATTGAAATGAACTATAATATGATTTCTATATTTGGTAGTATTTTATGCGTGTATTACACCCCTATATACTGCACACCAAATAGTAGACCTATACCAGTTGTAAGATTGGGGTTTGTTATCTCTCGTAGTAGATGCGTTTTTCAATGATGCAAGCCAGTCAGCAACTCTGTTTAAGGGCACGGTAGCCCATTTTTATTAAAAAACACGAAAGTCCACAAACACATCTGTAGTATTCACAGGGGGGTTCCACCATTCCTGTATCTTTCATACTAACAGTAGCCTCGTAGCTTTACCTTCTAGCGATCCAGGCCTTTAGCCTAGGCCTGACGGTCTGTTCCTCAGACCCACACAGTGTCCAAGAGTTTCAGCTTTCTCCTAGCTTCTCCTGGTCAGCACCTTTGTTGCTATATCACTAACGATGTCTGCCTCCTGCAGACATGCACCGCCTTTGACTCCACTTCAGAGGAAGAGAGCCCACCTGGCTCTCATGCACAGACTTCCTCTCTGTTGGGTGGGGCCCTGATCCGTAATCACCTCTGAACTAAATAGCCCAAGACACAGCTGTTCCATCAGCGTGTCTTTCTTTACCAAATGTGGCAATAACCAACCCTCTTGAGGGTCGCACATGGGCTCCCACTAATCTCTCTATCCTTTCTACCTTTTGGCCTCAGGACCCTTCTTTTTCCTCTCACAGACCTACTTTCCCGGGACTGTTGGGGACCCACTTTCATGACATCTGTCAGGGACTGGCCACTCTCACTACCTGACGCAACATTAACCATTAACATTTGTTTCTCAGGTTCAGCAACCCTTGTGTGGTCACTCTTGGCCACCAAACCATCTGTGATTAATACCATATCCTCAATAGCAATGTTCCACAAGGGGTTATTCAACACAATATGGTCATTCAGACCTCTTGTCCTGTTTGCTAGGACAGTGTCTATGGAGGGACCATCTACAGGCAAGCAGTTACTCCCTATGGGACTGTCCCGTAGTTTCACATCCCCCCTGTTGTCCAACACTCCAATAACAATTGTCCTACCAACGCACATGTTCCACCACATTTTCCAAACCAATCTCTTTAACCATTTCGGTGTCCACTGGTACCTCAACCAATAGCTCGGAGTTGTCTGACAGTGCTCCACAGTGCTTCTCATACATATTTCCGTTACAGTTACCATTACTGTTATTTCCTGTCAAAGTGTCTCCGGGTACCTCAAACTGCACCTCTCTGCGCGTGATGGACTGAATTCCCACTGCTGCCATGTTCGTCTGGGCCCTTCCTTTACATGAGGTGTAGTGGGTGAGACAGTACGCGCGCCACGTACCAACCACTGCTCAGCCGCACCTCGGACCGCACCAGCAGGAATACACCCCATCACACTCGTATACGGAGAGACTTCCACTATGTCTAATATCTCTAATTTCTCAAACAATTCCCCTGAGCGCCTTCCGCACATAACCGCCGCTGGAAGCACTCTCGCGGAGAACTGCGAGACAACTTTCCACAAAAGCAACCCACAGTGTAGCAACCAATTCTCATCAACATTGCTTAACAATGCATGTATCACCTGCATCCACCGATTGGTATTATGCAGTACCATGTCGCCCTTCTGCTGTGGATACACGCAGGTGTATATTGGAAAGATTCTCACCAATTCCCACAACATCTCAGAAATTTCTAGACATGCCGTATCTAAACACAGAACTCTAGGAACTTGACCTTTACCAACGACGTGGAGGGACTCATTTGCTAAGGCGTGAGAGGCCGGGACACTTAAAAAGACCTCTACCTCAGAGGCAACTAACAAAATTTGCGGCTCCCGCCGAGCACTGCCAATCGCATATGTCACACACATCCTCTCACTTTCAGCAACACTGAGCCCTTCCAAATCGCTATCCACTACCTCATCAATCTGACATTCAACATTACTCATCTCTTTTGCTGTGGACAAAACCTCTGCTATGTATGCGCCCTTTTCAGATCCTTCCAACTGGAAAGGGTTAATTTATGCAAAAGCCAACGCACCCGTGTCCACCGGCCCTGCAGCCTCTCTATTTAACATAGCAGAAATTGTGTCCACTCCACTGTTACCCACTAAGCCTTCCTTGTTTAAATGCACTTGTGGCAAAACATTTTCAAACACAACAGGCTGCAATAACATAACTTCACCACTCTGCTCGGGTGGCGCTTCACCAAACCCATGAGGACTGTCAGCAGCAACAGACCGCAACAACTCATTATCAGTACAAGAAATTTCAAACATTTGAGTTTTACCATTTTTCTCATCACCAAGGTCAAGTACCCTTTTATCTATCACAGCGGCACCACAGTTGTCCCAGGCAACCTCTGGCTCCAAAACATAGAGCTCCCTGGAGATTTCTAAGGACACCTCTGCAGCCTTAGATACTGTTGCCAAGGGGAATCGCATATCCTGCTTAGCGATCACCCCTACCTCTTTAAGAATCACATTACCATCAGCACATGTGTCATCAGCATTCATAAACATAGCAGTTTTATAAACTCTATCAAATCGTCCTTTATCAAAACGCATGGCACCCTGCGTGCCACTCAGCACACCACCCTTCCTCTCCAAAGGAATTATTTTGCCCACTAGGGCGTCTTCACAGTTGTCCTGGGAAACCACTTGCCTCACCACTACAGGCTCCTTGGTGGTTTCCCTTGACAACTGCACAGCACCTGTCACTAGGGAACATGGCATACCAACTGCTTTGGTCACCCCTAGCACATCCTTTCCAGCACTCCGCTGGATTACCTTAGCTGTACCCAGAGTCCACATGTCCCTTTCAACTTTTGACCTCGCTGCAAGCAGCGCTCTAACCTGTGTCTCCCCACTGATCTGGGCAGCACACTGCAGCAAGTTCACTTCTCCACCTTCAGTGGATCTCCGCTCTGGGGTCACTTCATTGTGAGCAACCACACAGTCAACCTTTCCCATGATTTTAACAGGAACAGTCTTACCATTCTCTTTAGCATGGGTTGAAGACTTCAATTGAGGGCGTTGTCCCTTCTTTGCCACGCTCTCACAAGATGACGCCCCCTCCTGGAAACAGGGTAACATCATCGCCCGCAGGCAAAGCATTAAGCCCAACAACAGGATCAGCAGCTGTATTCCACAAGCTTGGACAAGAAAAGATCCCGTGGCCCAACTGACCACATTCCAGGCATGGCACTTGGCGACTTTCTCCTGTTGCTAAGGGAGACGACCCTCTCCCACCATGCAGACTTTTACTGGTATCTCTATGAGGACGGTGGTATACCTCCCCTTTTCTGAAAACACACTTTCTCTGGTTGCTATGGGAGACCACATTCTCCCCGCTGATCTCTTCCAGGGCTCTCTAGACTAGACTGCTCCTAGAAAATGATCGTAGTCATCTCGGTTACTATACATCCCACGGTACACCTCCTGGTACTCCTCCATCAGAAAAGGTTGCACCAACTCAACCCAGCGATTTCTGGGCCATCTTCTGTAGGAAGCAATCATCACAAACTCATCCAAAAAGTCCTCAACACATTCAGAAGGCAACATAGGCCGTATTAAGTCAGCTGTACGGATTTCTGCTTTGTTGCCATGGGCAACCACACCCATCTGCTCACTCTTTACACTCAGAGCAGGCTTCTTATACCTTTGCTTTGGTGAAGCCTGGGACAAAGGGCATTTAGAAACTTCATGCCCCCACTCACTGCACCACCAACAGCACACTTGGTTCTTAACGCTTTGCACATTGATAGCTGGCCATCTTGCACCAGCGTTGCCAGGGGCAACATGTCCTTCCCCTTTAACTTGGTTCAGTGCGGCCAAGTGTCGCCTGCACCAATCCACTGCAGACTCAGACTCTGGTGAACTCTCCATACGTGCAGTCACCTGTGCACTCCTTGCACCAGTGTTGCTAGGACCAACACCCGCTCTGTCTCTCATTTCAGCAAACATTGCTTCCTCTCCACACAGGAAAATTTTAAAGTACTGTCTCCAAGACTTTGCAAACAGCCCGCTTTCACATGTAGACTTTACTCTCTGCTTAAGCTCACTTCCACAGGCACATCACCTGTATACAACACAGTCCATTAATTGAACTCCTGTGCAATGCAGTTCACCTGGCTGCCACACACAGCTAGCAGCAGTTCACCGCAGAAAACTTTAACTTTTCCTTCAGATTGGCTGTTCATCACAGTATTGCTGTTAAACACACAGTTTCTTTTTACTCACTGTTTTTGGTATGCGAGGATCTGGAACTCTTCCAAAAACTGCCCAAAGCAATATCTCCATCTCCACCACTTGTAAGATTGGGGTTTGTTAGCTCTCGTAGTAAATGCGTTTTTCAGTGATGCAAGCCAGTCAGCAACTCTGATTAAGGGCATGGTAGCCCATTTTTATTAAAAAACACGAAAGTCCACAAACACATCTGTAGTATTCATAGGGGGGTTCCACCATTCCTGTATCTTTCATACTAACAGTAGCCTCGTAGCTTTACCTTCTAGCGATCCAGGCCTTTAGCCTAGGCCTGACGGTCTGTTCCTCAGACCCACACAGTGTCCAAGAGTTTCAGCTTTCTCCTAGCTTCTCCTGGTTAGCACCTTTGTTGCTATATCACTAACGATGTCTGCCTCCTGCAGACATGCACCGCCTTTGACTCCACTTCAGAGGAAGAGAGCCCACCTGGCTCTCATGCACACAGACTTCCTCTCTGTTGGGTGGGGCCCTGATCCGTAATCACCTCTGAACTAAATAGCCCAAGACACAGCTGTTCCATCAGCGTGTCTTTCTTTACCAAATGTGGCAATAACCAACCCTCTTGAGGGTCGCACAAAGTCGCACCCTCACACAGTCCTTAAAAGGACTTTTGTGGACCTTTATTAGTTAGCAATTTCTGTCGCTAGTCTGTCCCTGCGACACATAAGCAACCTCTCCCTACACTGACAAAAGAGCTGCAGAACCGCTCAGCACTGCAGTCACAATGCTGCACAGTAGAAATGCACTATAATATGCTTTCTATATTTGGTAGTATTTTATGCGTGTATTACACCCCTATATACTGCTCACCAAATAGTACACCTATACCAGTCCTTAAAAGGCCTTTGTGTGGACCTTTATTAGTTAGCGATTTTTGTCGCTAGTCTGTCCCTGCGACACGTCAGCAACTTCTCCCTACACTGACAAAAGAGCTGCAGAACCTCTCAGCACTGCAGTCACAATTGAAATGAACTATAATATGATTTCTATATTTCGTAGTATTTTATGCGTGTATTACACCCCTATATACTGCACACCAAATAGTAGACCTATACCAGTCCTTAAAAGGACTTTTGTGGACCTTTATTAGTTAGCGATTTTTGTCGCTAGTCTGTCCCTGCGACATATCATCAACCTCTCCCTACACTGACAAAAGAGCTGCAGAACCGCTCAGCACTGCAGTCACAATTGAAATGAACTATAATATGATTTCTATATTTGGTAGTATTTTATGCATGTATTACACCCCTATATACTGCACACCAAATAGTAGACCTATACCAGTCCTTAAAAGGACTTTTGTGGACCTTTATTAGTTAGCGATTTTTGTCGCTAGTCTGTCCCTGCGACACGTCAGCAACCTCTCCCTACACTGACAAAAGAGCTGCAGAACCGCTCAGCACTGCAGTCACAATTGAAATGAACTATAATATGATTTCTATATTTCGTAGTATTTTATGCGTGTATTACACCCCTATATACTGCACACCAAATAGTAGACCTATACCAGTCCTTAAAAGGACTTTTGTGGACCTTTATTAGTTAGCGATTTTTGTCACTAGTCTGTCCCTGCGACACGTCATCAACCTCTCCCTACACTGACAAAAGAGCTGCAGAACCACTCAGCACTGCAGTCACAATGCTGCACAATTGAAATGAACTATAATATGATTTCTATATTTGGTAGTATTTTATGCGTGTATTACACCCCTATATACTGCACACCAAATAGTACACCTATACCAGTCCTTAAAAGGACTTTTGTGGACCTTTATTAGTTAGCGATTTTTGTCGCTAGTCTGTCCCTGAAACACGTCAGCAACCTCTCCTTACACTGACAAAAGAGCTGCAGAACCGCTCAGCACTGCAGTCACAATGCTGCACAATTGAAATGAACTATAATATGATTTCTATATTTGGTAGTACACCTATACCAGTCCTTAAAAGGACTTTTGTGGACCTAATAGCTAGTGATTACAGTCTGTCCCTGATACACAGCACAGCAACCTCTCCCTCCCTACACTGACAAAAGACAGCTGCAGAATCGCTCAGCACTGCAGTCACAATGATGCACTATAATATGCTTTCTATATTTGAAAGTATATTATAAGTGTATTACAACCCTATATACTGCACACCAAACAATAGTACACCTATACCAGTCCTTAAAAGGACTTTTGTGGACCTAATAGCTAGTGATACAGTCTGTCCCTTCTCCACACAGCAACCTTTCCCTACACAGACAAAAGACAGAATGTAAAATGGCAGCCAGATCAGGTCTATTTATAAGGTAGGGGCTATGTCCATGTGCTGAAATGTCTCAATTGGCTGTCCTATACCACATGATTGATGTGTCATGGGTCAAAGTTCTCCACAATGTAAAATAATATGGCGGCCACGAACAGCACCATATGTCCGCCGGTTTGGCAAATAGCGAACGCGCAAAGTTTGCCGCAAGGCCATATCTATTTATGAGCATTGGATATAACCCTTGGATGGTAACAAAGCTGAACCCATATGCGGATGATACCTTATCCCTCCTGATAATCAAAGGGATGTGTGGAAACCAAAAGCAATTTAGATCTCTAGAATTTGAGATCCAAAGTCTCTAGTAAGAGGCATGAGTTGATGTGGGGACGGTCTTGCATGAACACCCTACCACTTTATGTTTTGCTTCTTTTTTTTTGCACATTAAATTACTGGGATATCTATCTTCTAAACGGTCATTTTTTGGATGCTATGTGTATGTATCATTTTGAGGGATTCACTTTGAAATTGTTTTGCTACATGTTTCAATGCTTTGTTATATCATTTGTGATTATTGATAATTGAATGAGAAGCGCACCTGGTCACTTTCTAATTAACCTTTTGAGTCCCATATTCAGACTTACTGGGTAGCAGTTCTCGTATTTTGATTGGTACACACATTCACTTTTTTGGATTATCATATTATTTTTTGATTATTTTGATTTGTGGGGGGGTTGTCACATTTTTAAGTCACGATTTATTAAGGTGGCTAAGCGCAGGATTTCTGTTTCAAAACATTCTATTTATCACCAGTGTTTAGACGCGCCCCTTTAACCAGTTTTCACTCCAGGTACATACACTATCGCCCATGCCAACAGACCTCAATTAGTAAATCAAACGTTTATAGGGAACTGCATTGAATGCTTTGGCAACATCCAAATTCACCATGGAAACAGACTTTCATTTATCTACAGTAGATGACAGCTCACTTCCTCATAGAATGTTAACAGATTGGTGTGTCAAGAACAATCTTTCATAAATCCATACTGATTACTAGTGATGAGCTTCGTGTTCGAGTCGAACCCATGTTCGACTCGAACATCGGCTGTTCGATCGTTCGGCGAAGGTCGAACATTATGGGCCGTTCGCGCCAAATTCGAGTGGCGCGTCACAGCCCATAATTCATTGCGGCATCGCAGTGCATTGCTGGCTGATGATTGGCCAAGCATGCACTATGACCCGCATGCTTTGGCCAATCAAAGCGCACAAAAAATGGAGAGCCATAATTGGTTTGGCTTTGGTCAATTATGTCTCAGGGGGTTTAGTACACGCCCCACCCTATATAAGGCCTCCTCCGTGGCGGCCTTGTGTAGTGTGTTGTGGTGTTGGTTAAAGAGAGAGCTTACAGAGAGAGAGAGACAGTGTCATTTATATTGAGTTAGATAGAGCAGGCAGGCGCATCAGTTAGCTGCAGTTACAGTGTGTAGAGGATATATATGAATCCTCGGTGTTGTATATATATTTATACACTGAATTCAATTTAGCTAGATCCGTTCCTGTTATTCTCTATACTGTGACAGACAGGCAGGTGATTGTGCTAGCTGCAGTCAGTGTTTCACTTTGTGTGCTTTGCATAGCGTTCACCTAAAGCTTACCTGAATACAATTAGTGACTAATAGTGGTGTTCTCATAATAAAACCACAGGCAGAGAGCTGCAAGTATTTTCAGTTAGTGTACTGTGTCATCTGCACAGTTTTCACCTAAAACTAACTGAAGACAATTGCTGCTTTTCTCATACTAATACCACAGCAGGCAGTTGATTCTGATAGCTGCATTATAATCGGTATAGATATATATATATATATATATATACAGTAGGTGCCGACGATTTTGTGTCAATCTCACCTCTTCTAGCGGCGAGATTGACACCCTACGAGTCCCGTCGCGAGAGCCAGCTCCAAGCTGTCTCGTCATCGGGAAAGGAAAATTTTTGTTTTTCCTTTCGCAATGAGCGACACGCATTGCTGACATTGAGGCCGGTGGATGGAGATCAGACGTGTATTCCCGCCAATACCAGGCACTGTGTTTGGTATGAATCCTGAGCGGGAACTCCCCGCCAAATTTTCAATAAAAAACTGGCATGGGTTCCCCCTCCAGGAGCATACCAGGCCCTTCGGTCTGGTATGGATTTGAAGGGGAATCCCCTAAGCCGAAAAAACGGTGTGGGGGTCCCCCTAGTAAATCAAACGTTTATAGGGAACTGCATTGAATGCTTTGGCAACATCCAAATTCACCATGGAAACAGACTTTCATTTATCTACCGTAGATGACAGCTCACTTCCTCATAGAATGTTAACAGATTGGTGTGTCAAGAACAATCTTTCATGAATCCATACTGATTACTAGGGATGAGCTTCGTGTTCGAGTCGAACCCATGTTCGACTCGAACATCGGCTGTTCGATCATTCGGCAAAGATCGAACATTATGGGCCGTTCACGCCATATTCGAGTGGCGCGTCACAGCCCATAATTCATTGCGGCATCGCAGTGCATTGCTGGCTGATGATTGGCCAAGCATGCACTATGACCCGCATGCTTTGGCCAATCACAGCGCGGTAATAACGGAGAGCCGTAATTGGCCAAAGCCAGGGTGGCTTTGGCCAATCATGGCTCAGAGGAGTAGGTACACGCCCCACACTATATAAGGCCGCCTGAAAGTCAGCCTTGTGTAGTGTGTTGGCATTTGTGAAAGAGAGAGTTACAGAGAGAGAGACAGTGTAATTTATATTGAGTTAGATAGAGCAGGCAGGGGAGTCAGTTAGCTGCTGTTACAGTGTGTAGAGGATATATATGCATCCTATGTGTTGTATATATATTTATACACTGTATTTAGTTTAGCTAGATCCGTTACTGCTGTTCTCTATACTGTGACAGGCAGGCATGTGATTGTGCTAGCTGCAGCAGAGTTTCACTTAGTGTACTGTGTGCTTTGCATAGCGTTCACTTAAAGCTTACCTGAATACAGTTAGTGGTGTTCTCATAATAAAACCACAGGCAGAGTGCTTCATTATTTTCATGTAGTGTACTGCAGTACTTCTGTCCTTTGCAGAGCGTTCACTTAAAGGAACCTGAATAAAATGTGTGGTGTTCTCGTATTAAAACCACAGGCAGAGAGCTGCTAGTATTTTCAGTTAGTGTACTGTGTCCTCTGCACAGTGTTCACCTGAAACTAACTGAAGACCTTTGCTGCTTTTCTCATACTAATACCACAGCAGGCAGTGGAGTCTGATAGCTGTATTTTATATATATATATATATATACAGATATATATATATATATATATATATATATATATATATACATCCCACCTTTGTGCAGCTACATCTCACTGCAAGCCATTAGTATGTCTGGAAGGCAAACAAGGAGAGGCAGTCACGAGGCAATAAAAGAGGGCAAGCAGGCTCTGTGTCTAGAGGCAACAGTGCTAGTCGTGGACACGGTGCATCCTCATCAGCACGTGTCCGTGGGACACGCTTGTCCTTCTTTTCGGCAGCTGGCCATGTTGAGACGCAACATCCATCAACATCCTCTCTCACCCAGGCTCAGGGTACTCTGTCTGGCAAAGCAGCTGCCAAAGCGGCCTCTTCCTTTGGCTCAATGGCATCAGTCACTCCTTCCCTAGCCCCACCATGTCCGAACTGTTCGAGCACAGTGTTGGGTACATGCTTCAGGAGGATGCCCAGCATTTTGAAGGCTCCGATGATGGAACCCAGCTGAAGGAAGGCTCTGTGAGCTCAGAGAGAGGGGGTAGTAACGTGAGCCCAGAGAGAGGGGGTGCCCAACAAGGACAGCTATCTGGCAGTCATGTTCCCCCAGCTGCAGCATACTGCCAGATTGGCTCCAGTGATGAGGAGGGAGGGGATGATGAGGTCACTGACTCCACGTGGGTGCCTGCAAGGAGAGAGGAGGAGGAGGCACATCTCCTACGAGGCAGGATGCCCTCCAGGGGCCAGCTTAAGGGCAGCACACCGACCGCATCACAATGCAGAGCTCCGCATGTGCAGGGCCCTGCTGTCACTGCGCGTTATTCCAAAAGTTCTTTGGTGTGGGCCTTTTTTCAGATGTGTGCAGCAGATCACACCGTTGCCATTTGCAACAAATGTCTGAAGCGTATCTCACGTGGCCAAAACATCAGCCGCTTGGGCACCACGTGCTTGACCAGACATATGTCGACCTGCCATGCAGTCCGTTGGTAGGCGTACAGTGGCGGTGCGTCCATAGAGGGCGCCGGAGCGCCGCCCCCTCTCGCTCCCGCACCGCCACTGAAAGACAATACACAGATTCATGCTTTGCATGAATCTGTGTATTGTCACCACTGACGCGCTGCCCGCTATTCATATGGCCGGCCTCCTGGTGAGCGCCGGCCATATGAATTAGAGCGGTGGCCGGCGGTGGGTGTGTTCTGGAAGTGTCTATCAGAGCCAGCTGCTCTGATAGGCTTTCCGAATACAGCTCTCACGCTGTATTCGGCTTCCAAAAACTCCTTCCCAGGTACGCACGGGGGTGCGTTCCTTGGAGAAGACTGTGGAGGTTTCAGCCAATGAGGTTCACCGGATCTGGTTACCGGTAACCTGATTGGCTGAAGCGACATCGAGGGTGGGAGAACACATCGAGGACGGCGTGGACCGAGGAAGGTAAGTGCAGGGCTGGGGGGGGGGGACAGGCTGCATTTGGGGGGAACTGGCTGTATATGGGGGACACGCTGGCTGCATTTGGGGGGAACTGGCTGTATATGGGGACAAACTGGCTGAATATGGGGGAACTGGCTGAATATGGGGGGAACTGGCTGTATATGGGGGACAAACTGGCTGAATATGGGGGGAACTGGCTGTATATGGGGGACAAACTAGCTGCATTTGGGGGGAACTGGCTGTATATGGGGGACACGCCGGCTGCATTTGGGGGGAACTGGCTGTATATGGGGACAAACTGGCTGAATATGGGTGGAACTGGCTGAATATGGGGGGAACTGGCTGAATATGGGGGGAACTGGCTGTATATGGGGGACAAACTGGCTGAATATGGGGGGAACTGGCTGAATATGGGGGGAACTGGCTGTATATGGGGGACAAACTGGCTGAATATGGGGGGAACTGGCTGTATATGGGGGACAAACTGGCTGAATATGGGGGGAACTGGCTGAATATGGGGGGAACTGGCTGTATATGGGGGACAAACTGGTTGAATATGGGGGGAACTGGCTGAATATGGGGGGAACTGGCTGTATATGGGGGACAAACTGGCTGAATATGGGGGGAACTGGCTGTATATGGGGGACAAACTGGCTGCATTTGGGGGGAACTGGCTGTATATGGGGCACAAACTGGCTGCATTTGGGGGGAACTGGCTGTATATGGGGGCACACTGGCTGTATATGGGGGCACACTGGCTATATATGGGGACAAACTGGCTATATATGGGGGACACACTGGCTGTATATATGGGGACAAACTGGCTGTATATGGGGGCACACTGGCTATATATATGGGGGCACACTGGCTGTATATGGGGGCACACTGGCTGTATATGGGGGCACACTGGCTTTATATGGGGGCACACTGGCTATATATGGGGACAAACTGGCTATATATATGGGGGCACACTGGCTGTATATGGGGGCACACTGGTTGTATATGGGGGCACACTGGCTGTATATGGGGGGCACACTGGCTGTATATATGGGGGCACACTGGTTATATATATATGGGGGCACACTGGCTGTATATGGGGACAAACTGGCTGTATATGGAAGGAAACAAACTGGCTGTATTTGAGGGGGCAAACTGGTGGCGTTTGGGCACAGTGGCTGCGTTTAATGGGCACAGTGGCGGCAATTGATTTTTTTTTTTCAGTTTGTTTGCGCCCCCCCAAAAATTTTGAGCACCAGCCGCCACTGTAGGCGTACCTAAAAGACCCACACCAAAGAACAAAGCGGACCTCTCCTTGCTCCTCATCAGCTGGGATCTCCAACCCCACTATGGGAATGAAGGTGTAGAATTATGTGTGTCATAGTCACAGCCAAGTACTTGCAGGCAATCTCCTTTCAGTACACGTCCGATTGTAGCAGGCAAATTTCCCTTCCCCAGCTGCTGCACCGCCGAAAGAAGTTCGCTCCCAGCCATCCACATGCCCAGCGGTTGAATGCTAGCTTGGCTAAATTGCTAGCACTTCAACTGCTGCCTTTTCAGTTGGTAGACTCTGCCCCCTTCCATGAGTTTGTTGAATGTGCGGTTCCTCAATGGCATGTTCCCAAACGCCACTTTTTCTCATGGAAGGCGATTTCCGGCTCTCTACCGGCATGTGGAAGGCAATGTCTTGGCCTCGCTGGACAGGGCGGTCAGCGGTAAGGTGCATATTACCGCTGACTCATGGTCCAGCAGGCATGGACAGGGACGTTACCTATCTTTCACAGCGCATTGGGTGACTCTGCTGGCAGCTGGGAAGGATGCAGGACAAGGTGCAGTAGTGTTGGAGGTTGTTCCGCCACCACGCCTCCAAAATGTTACTACTGGTGATTCTGACACACCTCTCTCCTCCACCCCCTCCTCTTCTTCTTCCTCCATGGCCTCTACTTGTGCTTTGTCCTCGGAACCAGCGGTGCTCCGTAGGCGTTCAAGGGGCTACGCAAGTACGCAGGCAAAAAGATGCCATGCGGTGCTTGAGCTGGTGTGCTTGGGGGACCGGAGCAACACTGGGGCAGAGATTCTGTCAGCTCTGCAGGGGCAGGCTCAGAGGTGGTTGACGCGACACCAGCTTAAGCCAGAAAAGGTGGTTTCCGACAATGGCTCCAACCTCCTCTCCGCCCTCCATCAGGGACAACTGACCCATGTGCCCTGTTTGGCTCACGTCCTTAACTTGGTGGTGCAGCAGTTCTTGGGCAGGTACCCAAGCTTACAGAAGGTCCTGAAGCAGGCAAGGAAACTCTTTGGGCATTTCCGCCGGTCATATAATGCCAGTGTTTGGCTGGCTGACCTGCAAAAGGATTACAACCTGCCCAAGAACCGCCTAACCTGTGACATGCCCACCAGGTGTAACTCTACGTTGGCCATGTTGCAATATGGCACCAGGATAGGGTCAGGGTAGCTTGGATTCTTTTCCCCACGCCAGTGGGCCATGATCAGGGATGCATGCACTGTCCTGACACCATTTGAGGAGGCCACGAGGATGGTGAGCAGTGACAGTGCATGCATCAGTTACACTGTGCCTCTTGTCCACCTGTTGGAGCACACGCTGCGTGGAAAAATGGACAAGGCGCTTGAGGCAGAACAGAGGCAGGAAGAGAAGGACTTCCTTACCTTTCAAGGCCCCCTTTATCCAGACAGTGTTCCTTCTTGCCCGGCTATCACACCGGAAGAGGAGGAGGAGGAGGAGGATTGTGTCAGCAGGAAGGTGGAGCCTAGCACTCAGCATCAGCAGCAGTCTTCAAGGGATCAATTACAGTCCCAAGACACCCATGGACTTCTACGGGGCTTGGAGGAGGTGGCTGTGGATCATGTCGTCCTGAGTGACCCAGAGGACTCTGGACCAAATGCCTCAGCAAACCTACGCTGCATGGCCTCCCTGATCCTGCAAAGCCTGCGGAGGGATCCTCGTATTCATGCGATCAAGGAGAGGGATCATTACTGGCTGGCAACCATCCTTGATCCACGTTACAAGGGTAAGGTTGCGGATCTTATTTTGCCGTCGCAGAGGGAGCAGAGGATGAAGCATCCTCTGGAGGCCTTGCAGAAAGGTCTGTGCAACGCGTTCACAGAGACTGGGAGGTTACAAATTCCTGGTCCTGGACAACGTGTTGCTGAGGCTTCAATCAGTCAAAGAAGGAGCGGTGGAGAAGGTGGCCATCTGACCGATGCGTTCAGACAATTTTTTAGTACGCAGCCCCAAGGTATGATCGGTTCCAGCAACCATCGCCAGCGTCTGGTTTACATGGTGCAGGAATACCTAGGGGCAAGATCAGACTTGGACACCTTTCCCACCAAAAATCCTCTCGGTTACTGGGTCTTGAGGATGGATCACTGGCCAGAGCTTGCACAGTATGCAAATGAGCTACTGGCCTGTCCTGCATCCAGCGTTTTTTCGGAATGCACATTCAGTGCTGCTGGAGGCTTTGTAACCGATCACAGGGTGCGCCTGTCCACCGACTCGGTCGATCGACTGACCTTCATAAAAATGAATCAGTCTTGGATCACCACCAGCTACCAAGCACCTGATGCTGATGTAACCGAATAATTGTTTTTGAAATGTCAGATCCCTTCAAGACTGCCTATGCTGAGTGACTATTATGTTATGCTGAGTGACTATCCTCTTCCTCCTCAATGATCATGCTGATAGCTTGTAAGAACATTTTTGGTTTTGGGAACCGCCACCAGTGGCTAAGACCCAATTTTTCAGCCCATGTTTAACAGGGGCGTGTAATTACAATTTGTGATGCAATACTTTGCAATACTTTGCAGCAGGGCTCATTGCTGCACTCCAAGTACAGTATCTGTGAGGGGTTGCAGTGTAGTGGCACCAGTGCCTAAGGCCTAATTTTTATGCCCCTGTTTAACAGGGGCATGTAATTACAATTCTTGATCTAATAATTCACAGCAGGGCCCATTCCTGCACCCACCAAAAGTAACTGTGAGGGCATACAGTGTTGTGGCAACACCACAACCACCACCACCAAAGGCCCAATTTTTATGCCCCTGTTTAACAGGGGCATGTAATTACAATTCTTGATCTAATATTTCACAGCTGGACCCATTCCTGCGCCCACCAAGAGTAACTGTGAGGATTTATTGTAGGGACCAGACATTACATTAAGCCGCAAGCAGTTTTAAATTACTTTTTTTCCTTTAGAAGTTCTAAACACGGGAAACATTTGCCACTTCACAGGCATACTTTAGACACCCCCCAGGTACGATATTTAAAGGAATATTTCACTTTTTTTTCACTTTAAGCATCATTAAAATCACTGCTCCCGAAAAAACTGCAGTTTTTTAAACTTTTTTTTGCATTGATACATGTCCCTTGGGGCAGGACCCGGGGCCCCAAACCCTTTTTAGGACAATAACTTGCATATTAGCCTTGATAATTAGCACTTTAGATTTAGAACGTTTCGAGTCCATTGTATTTAATAGGGTTCTAAAGTGCGCGCAAACATTCAGTCCGTTCGCAGGTTCTGGTGCAAACCGAACCGGGGGGTGTTCAGCTCATCCCTAATTACTACTAATGATACTGTTTTCAAAAGCAAACTCTTGTATATACAGTAGTCTCTTATCATCCTCTCCAATAGTGTACTGTACATACAATCAATGTTAGACTGACTGACCTGTAGTTACAGGGAATTTACTTTGAATGTAATTGCCTTGTGACCTGTTTCATTAGTTATCCCTAATTTTCCCATCTGCAATCAGATCTGTGTTATTTGTAATTAGTAGATTTATCAATGCATTATTTCTAGTCGAGGGAATCCACCAACTGACAAATGAAGTTGTCCTGCAACACATTTAAGAAATATCAAGCCTTAGATGAGTGAGCAGTTCCAGTCAATATCTGGATAATTGAAGTCCCCCATTATAATAACATTACCCTGCCTTGCTGCCATTCCTAACTGTCACAGAAGATCAGACTCTTACTCATCCTTTATGTTAGGTGCCTGTAGCATACCCCCACTATTAATTTCTCATTTGTTTCCTCCCTTTAAAGCTCCAATCACAAGGATTCCACGTCCTCCCTTGCCCCATTAGATATGTCGTCCCTCATGTTCACTAGCAAATCATTCTTGACATACAGGCACACATGGGCGTCCGCTAAAAAAAATTCAGGGGGAGGGGGGGTGATCCGGCAGCGGCTATACACAGTCACATTGTAATAGATTGCCTCTGGCCCAAAACCAGAATATATGTCCTGTTCTGCCGCTGGTTCAAATCTATGAAGATGTGAATGCATGCATGCTTAAAGAATTACACACTGAAACAGACTTGTCAGTATGGCTTCTCCCTCATCTCTGGTGTTTATTCAAGGTCTCAGTTCCTTATATAAACTTAGTAACTTAGTGACATAAGCAATCGTCATCACAAATGCGTGCATATCATTGGTTCATTCCATACATGGTTCTTCTCTTGTGACGTCTGTTTCTTCCACATGTCTGCATTCCAGAGCTCATGGGGGCCATTTTAGCTTAAACTATGGCAGGAGGGAATTGAAGGAGTGGACATCTGTTCCTCGTCTTCACTCTGGGATCAATATCTCTGTCACAGCTTTCAATCAAGGAAAATAATACTAATGTTTTCTCATCTTGTTACATGAATACTAGAACACACATACATGAAAATACTCTTCGGGTTCCCAATATGAACATCAATAAGTTTCTTATTGTATAAATATATCTTAGTGTGTGTGCGTGTCCCATTTGTTCCTTGCAAATATATCCCTCACAAGGGTAGGGGCTATTTACTCTAAAATTCCTAAGGATGGGGCTGTGAACCATGTGAGCACCTGAGACAAGAATCACCCAACTTGCAACAAACTTCTGAACTAATATACCAACACACATTGAAAGAAAGAAATAATAAAAATAATAAAGAATAAAAGAAAATACCAATATTTGAGTAGATTAAAAGAGAGAGACAACATAGATATACAACAATCATTTTATCAACTCCATCATAGTCCCCCCCTTAAAATGACTATTTTATCAGTACTATCCCTATGCTGTATGACCTTACTTGGCCCCCCTCAACATCGGAATATTTTCTTTTGCATCTCACATAGAAGTGTCAGGTCACCTGAGCACACCGTTGAGGTCAGGAGTGCACCTCCACGGTAGTAGACCCTACGACTGACTACTGCGAATGGAACTCTGGGTGGTTAAGAAAGGCAGGTCCACCAGAGAACCAACACAGATCCCACAGGGATTTGGAGCATATGATTCCCCAGGTCGTGGAGTCTAAGATCTAGCAGGTGTTCACCAGAGCCTCTAGTGGTGAGGATGGCCTGGGCTGCAGCTAGCTCCAGGTCGCGGTCCCCAGAGTTACCCAGCTCACGCTCTTAGTAGGCTACAGGAGGACAGTAAAAGAATAAGCCAAAGGTCGGGGTAACCAGCAGACAAGGACAAACATAGGACACTATTATTTCCCTTATCATTTGAGAATGTTGTAGGTATTATTAACAGGTAAGGACTGCAATGGAGCATACGGTCCCTTTTCTTCCTCCTCCTTCATTGGATCTCTAATATCACCTAAATTCAAAAAAGCAGGGGTTACCTCTTCAGCTGCTTTTCCCAACAGCTTCTTCATACAGGGCAGAATGCAGCAAACCACTATTGCAGCTAATGTGAGTGAGTGAGTGAGTGAGTGAATACTTGTATAGCGCTGCAAATGCGAACTGAATCGCCTCAAGGCGCTTTGCCTCAATGGACGTCCTGATCCTTCAGAAGAGGCGGGTCTTAAGTTTTTTCCTGAAGGCCTGAAGATTTTCTTCCATGCGGATGTCCGTGGGTAGGGCGTTCCATAGCCGTGGTCCTTGGACTGCAAATCTTCGTTCTCCCTTCGATTTGTAGCGGGACTTGGGGATATGGAGGAGGTTTTGGTTGGTTGATCGGAGAATGCGATTGGGTGTGTAGTGTTTTATCTTCTCGCATAAATATTGAGGAGCGTTTCCTTGTGTGCACTTATGGGTGAGGCAGAGGGTCTTGAATGTGACCCGATCCTTTACGCTTAGCCAATGCAGGGTCCTCAGTTAAGGGGTGATGGATTCTCAAGGTTTTTTCCCTGATACCAGTCTGGCTGCCGTGTTCTGGACGACTTGTAGGCACAAAATCTGATATTTAGGTAGTCCTATGTAGAGGGAGTTTGCGTAGTCGAGTCGGGAGTTGATGATTGCTCCAACTACTACTGCTATGTCCTCTTCCGGGATGAAGGGGATGAGTCTACGCAGCAGGCAGAGGAGATGATGTGATCCGCTGACTACTGATCCTATTTGTGCATCCATTGACATCTCTGCGTCAAAGATGACTCAGAGACTATTGACTTTGGTGCTCGGGGCAATGGTCTGTCCAAGAATGGTGGGTGGTGTCCAAGAAGTCTTGGTTTTTGTCTTTCGGTTTGCGTGGAGGAGAAGTTCTGTTTTGGATCCATTCAGTTTTAGGGAACTCTCAGTCATCCAATCATCGATCAATGTGAGGCATTTTTCCAGTCCGTGATATTGGTCTTCTTTCCCGGTGATATGAAATAGAGTTGGGTGTCGTCAGCGTATGAGTGGTAGCACAGGTCCTGTTTGCTGATGATTTTGAGGAGTGGGCGGAGGTAGAAATTGAAGAGCACGGGTGACAGTGGTGATCCTTGAGGGACTCCGCAAGAAATTGCGCGAGTTTCAGAAGTAAAGGCTCCTAGTTTCACTGTCTGGGAACGATTTTCTAGAAAGGATGCGAACCAGGGTAGGTCAGGGTCTGCGACTCCTGCTACTTCTTTAAGGCGGATGAGTAAAGTTTTGTGGTCTACTGTGTCGAATGCTGCACTGAGATCCAGCAGCACCAGAAGACATGATTCTCCATCATCTGCTGCTTCGAGGGCGTCATCCCATATTTTCAGAAGGGCTGTTTCTGTGCCATGGCCTGGGCGAAAGCCTGATTGTAGTGGATCCAAAAGTTTGTGGGAGTCCAAATGGAGTTGTAGTTGTTGAACTACTGCTTTCTCCATGATCTTTGAGATGGTGTTGAGACTTGTTACCGGTCTGCGGTGGTTTGGGTCTTTTGGGTTGAGGTTGGGTTTCTTTAGGAGGGGTTTAACTGTGCCTTGCTTGAGGGAGATCGGAACAATACCTTCTTTGAACGATTAATTTACAAGATGTGTTATGGTGGGTGCGAAGATGTCGGTACATTCTTTCAGGAGTTTTGTAGAAATGATGTAGTTTGGTGATGTGCTGCCTCGCAGACTTTTGATGATGTTTTTGGTGGTGTCGATGGTGATCGGGACCAACGAAAATGTAATCGATTTTAAAATATTTGTATTGATTTCCTCTTCTTGCTTAGGCTGAGTGAGGTTGGTTGTTTTTTTCTGTTGAATTATTTCTCGAATGTTTTCGATTTTGTCGATAAAAAAATCAGATAGTTCATTGCAGAATTCTTGAGTTTCGTTTCCTGGGGGCTCTAAACAGGTGGTGTTCATAGTCTGCGTGACTAAATTGAAAAGTTCGCAAGGCCGGTTTATGGCTTTTGATTTTGTTTTTGAGAAATGTTCTTTTTTTGCTTTGAAGATCGCTTTGTGGTATTTAATTGGGATTGCTTTGTAGATTGTGTGGTTTTCCATTGTTGGGTTTCTTCTCCAGGCTCCTTCCGCTCTTCTGCGTTCTTGCTTCAATGAGTGTCATTAAACCAGCCCGAATTGTTTTTGCGGATGAGTGCTCTGCGTCTCATAGCAACTGTGTCTGCTGTTCGTAGTAATGCTTTGTTTAAGGAGTTGAGTGTTTGTTCCGTTGATTGGTTTTGATTTAGCATTCCTATGTTTTTTGCTAGTGTGGTTTTGAAGAGTTCAGAGTGTAGTTTCTTCTGAGATCTTGTCCAGTGTGTCGTTTTTTATTGTTTCGGTTTTTGAGGGATGGCGTTGGTGGTGATTTTAAATTTGATAGAGTGGTGATCGGTCCATGGTAACGGCATGTTGTCCAGCGAGTTGACGTCCATGTTTTGCTTAAAGATGAGGTCAAGAATGTGACTCGACCCATGCGTGGGGGCTTTTATCAGTTGTTGCAGACCTAGTTTTTCCAGTTGGTTGATGCAGGAGGTGGCGATGGGGTCCTGGGTGGAGTTAGCCCAGAGGTTGAAATCCCAGAGTAACAAAAAGTTTTTGGTTTTTAAGGTGTATGTCGAGATGAATTCTGTGAAGAGTGTAAGGAGATTTGTCTTTGGACCTGGTGGTCTGTAGCATAGCAGTATGTGGATGGTTTCCTCTGGTGTAGTTTGAAGTTGCAATGTGAGTGTCTCCATGAACGGCAAGGAGTTCTGTAGGTTTGGTTTGATGAGAGAAAGGTGGGATTTGAAGATCACTGCTAGGCCTCCTCCTCTTTGTCCTATTCTATGCTCGGTTAGGATGCAGTAGTTCTCCGACACCAATTCTGTTAGGATGGTGTTACAGTCAGGTGTTAGCCAGCTTTCCATGATAAAGAGGCAGTCAATGTCGTTTTGGGTGATGAAGTCGTGGATTTCTTGTCTGTGCTTGACTGCAGATCTGGTGTTGATCAAGGCGCATTGTAGATGTTTTAGTTGAAGTGATGTTATCTTGTTTTTGGCGATCGATTGTCGATTGATTCTTAGCAGGCGTTCTTTCCTTAGTATTTTTTGGATGGAGGTTGGTAGTCTTGCGGCGGTATTCATTAGACTACGTAGGGAGTCCGCTGAATATTTAATGTTGAACATGGTGGAAAAACTACTGATGGTGATGGGATGAAAAATGGTGGGACCCCAATCTGCCTCCCCCAGTTGATGCAAAGGAAGGCGAAAAACCCTGCTGAGCCTGTGCCAATTTGCTCCCGCCGGGAAAAAATTCCTTCCTGACCCCCCGATAGGCGATCGGCGAACCCTGTATCAACTTCCTGATATGGTATGCCCAATGTGCTTACCTGGTTGTCCGGTTACCGAGAATGGGAAGCCGATGTGGATGTTCAGATGATGATGGTGTGGATGAGGAGAGGGGGTGGCAGGAGGATGTCGGGGGGCTGGAGGTGACCACTTGGGGGTAGCAAGATGGCCGCTACTTACTAGGCTGTGACCCTGGTTCGTCCTTCAGGCTGTTGCTTGTGGGTGAACACCTGGGGGGTGGGGGCAGTTGGCCAGTACCAGGCAAGTTTACTGTTGTGGGTCCGGCCTAAAGTTGAGGGGTGACAGGAGCAGGTACAGGTTCCAGGGGCTGGGTGTACCAAGATGGCCGCCTTGGCCGGAAAGCTTGAGGGAGTAGGGAACAGGTACAGTTGCAGGGGCTGGGTGTACAAAGATGGCCTCCGCGGCCCGAAGCCAGTACTTCCTGAGGACTCAGGGGTCTCAGAGTTGCGGCTTGCGGGTGCCCGATGGCTGCTGATCGGGAGCTCAGGTGAGTGAGGCTGGCGAGTCCCGCTGGGGAGATGATTGGGTGAAAAAAGATGCTCATACGGGTGGCCGATGCTAGGCCGCAGCCGCGGTCTTTCCTGCGGGTCTAGTGGCCTAGATGGGGCGCCCGGAAGGTGGCAGGTAAAGACGGCGGCTGCGGGCGGCGAGAGATGGACTGGGGAACTTGGGAGCTGATCTGGGGGGAGGCCCGGGTAGAGGGGCGGTAGTGGCCCGGCTTGCTTGGGGGGAGAGCGAGTACTTGCTCCTGGATGGCAGGAGCTCCTGAGACTCACGTCCACACACGTCAGCTGTCAGTGCAAAAATGTAAGCAGCATCAAAATTGCTATGCCTATTTGAGTACAAATGCGTTGCCATCCACTCATCCACCCAAAATACTGATCCCAGGGATCGGTCAGGCCCGAATTTATTTTTAACTTTTTTGAGAGATCCTCTAATTTCTTAATGGCCAAGGTTACCTTACCATTTGGACCTGTATTGTCCGGAATGTTTGTACAACATGTACTTGTCCCAGGCAACATTTTACACAAACCCCCCTTCTCAGCTAAAATCATGTCTAAGGCCATACGATTTTGGAAAGTCATTTGTGACGTGGCCTCTAGTTGTTCAGCTAAACCCTGGAGTGCATCCCTGGTATAGTTAACAAACTTCTGTTGGTTATAGTAGATATAAATAATCCAATCTACATTCTTGTTTATAGTGATTATGGGAATCAGGGACTCAAAACCTGCAGCTACTTGGTCTCTTGCTTTGAATTCATCTGGGACCCCCCTTGGGTCTCCTATGGCATCTATATATACATGTGGTTCAAAACTATCAGCTGGGGCACCTCTGCGCTTCCTGCTGGATTCAGATGAGTGCTCCCCCTTTGCTACTAGGTCACCTCCCGAAAAGATGTGCATGCAGGGGCATTATGACTTTGGCAAGTGCACATTCCCATGTCCATTGGTCTGTTAACTTAGTCCTAATCTTCATGTCCCCACAGATCCAATACACGTCTCCCAAAGATTGAGTTTGATTCTGCACCAGATCTATGGATACACTGGTGTAGGAGACACAGTATCCCATAGAGAAGTTCCCTAAGAACTTCCCTGTTCCCTGGTAGTTCCCATAACATGTGTAATTACCGGGATATATAGTAATACCCTCCCCGGGCTTGGATGTCTTATTTACTATGGGATATTCTCTTTTCCATGTTTCGCACTGGGAGTAATCAGTGGAAGTATTGGTGAACAGGCTCAGAAAGCACTCCTCTTGAGTGGGGGGTATGTTTAAAGGGGTTGTAAAGGTTCGTTTTTTATTTTCTAAATAGGTTCCTTTAAGCTAGTGCATTGTTAGTTCACTTACCTTTTCCTTCGATTTCCCTTCTAAATGTTTTTTTTCTTTGTCTGAATTTCTCACTTCCTGTTTTTCCTCAGTAAACTTCACACCATCATCCGAGCGGTGTTTAGTCAGCCAGAACAGCTTACTGAACAGCTTACTGAGGAGGAACAGGAAGTGAGAAATTCAGACAAAGAAAACAAAGAAAAAAAACATTTAGAAGGGAAATCGAAGGAAAAGGTAAGGGAACCAACAAAGCACTAGCTTAACCACTTAACGACCGCCCACTGTAAATATACGTCGGCAGAATGGCACCGACAGGCAGAATCACGTATATGTACGTGATTGCCTTTGTATAGTTGGGGGGTCCGATCGGACCCCCCTTCTTTACAGTGAGCGGTCGTTTTACCTTCGGGAGCGATCCGGCATGAGGGGACGGCCGTTCGATTCCGGCCACCCCCCTCTCGATCGCTCCCGGCGAATGAGAGCTTCCCCTGCCTGTGTACTGTTTACACAGGCTGGAGGAAGTGATGTCATCTCTCCTGCGGCGCTCACATATACCGAGCGCCGTACAGGAGAAGATGCAGGTTAGTGCACACAACACTACACTGACACCAGGACACATAGGCACATAAATCGCCCCCCCCCAGGCCCCCCCAGACACCCCCAGATCACCCCCCAGATCACCCCCCAGCCCCCAGTCACAGTGTCACTGATTGCAGTGACCATTTATTTAGTGATCACTGCAATCAGTGACATTTGTGACTGTAAAAGTGTCAGTACATTCAGTTTTAGGTCCAGTGTAGCCCCCTAACCCCCCCTAATAAAGGTTTAACCCCCTGATCACCCCCCAGATAACCCTTTCACCCCCTAGCACCGCCGTCGCTAAGCGATCATTTTTCTGATCGATGTCTTAGCGTCGGTGATGCTGATCGGTAACCAGTAATTTTTATTAGGTTCGCCGCAGGTTTTTATAGCGTCGGGTACCCCCATATATTACCTAATAAAGGTTTAACCCCCTTGATCGCCCCCCAGGTAACCCTTTCACCCCCTATCACCACTATCACTAAGCGATAATTTTTCTGATCGATGTTTTAGCGTCGGCGATGCTGATCGGTAGCCAGTAATTTTTTTTAGGTTCGCCGCAGGTTTTTATAGTGTCGGGTACCCCCATATATTACCTAATAAAGGTTTAACCCCCTTGATCACCCCCCAGGTAACCCTTTCACCCCCTAGCACCGCCGTCACTAAGCGATCATTTTTCTGATCGATGTCTTAGCGTTGGTGATGCTGATCGGTAGCCAGTAATTTTTTTTAGGTTCGCCGCAGGTTTTTATAGCGTCGGGCACCCCCATATATTACCTAATAAAGGTTTAACCCCCTTGATTGCCCCCCAGGTAACCCTTTCACCCCCTATCACCACTGTCACTAAGCGATAATTTTTCTGATCGCTGTCTTAGCGTCGGTGATGCAGATCGGTAGCCAGTAATTTTTTTTAGGTTCGCCGCAGGTTTTTATAGCGTCAGGTACCCCAATATATTACCTAATAAGGGTTTAACCCCCTTGATCGCCCCCCAGGTAATCCTTTCACCCCCTATCACCACTGTCGCTAAGCAATCATTTTTCTGATCGCTGTCTTAGCGTCGGTGATGCAGATCGGTAGGCAGTAATTTTTTTTAGGTTCGCCGCAGGTTTTTATAGTGTCAGGTACCCCCATATATTATCTAATAAAGGTTTAACCCCCTGATCGCCCCCCAGGTAACCCTTTCACCCCCTATCACCACTGTCGCTAAGCGATCGTTTTTATGATCGTTGTCTTAGTGTCGGTGATGCAGATCGGTAGCCAGTAATTTTTTTTTAGGTTCGCCGTCAGGTTTTTATATAGCGTCAGGTACCCCCATATATTACCTTATAAAGGTTGTAACTCCCTAATTGCCCCTAGTTAACCCCTAGTGATCATCATATAAGTGTTACGGGTGACGCTGGTTAGTTAGTTTGCTTTTTATAGTGTCAGGGCACCCGCCGTATATAACCCAATAAAGGTTTAACCCCCTGATCGCCCGGCGGGTGATATCAATTAGGTTTTAGCGTCAGAGAGGGTCTGCGTCACACCCCAGGCAGCGTCAGGTTAGTGCCAGTAACGCTAACACCCACGCGTGAAGCATACACCCCCCTTAGTGGTATAGTATCTGAACAGATCAATATCTGATCTGATCAGATCTATACTAGCGTCCCCAGCAATTTAGGGTTCCCAAAAACGCAGTGTTAGCGGGATCAGCCCAGATACCTGCTAGCACCTGCGTTTTGCCCCTCCGTCCAGCCCAGGCCACCCAAGTGCAGTATCGATCAATCACTGTCACTTGCAAAACACAACACACATAACTGCAGCGTTCGCAGAGACAGGCCTGATCCCTGCGACTCCAGTGCTGTAGGAGTTGATTTCGCCACCACAATTAAAAAAAAAAAAAGCATATATGCCGAAGCATTGGGGCAGCAGGAGCGGAGGAGCGATTTTGCTCCTAATGCCGCGTATATACGGTCGAAATTCCGATGGAGGCTTGCCCGTGGAAAAGTCTGACCATGTGTACGCGGCATAACTTTTGCGGGAAGATGCCCCCATGCTTCGGCATATATAAATGGTGCATGTATGCCCATCATTAGAAGTGGGTGGATGAAGGGCGGTATTCTAATGGTGGGCATACCCACCGATCAATCTTTTTTTTTCGTTCAGCCTACAGGCTGCATGAAAAAAAAGATTACAATACATGTCCAACAAGGACCAGCAACGTACTGGTATGTTGCTGGACTTTGAATGTTTATACCAGAATGATGCCTGCGGGTTTAGGTATAATCTTGGTATCATTCTTTTCAGCCAGCGGCTGGCTTTCATGTAAAAGCAATCCTAGTGGCTAATTAGCCTCTGGACTGCTTTTACAAGCAGTGGGAGGGAATGTCCCCCCCCCCGGATATAAGAAGCGCCATTGGGAAATTGGGAAAGCATTTTATCACACCGATCTTGGTGTGGTCAGATGCTTTGAGGGCAGAGGAAAGATCTAGGGTCCAATAGACCCCAGTTTTTTCAAAAAAGAGTACCTGTCATTACCTATAGCTATCATAGGGGATATTTACATTCCCTGAGATAACAATAAAAATGATAAAAAAAAAAAATATGGAAGCAACAGTTTAAAAATAAAATAAAAAAGCAAAATGAATAATAAAAAAATAAAATAAAAAAAAAGCACCCCTGTCCTGCCCTGCTCTTGCCCAATGGCGAACGCAAGCGTCGGTCTGGCGTCATATGTAAACAGCAATTGCACCATGCATGTGAGGTATCACCGACAAGGTCAGATCGAGGGCAGTAATTTTAGCAGTAGACCTCCTCTGTAAATCTAACGGGGTAACCTGTAAAGGCTTTTAAAGGCTTTTAAAAATGTATGTAGTTTGTCGCCAATGCGCGTTTGTGCGAAATTTTAAAGCATGTCGTGTTTGGTATCTATGTACTCGGCCTAAGATCATCTTTTTTTATTTCATCAAACATTTGGGCAATATAGTGTGTTTTAGTGCATTAAAATTAAAAAAAGTGTATTTTTTTCCCAAAAAATGCGTTTGAAAAATCGCTGCGCAAATACTGTGTAGAAAAAAAAAATGCAACACCCACCATTTTATTCTGTAGGGCCTTTGCTTTAAATATATATATAATGTTTGGGTGTTCAACATAATTTTCTTGCAAAAAAAAATATGTTTTCATGTAAACAAAAAGTGTCAAAAAGGGCTTTGTCTTCAAGTGGTTAGAAGAGTGGATGTAAGCTTCCTAATGTTGTTTATAAAATGCCAGAACAGTTCAAAACCCCCCCAAATGACCCCATTTTGGAAAGTAGACACCCCAAGCTATATACTGAGAGGCATGTCGAGTCCATGGAATATTTTATATGTTGACACAAGTTGCGGAAAAAAGACAATTTTTTTTTTTTTTTTTTGCACAAAGTTGTCACTAAATGATATATTGCTCAAACATGCCATGGGCATATGTGGAATTACACCGCAAAATACATTCTGTTGCTTCTCCTGAGTACGGGGATACCACATGTGTGAGACTTTTTGGGAGCTTAGCCGCGTACGGGACCCCAAAAACCAATCACCGCCTTCAGGCTTTCTAAGGGTGTAAATTTTTGATTTCACTTCTCACTGCCTATCACAGTTTCGGAGGCCATGGAATGCCCAGATGGCACAAACCCCCCCAAATGACCCCATTTTGGAAAGTAGACACCCCAAGCTATTTGCTGAGAGGTATTGTGAGTATTTTGCAGATCTCGCTTTTTGTCACAAAGTTTTGAAAATTGAAAAAAAAAAAGAAAAAAAAAAAATGTTCTTTCTTCATTTTCAAAAACAAATGAGAGCTGTAAAATACTCACCATGCCTCTCAGCAAACAGCTTGGGGTGTCTACTTTCCAAAATGGGGTCATTTGGGGGGTTTGTGCTATTTTGGCATTTTATGGCCTTCAAAACTGTGATAGGTAGTGAGGAGTGAAATCGAAAATTTACACCCTTAGAAATCCTGAAGGCGGTGCTTGGTTTCCGGGGTCCTGTACGTGGCTAGGCTCCTAAAAAGTCCCACACATGTGGTATCCCCGTACTCAGGAGAAGCAGCAGAATGTATTTTGGGGTGCAATTCCACATATAACCATGGCATGTGTGAGCAATATATCATTTAGTGACAACTTTTTGTAATTTTTTTTTTTTTGTCATTATTCAATCACTTGGGACAAAAAAAAAAATATTCAATGGGCTCAACATGCCTCTCAGCAATTTCCTTGGGGTGTCTACTTTCTAAAATGGGGTCATTTGGGGGGTTTTGTACTGCCCTGCCATTTTAGCACCTCAAGAAATGAGATAGGCAGTCATAAATTTAAAGCTGTGTAAATTCCAGAAAATGTACCCTAGTTTGTAAACGCTATAACTTTTGCGCAAACCAATAAATATATGCTTATTGACAATTTTTTTTACTAAAGACATGTGGCTGAATACATTTTGGCCTAAATGTATGACTAAAATTGAGTTTATTCGATTTTTCTTATAACAAAAAGTAGAAAATATCATTTTTTTTCAAAATTTTCGGTCTTTTTCCGTTTATATCGCAAAAAATAAAAATCGCAGAAGCAATCAAATACCATTAAAAGAAAGCTCTATTTGTGGGAAGAAAAGGACGCAAATTTCGTTTGGGTAAAACATTGCATGTCCGCACAATTTACAGTTAAAGCAGCGCAGTGCAAAATTCTGAATTCACCTCTGGTCCTTTAGCTACCAAATGGTCCGGGGCTTAAGTGGTTAAAGGAACCTATTTAGAAAATAAAAAACAAACCTTTACAACCCCTTTAATGGCACTGTTCCCAAATGGGGTCTAGCTCCACCACACACATAACAGTTGGACCTGTTGTGTCCCTGCACTATACCTCATCCATTCGAGCCACAGGTTGACATCCGAGAAACCAGTCTCTGCTGCCATCGTGTCTTCAAATGTGGGATCAGCTATGGCCACCATATCTCCTAGGGTGCGCATATGTACATGTGGTTTAAGGGGATTGCTTGCTGTTTGAAGGGCCTCCCATTCAGATGAATTATACATGTCTTTAAGTTGGAACTTTCCTGTTACTCCCCTGGTCCCCCCCATCCATATCCCCAGGATATATGTGCCTGCATCCGTAGGACTGGGATTCTCTATGGTTAGGGTGAGTTTCGCCCTGTCCTCCTACCACTTGACCATGTGCCCATTTTTAGTAAGGTCAGTCTGCTGAGTAATGACTCTCCATATTTGTCTTTCTTGTTCAAGGCACTCTGTGGTCTATATCCCCAGTCATCCCCTGTATTCCAACTTACATATTCCCAGTGGTCACAGTCTGCTGTGTCACATATATATATATTTCCGGAGGCAATCTGCGGCCGGACCACGTTACACTGCCAGTTAAATGGAGGGAAGGAGATTATAGTACAGAAATCAAATATGAAGGTAGCTACATGTATGTCTGATGAATTATACCAAAATTGTGTTACACCATCTACTTGTTTGATAGCCACCTCCTGTGTGTGTACAGTAGTGATGAGCCGAACACCCCCGGGTTCGGTTCGCACCAGAACCCGCGAACGGACCGAAAGTTTGCACGAACATTAGAACCCTATTAAATACAATGGATGCGAACGTTCGGATTCTAAAGTGCTAATTATAACGACTATTATCCATGTTATTGTCCGAAACAGAGTTTGGGAACCCGGCTTCTGCACCAGGGGACATGTATCAATGCAAAAAGAAGTTTTAAAAACGGACGTTTTCCGGGAGCAGTCATTTTAATGATGCATAAAGTGAAAAAAAAAAGTCAAATATTCCTTTAAATATTGTACCTGGGGGGTGTCTAAAGTATGCCTGTGAAGTGCCACGTGTTTCCCGTGTTTAGAACTGTCCCTGCACAAAATAACATTTCTAAAGGGAAAAAAGCCAATTAAAACTGCTTGCGGCTTTAATGCAATGTCTGGTCCCGGTAATATGGATGAAAATCTTTAGGAAAAATGGCATAGCTACCCCATCAACCCCCCCCCCCCTACCCCAGCCCATTACCAGCCCCTTTGGGTCTTGTATGGATATTAAGGGGAACCCCGCACACAAAATAAAAAAGGACCTATATACTCTGAACAGCCGTATACAGGCGGTGCATACAAGACAGGGACTGTAGGTTTGTTCTTATGTAGAATCTGTTTGTAATTTTGAACAGCTGCATTGTTTAAGTGGAGCTCCATGCCAAATTCCTTTTTTTTAGCTTTTTGTAAAACATAGGGAACTGTTATCACCCCTGTCACATTTTTTTTGCTGTCTGTGCCCCTGTTCAGAACATTTCACCTCACTTTGCGTCCCAATGACAACTGTTTTTGAAATGTGGTGTTTTTATTGAAACAAGGATTGGTGATAAAGCATCAGTAGAGAGGAGACACCTTTCTCCCATATTAATTCTTACAGGAGAGAATTTTCCTTCCAAGGGGTAGATTTCCTCTCACTTCCTGTTGTCTTCTTCCGTTTGCAAGTAGTAGTAGTTTGTAAGTTGGATGTTTGAAAGTAGGGACCTTCCGTATATACTCTGCAGAAATTGGCCCCTTAGGTGTTGGTGTTGGCACAACACTGAAAGCACTCACAGTTATCCTTGGTGGGTGCTGGAATGCCCTGCTGTCAACTATAATATCAGGAATTGTAATAACATATAATTGTTGATCAGTGGTAGTAAAAATTGGGCCTTTGATGGTGGTGCTGGTGCCACAACACTGTAAGGCCTGACAGTTACTCTTGGTGAGCGCAGCAATGGTCCCTGCTGTGAATTATTAGATCAATAATTATAATTGCATGCCCCTGTTGAACAGGGGCTGAAAAATTGGGCCTTTGGTGGTGGTGGTGGTGGTGATGGTGGTGCTGGTGCCACAACACTGTAAGGCCTGACAGTTACTCTTGGTGGGCGCAGCAATGGGCCCTGCTGTGAATTATTAGATCAATAATTATAATTGCATGCCCCTGTTGAACAGGGGCTTAAAAATTGGGCCTTTGGTGGTGGTGGTGGTGGTGATGGTGGTGCTGGTGCCACAACACTGTAAGGCCTGACAGTTACTCTTGGTGGGCGCAGCAATGCTCCCTGCTGTGAATTATTTGATCAATAATTATAATTGCATGCCCCTGTTGAACAGGGGCTGAAAAATTGGGCCTTTGGTGGTGGTGGTGGTGGTGATGGTGGTGCTGGTGCCACAACACTGTAAGGCCTGACAGTTACTCTTGGTGGGCGCAGCAATGGGCCCTGCTGTGAATTATTAGATCAATAATTATAATTGCATGCCCCTGTTGAACAGGGGCTTAAAAATTGGGCCTTTGGTGGTGGTGGTGGTGGGGATGGTGGTGCTGGTGCCACAACACTGTAAGGCCTGACAGTTACTCTTGGTGGGCGCAGCAATGCTCCCTGCTGTGAATTATTCGATCAATAATTATAATTGCATGCCCCTGTTGAACAGGGGCTTAAAAATTGGGCCTTTGGTGGTGGTGGTGGTGGTGGTGATGGTGGTGCTGGTGCCACAACACTGTAAGGCCTGACAGTTACTCTTGGTGGGCGCAGCAATGCTCCCTGCTGTGAATTATTCGATCAATAATTATAATTGCATGCCCCTGTTGAACAGGGGCTGAAAAATTGGGCCTTTGGTGGTGGTGGTGGTGGTGATGGTGGTGCTGGTGCCACAACACTGTAAGGCCTGACAGTTACTCTTGGTGGGCGCAGCAATGGGCCCTGCTGTGAATTATTAGATCAATAATTATAATTGCATGCCCCTGTTGAACAGGGACTTAAAAATTGGGCCTTTGGTGGTGGTGGTGGTGGTGATGGTGGTGCTGGTGCCACAACACTGTAAGGCCTGACAGTTACTCTTGGTGGGCGCAGCAATGGGCCCTGCTGTGAATTATTAGATCAATAATTATAATTGCATGCCCCTGTTGAACAGGGGCTGAAAAATTGGGCCTTAGGCACTGGTGGCACAACACTGCAACCCCTCACAGATACTGTACTTGGAGCACAGCAATGAGGCCTGTTGCAAAGTATTGCATCAAAAATTTTAATTACACGCCCCTGTTAAACAGGGGCTGAAAAATTGGGCCTTAGCCACTGGTGGCGTCACCCATAAACCAAAATGATTTTCCAAGCTATCATCGTTAATCGTATCATTGAAGAGGAGGAGGAGGATAGCCAGTCAACATAACAGCACAGGCACTCAGCATCAGCATCAGTCTTGAAGGGATGTGACATTTTAAAATCAATTAGTCTGTTATATCAGCATCTGGTGTGTGGTAGCTGGTGGTGATCCAAGACTGGTTCATCTTGATGAAAGTCAGTCGATCAACCGAGTCGGTGGACAGGCGCACCCTGTGATCCGTGACAAATCCTCCAGCAGCACTGAATGTGCGTTCTGAAAGAACGCTGGATGCAGGACAGGCCAGTAGCTCAATTGCATACTGTGCAAGCTCTGGCCAGTGATCCATCCTCAAGACCCAGTAAGCCAGAGGATTTTCGGAGGGGAAGGTGTCCAAGTCTGACCTTGCCCCTAGGTATTCCTGCACCATGTATATCAGACGCTGGCGATGGTTGCTGGAACCAATCATACTTTGGGGCTGCGGACTAAAGAATTGTCTGAACGCATCGGTCAGACGGCCACCTTCCCCACCGCTCCTTCTTTGACTGCCCGAAGCCTCAGCAACTCGTTGTCCAGGACCAGGAGTTTGTAACCTCCCAGTCTCTGGGAACGCGTTGCACAGACCTTTCTGCAAGGCCTCCCGGAGTTGTCTCATCCTCTGCTCCCTCTGCGACGGTACGATAAGGTCCGCAACCTTACCCTTGTACCGTGGATCAAGGAGAGTGGCCAGCCAGTAATGGTCCCTCTCCTTGATCCGAAGAATACGAGGATCCTTCCGCAGACTTTGCAGGATCAGGGAGGCCATGCAGCGTAGGTTAGCTGAGGCATTCAGTCCGGAGTCCTCTGGGTCACTAAGGACGACATGATCCGCAGCCACCTCCTCCCAGCCACGTACAAGTCCACTGGTTTCTTGGGACTGTAAATCATCCCTAAAAGACTGCTGCTGATGATGCTGAGTGCCAGCCTCCACCTCCATGCTGACACAATCCTCCTCCTCCTCCTCCTCTTCCTGTGCGATGGGTGGGACAGAAGGAACACTGTCTGGGTAAAGGGGGCCTTGAGAGGCAAGGAAGTCCTCCTCTTCCTGCCTCTGTTCTGCCTCAAGTGCCCTGTCCATTATTCCACACAGCGTGTGCTCCAACAGGTGGACAAGAGGTACAGTGTCACTGATGCATGCACTGTCACTGCTCACCATCCTCGTGGCCTCCTCAAATGGTGCCAGGACAGTGCATGCATCCCTGATCATGCCCCACTGGCGTGGTGAAAAAAAACCGAGCTCCCCTGACCCTGTCCTGGTGCCGTAGTCGCACAGGTACTCATTGATGGCCCTCTGCTGCGTGTGCAGCCGCTGCAGCATGGCCAACGTTGAGTTCCACCTGGTGGGCATGTCACATATAAGGCAGTTCTTGGGCAGGTTCAACTCCTTTTGAAGCTCAGCCAGGCGAGCACTGGCATTATAAGATCTGCGGAAATGCACACAGACTTTCCTGGCCTGCCTCAGGACATCCTGTAAGCCCGGGTACCTGCCCAAGAACCGCTGCACCACCAGGTTAAGGACGTGAGCCATACAGGGCACATGGGTCAGTTGTCCCTGTCGGAGGGCGGAGAGGAGGTTGGTGCCATTGTCGCAAACCACCATTCCTGGCTTAAGCTGGCGTGGCGTCAACCACCTCTCGGCCTGCCCCTGCAGAGCAGACAGGACCTCTGCCCCAGTGTGGCTCCTGTCCCCCAAACACACCAGCGCAAGCACGGCATGGCATCTTTTTGCCTGCGTACTTGCGTAGCCCCTTGAACGCCTACGGAGCACCGCTGGTTCCGAGGACAAACCACAGGAAGAGGCCATGGAGGAAGAAGAAGAGGAGGGGGTGGAGGAGAGAGGTGTGTCACAACCAGTAGTAGCATTTTGGAGGCGTGGCGGTGGAACAACCTCCAACACTACTGCACCTTGTCCTGCATCCTTCCCAGCTGCCAAAAGAGTGACCCAATGGGCCGTGAAAGAAAGGTAACATCCCTGTCCATGCCTGCTGGACCATGAGTCAGCGGTAATATGCACCTTACCGCTGACCGCCCTGTCCAGCGAGGCCAAGACATTGCCTTCCACATGCCTGTAGAGAGCCGGAATCGCCTTCCGTGCGAAAAAGTGGCGTTTGGGAACCTGCCACTGAGGAACCGCACATTGCACAAACTCACGGAAGGGGGCCGAGTCTACCAACTGAAAAGGCAGCAGTTGAAGCGCTAGCAATTTAGCCAAGCTAGCATTCAACCGCTGGGCATGTGGATGGCTGGGAGTGAACTTCTTTCGACGGTCTAGCAGCTGGGGCAGGGAAATTTGCCTGCTAGAATCGGACGTTGGTGTACTGCTAGCAGAGTGCCCGCAAGTACTTGCCTGTGACACACCTAATTCTACACCTTCATTCCTCTCAGAGCAGGTTTCAGAGAGGAGTGAAGGTATAGTGGGGTTGGAGATCCCAGCTGATGCGGTGCAAGAAGAGGTCAGCTTTGTTCTTTGGTGTGGGTCTTTAAGGTAGGCTTGCCAACGAGCTGCATGGCAGGTCAACATATGTCTGATCAAGCATGTGGTGCCCAAGTGGCTGATGTTTTGGCCACGCGATATACGCTTGAGACATATGTTGCAAACAGCAGCTGTGCGATCTGATGCACTCGCCTCAAAAAAGGCCCACACCAAAGAACTTTTTGAATGATGGGCAGAGGCAGCACCCTGCACAGGCGGAGCTCTGCGGTGTGATTCCGTCGGTGTGCTGCCCATACGCTGGCCACTCAAGGGCATCCTGCCTCGTTGGAGATGTGCCTCCTCCTCATCCTCCTCCTCCTCCTCTCTCCTATTAGGCACCCACGTGGAGTCAGTGACCTCATCATCCCCTCCCTCCTCATCACTGGAGCCAATCTGGCAGTATGCTGCAGCTGCTGGAGCATGACTGCCAGATTGGTGTCCTTCTTGAGCATCCCCTCTCTCTGCTCTCACGCTGCTGCCTTCCTCTAGCTGGGTATCATCATCAGATCCTTCCAAACGCTGGGCATCCTCCTGGAGCATGTACCCAACACTGTACTCAAACAGTTCGGGGGACTCCTCAGGAGGAGGACATGGTGGGTCTAGGGAAGGATTGACTAATGAAGATAATGATACCAGAGAAGAGGACGCTTTGGCAGCTGCTTTGCCAGTACCCTGAGCCTGGGTGAGAGAGGATGAGGAGGATGAGGTGGGCTTTGTCATCCACTCTACCAAGTCTTCGGCATGATGTGGCTCAACATGTCCAGCTGCCGAAAACAAGGACAAGCGTGTCCCATGGCCATGTGCTGATGACAATGCACCGCGTCCACGACCAGCACTGTTGCCCCCAGACACAGAGCCTGCTTGCCCTCTTTTTTGCCTCCTGACTGTCTGCCTCTCCTTGGTTGCCTTCCAGACATTTTAATGGATGGCCTGCAGGGAGATGGGAAAAAGAGCAATAAGGGCTACCTTCAGGTGTATACTGTGCAGGAGGCTTAGCAACAATGACACTGACACTGTCCCCTGCCTATCCTTCTCTGTCCCTAAACACAAGGATTGAAAATATGGTTCAGCAAAATAGTTTTAGAACAGAATAGCACACTGACACTTTCCCTCACTGTCCTACTCTGTCCCTCCCTACAAACAAGATTTAGCACAGAATAGCACACTGATAATTTCTACGAGTGTCCTTCTCTGTCCCTAAACTCAAGGATTGAAAATATGGAACAGCAAAATTGGTTTAGAACAGAATAGCACACTGTCAGTTTCACTCACTGTACCTCTCTGTCCCTCAACTCAAGGATTGAAAATATGGTTCAGCAAAATAGTTTTAGAACAGAATAGCACACTGACACTTTCCCTCACTGTGCTACTCTGTCCCTCCCTACAAACAAGATTTATTACAGAATAGCACACTGATAATTTCTACGAGTGTCCTTCTCTGTCCCTAAACTCAAGGATTGAAAATATGGAACAGCAAAATTGGTTTAGAACAGAATAGCACACTGTCAGTTTCACTCACTGTACCTCTCTGTCCCTCAACTCAAGGATTGAAAATATGGTTCAGCAAAATAGTTTTAGAACAGAATATCACACTGACACTTTCCCTCACTGTGCTACTCTGTCCCTCCCTACAAACAAGATTTATTACAGAATAGCACACTGATAATTTCTACGAGTGTCCTTCTCTGTCCCTAAACTCAAGGATTGAAAATATGGAACAGCAAAATTGGTTTAGAACAGAATAGCACACTGTCAGTTTCACTCACTGTACCTCTCTGTCCCTCAACTCAAGGATTGAAAATATGGTTCAGCAAAATAGTTTTAGAATAGAATAGCACACTGACACTTTCCCTCACTGTCCTACTCTGTCCCTCCCTACAAACAAGATTTAGCACAGAATAGCACACTGATAATTTCTACGAGTGTCCTTCTCTGTCCCTAAACTCAAGGATTGAAAATATGGAACAGCAAAATTGGTTTAGAACAGAATAGCACACTGTCAGTTTCACTCACTGTACCTGTCTGTCCCTCAACTCAAGGATTGAAAATATGGTTCAGCAAAATAGTTTTAGAACAGAATAGCACACTGACACTTTCCCTCACTGTCCTACTCTGTCCCTCCCTACAAACAAGATTTAGCACAGAATAGCACACTGATAATTTCTATGAGTGTCCTTCTCTGTCCCTAAACTCAAGGATTGAAAATATGGAACAGCAAAATTGGTTTAGAACAGAATAGCACACTGTCAGTTTCACTCACTGTACCTCTCTGTCCCTCAACTCAAGGATTGAAAATATGCTTCAGCAAAATAGTTTTAGAACAGAATAGCACACTGACACTTTCCCTCACTGTCCTACTCTGTCCCTCCCTACAAACAAGATTTAGCACAGAATAGCACACTGATAATTTCTGCGAGTGTCCTTCTCTGTCCCTAAACTCAAGGATTGAAAATATGGAACAGCAAAATTGGTTTAGAACAGAATAGCACACTGTCAGTTTCACTCACTGTACCTCTCTGTCCCTCAACTCAAGGATTGAAAATATGGTTCAGCAAAATAGTTTTAGAACAGAATAGCACACTGACACTTTCCCTCACTGTCCTACTCTGTCCCTCCCTACAAACAAGATTTAGCACAGAATAGCACACTAATAATTTCTACGAGTGTCCTTCTCTGTCCCTAAACTCAAGGATTGAAAATATGGAACAGCAAAATTGGTTTAGAACAGAATAGCACACTGTCAGTTTCACTCACTGTACCTCTCTGTCCCTCAACTCAAGGATTGAAAATATGGTTCAGCAAAATAGTTTTAGAACAGAATAGCACACTGACACTTTCTCTCACTGTCCTACTCTGTCCCTCCCTACAAACAAGATTTAGCACAGAATAGCACACTGATAATTTCTACGAGTGTCCTTCTCTGTCCCTAAACTCAAGGATTGAAAATATGGAACAGCAAAATTGGTTTAGAACAGAATAGCACACTGTCAGTTTCACTCACTGTACCTGTCTGTCCCTCAACTCAAGGATTGAAAATATGGTTCAGCAAAATAGTTTTAGAACAGAATAGCACACTGACACTTTCCCTCACTGTACCTCTCTGTCCCTAAACTCAAGGATTGAAAATATGGTTCAGCAAGATTGGTTTAGAACAGAATAGCACACTGACACTTTCCCTCACTGTACCTCTCTGTCCCTACAAACAAGGATTAGCACAGAATAGCACACTGACACTTTCCCTCACTGTACCTCTCTGTCCCTACAAACAAGGATTAGCACAGAATAGCACACTGACACTTTCCCTCACTGTACCTCTCTGTCCCTACAAACAAGGATTAGCACAGAGATGGAACACACTGACACTTTCCCTCACTGTCCCTCTCTGTCCCTACAAACAAGGATTAGCACATAATAGCACACTGACACTTTCCCTCACTGTACCTCTCTGTCCCTACAAACAAGGATTAGCACAGAGATGGAACACACTGACACTTTCCCTCACTGTCCCTCTCTGTCCCTACAAACAAGGATTAGCACAGAATAGCACACTGACACTTTCCCTCACTGTACCTCTCTGTCCCTACAAACAAGGATTAGCACAGAGATGGAACACACTGACACTTTCCCTCACTGTACCTCTCTGTCCCTACAAACAAGGATTAGCACAAAATAGCACACTGACACTTTCCCTCACTGTACCTCTCTGTCCCTACAAACAAGGATTAGCACAGAATAGCACACTGTCACTGACACTCTCCCTACCTATCCTTATTTGTCCCTAAACACAAGGAATCCAGGATTAGTAAAGGAAAAATAATGACACTGTCCCTGCCTATGCTTCTCTTTCCCTGCTCCGGAACACACTACACAAGGCCGCCGCGCTGGCGGCCTTTTATAGTGTGGGGCGTGTACTAAACCCCCTCAGCAATAATTGGCCACAGGCATCCTGCCTGTGGCCAATCATTGCTCTCCTCGCTGCCGGCGCTGTGATTGGCCAAGCATGCGGGGTCACAGTGCATGCTTGGCCAATCACAGCGCCTGGATGACACTGCGATGGGGTAGTGCATTGTGGGCCGTTCGCGTCACTCGAATTTGGCGCGAACGGCCCAAATCGTTCGATCTTCGTCGAACGATCGAACAGCCGATGTTCGAGTCGAACGTATGTTCGACTCGAACACGAAGCTCATCCCTAGTGTACAGTTGCTATAAGAAAAAAAGAAATATAATTTAATTCTAATGCGGGTGGTGCCCGGTCCTCAGCAACTGGAGCCTTGTTGCATATCTTGGCTCCAGGGAATGCTTTCGGAGGAACTTCTTAACCATCACCCAATCACCATGAAGTTTGCTGTAAGTACCAGTATCTAGATCAGGATCTGGAATGGAAGAAAATACTTGTGCATGGATGTTAGTTAATTCTTTTGCAAGAGCGGTCACATAATCTATCAAAGTATCAGACTGCAATTGCAACTGTTGTGGGTAATAACAACCTAATCTAGGGGCTGTTCCAAACAAGATTTCAAAAGGGGATAAAGAATGCTTCCCCCTTGGGGAATACCGTATGCTGAATAAGGCTATTGGCAGGCTTTTTGGCCAGGACATACCTGTGTCCTTGGCCATTTTTAGCATTCGGGTTTTAAGTGTCTGGTTCATTCTTTCCACTTTCCCGCTACTCTGAGGGTGGTAAGGTGTGTGAAACGCCAATGTGGTACCTAGGGCCAACCATATTTCTTTTGTGACTGTAGCAGTGAACGCAGGGCCTTGATCACTCTCTATCACCTCAGGTACCTCATATCTGCAAACCACCTCCAAAAGTAATTTCTTAGCCGTGGTTTTCGCTGTCTGATTTGCGACTGGATAAGCCTCGGGCCATCCTGAGACCATGTCTACCACCACCAGGGAATACTCAAATCTACCACTCTTTGGCATTTGTATGTGATCAATCTGTATCCTCTGGAAGGGGTAGAGCGGTCTAGCTGAGTGTTTCGGGGGTGTTTTCTCTAGCCTTTCCGGGGTTGCATGCTAGGCAAGTGTGGCAAGACTTGCAGTATTGATTAGTTAAAGTAGTTATTCCTGGAGCTACATAATGTTTGTTTATAAGTGAGTTCATCAAAGTCTTTGAGAGATGGGTTTCTCCATTGGCCCATTGCACCACAGCTGGGTACAAAGCTCTGGGGAGACATGGGCGGGTTCCTACAGTCTAAATATCATCCATCTTCATCTAGGGTAGGAGCAGGTAGGTCTGCATTCTCTTATTCCTGTTCGTCCAGAGACATGTCATGACACCCCCCTTGGACAAGAGGAAGGAGTGTAGCAGGGTTAAGTTGTTGACATTGAAGTAGAGTCACATTGTCAGGCATGAGTAGATTGCATTGCAACCGGAGGTGGCGGGCAGAAGATAAATGGTCGGATCGCATCTGATTCAGAATGGCAAAGATATCGTGAGGGGCTAGCAGCAGAAGGGGATGGCCCAGAACAAGATCTGAAGTTTTGTCCAGCAGGGCCTGGGCAGCAAAAACAGCTCAGAGACATGATGGGCCTCCTCTGGCAACTGGGTCCAGGTCGGTTGAATAGTAACCGATGGGGCGGTTACGGAGTCCATGACTTTGTGTCAACACCCCTGAGACGTGGCCCTGGGTCTCAGATATGAACAGGCAAAAGGGCTTTCCTCAATCAGGGAGACCGAGTGCAGGAGCAGTGCTGATTGCCTGTTTCAGGTCAAAAGTTAGTGAGTCAAAGTTAGTGAGTCAAAGTTAGTGAGCGCTTCTTCGGACAGCACAAAGGGGTCACATTGCAGGTTGTCATACAGGAGTTGCATGAGAAGGGAAGGCGCAGGTATCCAGGCTCTGCAGTAAGAGATCAGTCCCAAAAATGCATGTAGGGCCTTAGCATTACCAGGGGGCGGAATGGCCTGTATAGCCTCAGCACACGCTAAATCTATGACAGCGAAAAAACTGTGCAGACGGGGGTACCTCTGACAGAAGAGTGCGTGTCTCCAAAATGGAGGCCTTGTACACTGCTTCATGGTCCTGTACTACTCTGGTCGGGCCACTATCAGCCCTATCCGTATCGGTTCTTTCAAATCAGCTACGAAAGCACTTGATAGCATGCGATAATGCGCTGTGTTATGTAACCTGGTATTGAAGGCATCACTGGGGCAATGACCGGTGGGCAGTAAAAGCTGCCATCTGCATTCAATACTGGGCACAGGGAGTAAAGGGGTTGGGATGGCTGGGATAATGAGGCAGTAGGAAGGCCTGTTTGCAAGGGGAGGGACTTCTTGAGGAAGTCCTCCAACTTACAACAGCATTCGGGGCAGAGTCCAGGGCGGTCAGGGTGTGGGGGTCCGGACCTCCCACATTCCTCACACACCCACTTGGGGCCACCATGATAGGGTGGAGGCAGGCTTCTTCCTGTGTGATAAACATACATCAATCCCTCTTTGTTCTGAATTTCCTGTTCCACCCACCCCTCAATACTTAAATGATACTTTTACATTTAATTCACGGAAGGTAAATACTTTTGTGAACTTTTGACACTATATTATCTTTCCCAAGCAAACAGATCTCCTCTTACCCTCTTAAAATGCATAAAAAAAATATTTTATATTATGCACACAGTTTGATGATTCAAACAATACTTACGATATGTTAAATTAGGAATGAATCAATGGTTCAACATATCCTAAAATCAATCCAATTTAAGATTTAAAGTCAATGTTATGAGATATGACAAAATATATCTCAACCTTGGTTTAGAAGTGAAAGCAATACATACTGCAGTTAGCATTCGTCTCACTTCCAAAACTGATCTAACAATAGATTGGATTAGTCAAGCATATGTTCAACCATACTTCAATTACCTAAATGGTAATACTAAAAAAATTATACAATACCAGTAGTTAAGAGTTCTGCCTACCCTTATTTCTGTGCAGTCTCTGCTATGGGGCAGAAACTACCCTCCCCACCACGCAACTCTATCCTGTGAAGAGTTTTAAATAGCTATGTAGCAAAGGCTCAACCTAAAAATAAACAGCAAATATAAAAACTCCAGACTGCATAATGAAAATTTACACTCAGGGTTAAAAAGCAGTCGTAGGCTAGCAGGGGTATCAAAGAGTTAACCATCTGGAAAAAGAGAGACAGCAGCAGTTTTAAAAACCATTCCTTTTGGGGTTTTTTCCATTTATTGTTATGCTATATTTTTTTTCCCACATAACTCCCCATTATATTCTTAATATCTAAAAAGTAATTCTGTTCTTTCCATCATTTTTGTTTTTGTTTCATAATTTTTTTTGTTATTTGACATGGAGAATATAAATCCCCATCATAATTGTATATTTCAAAACGAATACTGTGAGCTCCCTGTATGCTGACAACTCTCATCACACCCATCTCAACACACACACGTTCCTTTCAGCATACACAGGGTTAATCTGACATCTTTAAGTGAGAAGCACACCAGCCCCCCACCAGTAGAGAAAAGGAAGGAGGGAAATCTGACTCTGTCTACACAGCGTAGCCTGAGTGGCAACTGACAAGCAAGGCTTAGGAAGTCCTTTCAGCGTAAAACAAAAAAGGAGGGGGTCCCAGCTCACTACTAGCTCCCGTCCCATCCAACTTCACGCACAAACATGAATCCACATACACATTTAAGAATATGACACGCTATTTCAGCCCTGCTGTCTGTATGGAGGTTAAATTCAACCCTGAACCTATCTGGTTCGTACTAATATATACTGTGTATATAAGCATGCAGCCATCCTCTCTTAACTATAATCCAGCAAATTACGGACACTTAGCAAGGAATTCTTGTGTCTCCATACATATATATATATGTATTCCGGCGAGGAATTATTGTGTCTACCGGACACCTCTCTCTGCAAACCAGAATACTCCAGACAACTCTCTATTAATCTGAATCTTTATAAAGAAACGGACAAGGAAATACTTTGTCTATACCTATATCCAAACACCTCTCTCTGCGAACCAAAGCCCGGCTAAACACCTCTCTCTACGAACCAAGGCCCGCCCTGGCGAGGAATTATTGTGTCTATACCTCCGGAGCCCTGACAAGGAACTATTGTGTCTATATTTATTTATTTAATGACACCCTCTCGGAACCGTAAACTTTGTACAAATGGGCCGACCAGACATCTGTGTAAGTATTACACCTTCTCGAAATCGGTTTTTGCACAAAAACGGCCAGGCAACTGTGTCTCCATAAAGTCCCGGACACCATCATAAACCAACATTTTTTGTACAAGGCCTGACCAGGTATCTGTGTCTCTATTCCGTACACCCTCTCGGAACCAGGTTTGTAAAAAGAATGCTGATAAGGAAACTGCGTCACCCCTTCATATACAGACATCGGCGGAAATAGCCACATTCAAGTCAAAACAGAACATATAACATAAATATCAGCCGGCAGAATAGGTCGACAGGTTCTTATTAAATCGGTTCTGGACAAGAAGTTACCCGTCCTTGCCGATCTCGGAAGAGCAGACTGAATGCAAGCGAAAGGGAGGGTGACGGAACCGGAATAACACAGGTAAGCAATATAACAGTATTCACGTACCGTGTATTCAAGGTGATCAGGTCTCATTCCGGCAGACACGCCTCGATTCGCTGACAGCCATAGCTAGGTCTGCTAGCCCAGAGAACGGAGTCCAGAAACCCACGTTGAATGTGTCAAATTGTAATAGATTGCCTCTGGCCCAAAACCAGAATATATGTCCTGTTCTGCCGCTGGTCCAAATCTATGAAGATGTGAATGCATGCATGCTTAAAGAATTACACACTGAAATAGACTTGAAAACAGAAAAGGGATTGCGGAATTATAGCGGTGCCAGAAAAAATATTACCAGCACATGTAGTAAAAATATATATATATTTTATTATTACAGCAATAACAATTTAACAGCACATTAGAAAAACAGTACAAAATATACACTGATTGTACATGACCAATAGATTAACCCAACATGTTTCACCAAGTCATTGGCTTCGTCAGGGGTAGTCGGTTTGTACAGTATGGCTTAAAAAGGAGTCTATGAGAAAAAAATATAAAAAGAAGAAAAAATACAGTATAAGCAATTCAATATCACAAAATATTGTTAACACATCGCTGAAGGAGAGACAAAATGGGTGCCCAAAGCAGGAAGCGATAAGGCTTAGGGTAGCGGATAGAGTGTGTAAAAGCACTGCCCGATAAACATACCAGAATCCAGAGACCACGCAGTCCAGAGTCACCAAAGACCAACATGGAGACAAAGAAATGGAGGGGCGCTGAATAGAGTGCTCGAACCAAAAATCCAGACACGGCAAGACATCAATGATTATCTAAAAGGCAATAATTAGAGGACAATAATTCACCTAAGTGACAAAAATGCCCAAATAACTAAACAGATAGAAAAGGGCTTACCTGAAGTCATATGGCTTGTTGGAAACAACACATCAACCAAAAATGTGGTTGAGAGAAACAAGAACTTGTTGTGATTGTAACAAAGAAGGGAAAGAGGCTTAATTAAAGCGTATTCCAATTAGCAATTGTGCTTCCAAATAGTTGTTGGACAGATGATAACAATCAAGGACAGTGTTGAATAAATCTAAAAATGCAAAGAAATGATTTTCCATCAGTTAAGCCAGGCCAAAAAGATAAGTCAAAAGCATGAGTAAACGTGACACCTATAAAGGCAATCATGATTGGAATAAAGCAAGATGAGTTAAATACCTGATGTCAGCCTGAACAGTATAACAGTGCCCCACACCTGCAGACAGCAATTGAGAGATGTCTGCGGCGGTTTAAATAGCCCCCCAGCCGCTCAGCGTCTTGCGTCACCGAGCGGCAGCGGACGTGAGAGTAACCAACGCGCATGTGCGAAAGAGCCAGAAGCCTACAATGACCATAATGCTCTGCGAGCGGACGTCGGATGACGTGGCCAATGCGTACAACCAGAGGGGACGCAATGGTGACAATGGGATGTGGAGAGATGGTAACATGGCCACATAACACGGAGGCGTGGCTACAGAACGGGCAAGATGTATGACACATCTTACCCTTGGGTGTCCATACACCCACGAGTCAGCACCCAAATTAGATCCAAAGGATAACAACACAAACCACGCCGCCAGTGGGTCCAGCATGTACATGGCAGGCAATGCAGCAACTCAACCGTAATACCTGAAATGGAAATATAAGACAGATCGGTTCATGATGAGGGCACCCAACTCCCCAAATTGCGATGGTATGGAAACCTTAAAAGTAATACCATCCATTGTTAATAAAAACAAATAAGAGTGAAGATGATAGTTAAATTAGATCGAGCATAAAATAAAAAAATGTGGAACATAAAGAAAACATGAATAAATGAATAAATATTAGAACACCAAAACTTGAAAAAAAAGTATTTAACAGATCTCAGTGAATCCCTAGAAGTTAATAGGGATCTGTGACAAGTGGTCATGAGGAAGAGAGAAGCAGGGGAGAAAGAGGAAGGCCAGAGACAAGATAAATCTAATTGCAGAGCTACAAAAAGGATTTATAGCTAATATACTCATTAAGTCCAGGATATTTGACAGCATCAAGGGTATGTATCCATCTTGAAGAGAAGAGAGATCACCGCTCCAGGTAAGTGCAGGTGAGCAATCAGTGTCTTCCCAGGAACCATGGGTGCTAGCAATGCTGTTGATGCAAAAAGGAAGGTAGAATGTATGGACAGCCGCACTCCAAAAACCATTAAGGTTGCCTTTATTGGGTAAAATACATGAAGCACTGCAAGTCACAGCAAAAATAAAGAGGTACAGCCGACGCGTTTCACACTAGGGTCTAGTGCTTAGTCATGGCTAACACATAATGAAAATATACTTCAAATAAATACAAATGGTGCAAACATCACATGATCCGTAATAGCCAGTAAACATTGGACATCCATTAAAGGAAATTAAGTGGTGTTAATTGGTAATAATGTGCAAGTGTGAATGCTGGCTAAGTGGAAACGAATGTGAAATAAAAAACTAGAAAGAAAAAACTATTGATGAAAAAGTGAAAAAGTATAAGTGAAAATGAGAGTGAAAATATGGAAGTATGTGTGAGGGACGAAGTATGTGTGAAAAAAAAACGAATAATGATGAAAATAAAAAAAATAAAAATAAGAATAAAAAATAAAAATGAATATGAGACTGCAAAATGAAAGTGATGAAATGTGTATATAGTGATCCTGTGATGTTGAATGTTGGTGCAGAAGGTGTGTGTGTGTGAAAAGAAGTGTTAAATAGTGATGTGAGTAAAGGTGTGTGAAAATGTTGAATGGTGATGTGAATGAAAATATGTGAGATGGTGAATCAGTAAATTAATTAAATGGATGAGAACATGAATACAATGTCAGTGTCAAAAAATGCATAGGGCTTTGTGTAAAAACACACAATGCAGTCACATCTATGCATTTGCAGTGAATGGAAAAATATTCCTGTGAAATTCCTATGGAATAATTAGTTTTTTTCATGGACACTAGACAGCAAATATATGCAATCAAATATGTGTCATATACATGTGTGGATTTAGAACAAATCTGTTAACCCAAAATGTTTTGTGAACATCGACATGGCTGTGAAATATACAGATTTATTTTGTAATTGTGCAGGTCCATGTATCAATTGGGCCAAACGAGGTAGCAACATCTTATTCAGTTTACATGTGTTGTTTCCTCAATTTAGGTCATGTACAAATATAAAATTATATAAAACATATGAATGTTCATATATATAGAAAAAAAAAGGGAAAGAAATACACATGTGTATATGGCATAAAAATCAAAATGAAGATGAAAATGAAAATAAAAATAATAATAAGAAAAAATAAAAATAAAAGTCTGCACTCAATGAATGAAGATATATGTCAATGAACGAAAAACTTGGTATATGTGAACATATGCGAACATACACACGACAATCATATTAAGGAAATCGGTGAAGTCGGTAAAATGGGAAATCGGTACAGGATGTAAAAGGTAATAAACATAAATAAATAAATATATGATTAAATGTATCATGTACATATCCCACTAACCAACCAAATAGATGCTGTTTCATATATAGAGATGATGTACAATGGTCCCTAAGAAAAGGGAAAAAAGGAAAATAAGAAAAAAGAAACAGATCAAAAACCGATATTTTACATGTGTATTGGGTATGTTATTGGTATGTATTAGATGTATATCGTTCAGTGTGTTTGAGGACAGTAGGATCCTCCAACTAATACTATATATGCACACATATCCAGCAATTGCTTTAAGGCGATAAAATTGTCGCCTATGAACTATATAACCTACAAAAACCTGTATATATATTTTGTATGCTTTAGTTTAGGGTCATGTAGAGAACATGTATATATATATATAAATGTGGGTGTTATGTGACCTACAAAAACCTGTGTGTATATTTTGTATACTTATGTTCGAGGTCATTTGAAAAACATATGTGTATATAGACATGAATGTAAGCTAAATGTGCTACTGCAACCAAACTAGCTAATGTGTTCAAACTGATTTTGGAAAGTCGGTTATTGTAGAATTGTAGAAAATTGTTTTTATTAGTATATTTGCTTGTTTGGAATGCTAAAGTTGTTGTGCTTAGAAAAGCTGTTGCATGGATATGTGTGCATAAAATGAATGTCTCTGCAGACAAATAGTAAACGAAGAAATCAAATCAAATCAAATCAAATCAAGATGAGCTAAAATGAAATGTGCAGAATTGACCTACAGAACAAATGAAGAGGCAGAGGAATAAGGGAATAAGGGAAAGTCATGAAACATAGACAGGAAGGTAACCGGAAAGATTATTTGTAAAAGTGTGATACATCCCACTCAAAGTTTAACCCATTCGGTAACCGGGTCTGGAGAGTGAATATCCAGAAAACCTCCTGTCTACATAGCTGTCTAAATTTACTGCCTCCTCTAATGGGGGTGAGCACCTTCTCAATTCCCTGAATGGATAAACTGGACACATCTTTATTGTGTATGGTGTTCCAATGATTGGCTACATTGGTGTTGTGATTTTTCTGTATGTCATATAAATGATCATATAATCTATCCTTTAGTCTTCTGATCGTGCGCCCTACGTATTGTATTTGGCAGATGTTGCAGTTGATTACATACACTATATGTTTGGTGTTGCAGTTGATGAATTGTTTGATTTCGAAACTTCTTTTTGTAATGTAAGAGTGTATAGATTGACCTGTCATTATGTGACGGCAATATTGACAGCCTTTAGTGCCACATTTGAAAGTGCCAGAAAATTGTAGCCATTTGGTATTTGCTAATTTGCTTGAAAATAAACTAGGTGGAAGTGTACCACCTAGTGTTGGGGCTCTACGTGATACTGTCTTAATGCCTTGTTTCAAAATATCTTGATATACAGTATCATTGTATAAAATAGGCAGGTATTTTTTAATGGTGTTTTTAATCTGGTCGAACTCTGGGCTGTAGGGTGTAGAGAAGACAGGTGTGTTACTAAAGGATGCACCCGGCTGTTCTCTAGCCGTGCTCCTATTGGTATGACATAACAGAGAGTCTCTGGATATGGTGTTGACTTTGGTTAAGGCTTTGTTGATGATTTTATTGGAGTAACCCCTGTCTTTGAATCTATGTGACATGTCCAGAGCTTCCCTGGAAAAATCTTCTGCTGTACTGCATAGGCGCTTAAGCCTGAGAAACTGGCCATACGGTATGCTATTGATAGTATGTTTAGGGTGTGCTGAATCTACTCGTAAAAGGGCATTACCGGCTGTACTTTTTCTATGTAGTCCTGTGACTACTGTGCCATTGATTCCAGAGAGTTTTACATCTAAAAATTCTATACTTGTGTTCTGCAAGTTACCTGTGAATTTAAGATTTAAAATATTATCATTCAGATGTGTCAACCAGGTGTCTAAACATACTGTACTGTCAGATGTTATGAATAATAAATCATCGATATAGCGACAATAAAAAGAGGTGTCCAGGCGGCGGGGGCTACTAGGTCCAAAGATGCGGGACCTCTCCCACCAACCCATGTAAAGATTGGCAAGAGACGGGGAGAATTTGGCTCCCAAGGAGGCACCACATCTTTGGAGGTAGTAGCCCCAGTCGAACATGAAATAGTTGTGAGTGAGAAGATATTCTAATGCTTGTAATAAAAATTCTTGAAGAATAAGGGAGAATCTGCCTGATTCTTTGAGGAAGCTGGCGACCGCCAGTAACCCTAAATCATGTGGAATACATGAATAGAGATTAGAGACATCACAGCTGATCCATCTGTCTGTATCAGACCAAGTGAGCCCATGCAGTTTTGTTAGTAAATCTTTGGTATCACGAAGATAACCAGGGAGATTCACTACAATGGGTTGTTGTAACTGTCCATCCATCCACTCACCTAGACGCTCGTTGAGAGAGCCTATTCCAGCCACTATTGGCCTCCCAACGAGAGGGTAAAGACCCTTGTGTACTTTGGGTAAGTGGTGGAAGACAGGTGTAATAGGGTCTGTAGGTATAAACATGTCACGTTCTTTGCTAGAAAAAATGCCTGCCTGTACGGCACGGTCTAAAAGTGCAGTGAGTTCTTTGCAGAAGGGGATAGTAGGGTCTGAGTGGAGTGACTGGTAGGTGTTGACATCAGATAGTTGGCGTAATGCCTCATTTTTGTACATAGTAGAGTCAAGAACTACTACAGTACCCCCCTTGTCTGCATTCTTAATAGAAATACTGCTATCTTTTCGTAGGTTGTTTAAAGCATGTATTTCTGCATTAGATAGATTACTGGCAGTATGTCCCTTTCGACAGGTCCGAGATAGACGGGTGAGATCTCCCTCTACCATTTTTTGGAATAAATCCAAGTCCCGGCCCCTTGATTCAGTCGGATAAAAATCCGATTTTAATTTGAACGATATATTGCTGTGAGTGTCTACTGGGTCAATGGGGCAGGGACTGGATTCTGTGGCCAAATCAATCAAGTCATGTAAAGCACATACTTCTTTAAAAAGTGTGGGAGAAGAAATGGACTCACCGCTATCCGGACCATCGGAAGAAGAACACTCAGATTCATGTCTGGGGGTGTAATAATGTTTTTTCAGGGTGAGGCTACGGGAGAATTTATTAACGTCCAATAAAGTTCCGAAGAGGTTAAAATGTTTAGTTGGGCAAAAATTGAGGCCCTTGGAAAGTAATATATCCTCCTCGGTGCTGAGAATTCTGTTGGAAATGTTCAGTACATTGGAAGTTATCGTTTCGCTTTTTCTCTTAAGGCATAGTGTGGTTTCTTTGGTGTTCTTATGCCGTTTGCCTCCTCTTCTGGTTTTCCTGTGGTGCCAGTTTTCTTCTTGGTGTGATGATCTGATCCATGAGGGTGTCCCCGGGTGTGTGTGTCATCATTATTAGGTACTCATGTAGGAGGTGTGGTGGTTTGTTCGGGTGAAGACTCTGAGTCAATCATGGCCAATCATTTACACAAAGCCCTATGCATTTTTTGACACTGACATTGTATTCATGTTCTCATCCATTTAATTCATTTACTGATTCACCATCTCACATATTTTCATTCACATCACCATTCAACATTTTCACACACCTTTACTCACATCACTATTTAACACTTCCTTTCACACACACACACCTTCTGCACCAACATTCAACATCACAGGATCACTATATACACATTTCATCACTTTCATTTTGCAGTCTCATATTCATTTTTATTTTTTATTCTTATTTTCATTTTTATTTTTTTTATTTTCATCATTATGCGTTTTTTTTTCACACATACTTCGTCCCTCACACATACTTCCATATTTTCACTCTCATTTTCACTTATACTTTTTCACTTTTTCATCAATAGTTTTTTCTTTCTAGTTTTTTTCTTTCACATTCGTTTCCACTTAGCCAGCATTCACACTTGCACATTATTACCAATTAACACCACCATTTCCTTTAATGGATGTCCAATGTTTACTGGCTATTACGGATCATGTGATGTTTGCACCATTTGTATTTATTTGAAGTATATTTTCATTATGTGTTAGCCATGACTAAGCACTAGACCCTAGTGTGAAACGCGTCGGCTGTACCCCTTTATTTTTGCTGTGACTTGCAGTGCTTCATGTATTTTACCCAATAAAGGCAACCTTAATGGTTTTTGGAGTGCGGCTGTCCATACATTCTACCTTCCTTTTTGTATGTATTCATCTTGTTTCAAGTTGTAAGAGGGCTATATCTATATTACCTCCCTGAACATGTGGTGGCACATGTTCGAGGGCATAGAAAGTAATGACTTGGGCGTCATAATTATGTTGGTGGCCGATGTGGCGATTTAATGCTGTTGTGGTCAACTTCTTGTATGTTGGCAAAATGTGGTCCCTGATTCGCTTGAAAAAGGGTCTCTTAGTCTTGCCAACATAGAAGCAGCCACATTGGCAGAGTGCTAAATATACAACACCTATTGTCTTGCAGTTGATGCGATACTTGATGTTGTGAATACATCCATTGGGAAGTGGGACATCACAGGAATTTGGTAGAAAGCAGCAAACATCACATTTGCCGCATAAAAATGTACCACCATGGGTGGAGTGTGAGAGTTTAGAGGGATCAAAATGACTGGGGACCAAATGGTCATTAAGTGACGGGGCTCGACGGAAGGTAATTTCTGGATGTGGTTTGATATATTTCCTAACAGTGTTGTCAGCCAATAGGATAGGCCAGAATTTCTGGAGAATATTTCTGACTTGACTGTGTTGGTTAAAAAATTTAGTAATTACACGAAATTAATTCATTCTACTAAAAAGTTTAAGCATAACACAAGTCAGACCTATTGAGCTTGACAACCCTGTTAAAGGATTTTTAAGGAGAGAACGACTGTATCCACGAGCAATCAGTCTGTCACGTAAATCATTGGCAGCTTGGTAGAAATCTGTATCCCGAGTGCAGTTATGCCTGAGCCGAAGAAATTGACTGTATGAAATACTATTTAGAAGAGGTTGAGGGTGTGCACTGGTAGCATGTAAGAGAGTGTTTCCGGCTGAAGGTTTGCGATATAGAGAGGAATGGAGTAAACCATCCTGGTCAATATGAATTGTGAGAGGCAAAAAATTAATGGAATGTTGACTACTCTCCATCGTAAAGGACAAATTGTAATCATTAATGCAGTCATCCTATCTATTTTATTACCTTACATTTTCTCTAGTAGCCCCCTGCAGCCACAATTTGTCTGGTCTCCATTTTGGCCTTTGGTGACTCTGGACTGCGTGGTCTCTGGATTCTGGTATGTTTATCGGGCATTGCTTTTACACACTCTATCCGCTACCCTAAGCCTTATCACTTCCTGCTTTGGGTACCCATTTTGTCTCTCCTTCAGCGATGTGTTAACAATATTTTGTGATATTGAATTGCTTATACTGTATTTTTTCTTCTTTTTATATTTTTTTCTCATAGACTCCTTTTTAAGCCATACTGTACAAACCGACTACCCCTGACAAAGCCAATGACTTGGTGAAACATATTGGGTTAATCTATTGGTCATGTACAATCAGTGTATATTTTGTACTGTTTTTCTAATGTGCTGTTAAATTGTTATTGCTGTAATAATAAAATATATATATATTTTTACTACATGCGCTGGTAATATTTTTTCTGGCACCGCTATAATCCCTTTTCTGTTTTCACCTATACTTCAAGGGATGAGGTGTCGTATCTCTCAGAGGACACACCAACCACTTAAAACTTCTCCTACAATTTTGATGTTTCAATACATCATTGACATTGATTGTGGTTGTTGGTCCCTCTCTAAGATACATTTAAATAAATGCTTTTGTACTTTTTCATTTCATTTTTTCCTCTCAAATATACTTGTATGCTACGTATTATATGCTTATTCTTTACATAATTTACTTTGATTAAGTAATTTATAGATTTCTTTATCTCAGTGTCTTTACCTTTTGGTCACTATGGCTGATTTTTGTGGGGAGGCCTGGGATGGTCTAATGTCTAAGATAAGACTATCGCAGAACAATGATAAAATAACTGATGCTGAGCTTGATCGCAACTTCAACGACTTTTAGAGAGAAAAGTGAGAATCGATTGGCATAAAATGTATTTCATTAAATATTCAGACAACCACATTGTACTTTGGGGTCTCAGGATCCAGATCTTTCCTAATGTAAGGAAGGTGAATGATGCACTGAAATCCTCTTGGGAATGAAACGTTCAATCCTGCTCTTTTCAAATGATTTCTATTTTGTGTAGCCAATATGATAAGGAATTGGAATTGCTTGATGTTCAAATTTCTAGTTGGTTTGATGATCGAGTTCTAATGCGCTCTTCTTCCAGATTCACCACTCGTGAGAAGGATTTAGGGGTGCGTGTGGAAGAATATGCATTGACTATCATCAACAACAAGGAAGCTAAGTTTCTTAGGGATAAAGCCGCCCATGATCATGGCTATGCATATAAATGGAACCAATCACCTCATGACAGATTTACCACCAAACCTCCTCCCTCGGAAGCTCCCAAAGCCACCCATACAGCTCCTAATGTTGTATCTCCCTCTTTTTCTTCCAGCACTTCCACTCTCTATAGAGAACCTTCACAAGACATGATCCCTAAGAAACGTAAAGGAGATCGCAGTACCACCTCCTTAGGTTCTCTTCATGGGACCGTTTGGACTGAATTCTACCCGTCGGCCTTCATTGGTTCATAATATCACCACTACCTCACACACTTCCACTCCGATGCCACCTAGATCCCATATTAATTTAAACACCAATCTTCCTTCACATATCACCACTGATGCCACCCGGGTACCTTCCTCTCCCTCTGCGGTTCGACGCAGAGGCAGTTAATCTTCCATATCTACACTATTTCCCCATAGTACACATGCTTTTGACCCGAAAATAGCTCCCATTTTTTTAGGGAAACCCTTGGACACTCTTTTGGTCCCTGTGGATACCCCAGCAGTTCCAGTTCTTCAGAACTAGAAGTTATAAATCTATCATCAATACCACTTACTGATGACCAGATTTCTGTTCTTAAATTAGGCCTCACCTTCTGTCCTTCGAACAACATGGATAGGTTTCAATTAATTAAAGACATACATCTTTTCGCCCGTAGGCTCATGTATAAAGTCATTTATGACCGTCCTACCTCTTCTGAAATCATTGATTTTCCACCACTTGAACTATCTCCGGCTGAGCTTTAAGCCATGGATGACCTTATCTTTCTCTGGGAGGAGGGACACACTGATGACCTTGACTCTGTGGCTATCTCCACATCCGGAGTCGTGGTCCCTGGTGTGTCTTTGTCACGTACCTGATGGAAGAGTCTGATTATGCAGAGGGAGGCCTCCCTTACACCTCTCACTCGCGACCCCTGGTAGTGAAGACAGGGGGCGCAGGAGTGTAGAGTCGCACGAGAGCCTGGTAAAGGTCGCTGGTGGTGTGCTGGACCGGAACTGGGACGGAGACTGGAATAGATCCGGAAACAACTGACGGCCTAACAACTGGAGCTCAGGCAGGTGCGGTCAGATGGGCTGGAAGCGTGGGTACACCAGTCCCAAGCAGGTAGGTACTGGAGCGGGATCAGGTATGCGCGGGTTAGGCAGCTGGCAGGTCTCAGGTTCAGGTAAGTACTGGAGCAGGATCAGGTATGCACGGGTTTAGGCAGCTGGCAGGTCTCAGGTACAGGCAGGTTCGGCAACGGGCAGGCAACGAGGTAGCAGAAGGGACAGGCAGGAACGTAGTCAACACAGGCCGGGGGTCAGGTACAGGCAGATCAGCAAGGATGGTCAAACAAACCAGGAAGGGTCAGCTGGAGCAGGATTCAGGTAAACAGGGGTCAGAGGTCTCAGGTAACGCTGTAGACCGAACAGCACAGAGCCCAGCCATCAGCCCCTTCAAATAACCTCATCTGGCGCCATGAGCCGCCGCTGCGCGCTCCCGCGCGTGCCCGCACGCGCACCGCAATCGCGCGTGCCCGCGCGCGTGCGCGCGCCCGCACCGCTACCGCGCATGCGCGAAGGGGCACCGATATCGTCAATGACATTTCTGGTTTGCCCTTCCTGACATTGCCCCCTCCCAATGGGCAGCCTCCGGATGCCCAACCGGGCGAGCTTCAAAGGATGGGAACTCTTGAATGCCTGGATAAGTCTTTCAGCATGGACATCGTCCTCGGGTTCCCACGAATTCTCTTCTGGGCCATTTGACGAGATACTGGATCTGATTTCTCTTTTTCCTACAGTCCAGGATTGCTTCGACTTCGAATTCCTCTGTTCCGTTAACTAATATTGGTTCGGGTGGGCCTGTATCCCGGTCAGGGAATGGATCAGGGGTTACAGGTTTTAGTAAAGCCACATGAAAGACAGGATGTATTTTGAAGGAGTCTGGCAGTTCCAGCTCGTAAGACACGTCGTTGATCCTTCTTTTAATCGGGAAGGGTCCCATAAATTTAGGGCCCAACTTCTTAGAGGGGCACATTAGTCTTAGATTTGTAGTGGAGAGCCAAACCCGATCACCAGGTTCCAGTATTAATTCTCCCCGCCTCTTCTTATCAAAGACCTGTTTGTTATATTCCTGAGCCTTAGTCATAGTTGTCTGTAGAAGTTTGTTGTTGGTGTCAAAGAAATTTATGGTTTCAAGAACGGCAGGTACAGAACTCTCCGGGAAGGTACTAGTCAGAAATGATGGGTTGAACCCGTAATTGGCAAAGAATGGAGACTGTTTTGTGGCAGAGTGGATGGAATTGTTATAAGCGAATTCCGCTAACGGAAGTAGTGTGGCCCAATCATCTTGTGAGTATGAGGAGAAGCACCGCAAGTATTGTTCCAGAGTTTGATTGGTTCTTTCCGTTTGCCCATTCGTTTGGGGGTGGTATGCGGAAGAAAATGATAACTCGATTCCCAAGGTTTCACATAACGACCTCCAAAACTTTGAGGTAAATTGTACCCCCCGGTCTGACACGATGTTTGCTGGAACTCCGTGAAGCCTAACAACTTCTTTCACAAAGATTTGGGCTGTTTCCGGGGCCGATGGTGTGCCTTTCATGGGTAGGAAGTGGGCCATTTTGGATAATCGATCCACCACCACAAAGATGGTGGAGAACCCGTCAGATGGAGGAAGTTCCACGATAAAATCGATCGAGATATTCTTCCAGGGTCTCTTCGGGACTGATAGCGGCTTCAACAAGCCCCATGCCTTGGTTTTGCTGTTCTTATTTCGTGTGCAAGTGGTACAGGACTCTACATAGCCCTTGCAGTCTTTTTCCACTTGAGGCCACCAGAATGTGCGTTGCACAAGTTCAGCAGTTTTACGGATACCGAAGTGTCCGGCTAATTTGTGGTCGTGACATAATCCCAAAACAGAGACACGTAGGTTTTCTGGTATGAATATTTTGTCCTCGTGCCAAAGTAAATCATCTCTGGCCTGCAACGTTATTCCCAGAGATGAAGGGGCATTTACAGAAGCCCGTTTAATTTGAGAGAGCAGGTCTCCCTGAAGTAGCAGGAAGTTCTCAGAGGACAGGATAGTGTCGGGCGGTGCGGAGTCCCTGGTAACACAGAACATCCGAGAGAGTGCATCAGGTTTGGTGTTTTTAGATCCTGGCCTGTACGTGAGATGAAAAGAGAACCTGGAAAAGAAGAGCGCCCATCTAGCCTGACGTGGTTTGAGTCTCTTGGCAGTCTTCAGATACTCCAGGTTCTTATGATCCGTATAGATTAGGATCGGGTGCGCTGCTCCTTCTAGAAGGTACCTCCACTCTTCCAATGCATTTTTAATGGCCAGAAGTTCTCTATCTCCGACATCATAATTCCTTTCAGAGTTAGACAGTTTGCGGGAGAAAAAGGCGACTGGGTGTAACAAAGCCTTGGGTCCCCGCCTTTGGGATAGTACTGCTCCGACTGCCGTTTCTGACGCGTCTACTTCCAGTACATAGGGCAATGTTGGGTCGGGGTGCTTCAGAACCGGTGCGGAAGTAAATAGTTTCTTAAGAGACTCGAAAGCATTTTGAGCTTCAGGAGACCACTGGAAACGGATGCCTTGTTTGGTCAGTTGTGTGATTGGTGATATGATGGCTGAAAATCCCCTAATGAATTTTCGGTAAAAGTTCGAGAACCCGACAAAGCGTTGGATGCCCTTTTTGTCCACTGGGGCTGGCCAGTCTAAGATGGCAGTGACCTTTTGTGGGTCCATCTTGACACCATCGGTGGAGAGGATTAGTCCCAAAAAAGTAATGCTTTGTCGCTCGAACTCGCACTTCTCCGGCTTGGCGTATAGCCCGTGCTGTCGCAGTCTGCTCAATACACTTTTAACATGTCTGCGGTGGTCATCACGGGAAGCAGAGAAAATTAAGATGTCGTCCAAATATGCTACAACGAACAGGTCTGGGAAATCGCGAAAGATATCGTTGATAAAGTGCTGGAATGTTGCTGGGGCATTGCATAGGCCGAACGGCATCACCAGATACTCAAAATGTCCGAATCGGGAGCGAAAAGCCGTCTTCCACTCGTCTCCCTCCCGTATCCGTACCAGATTATATGCCCCTCGGAGATCCAGTTTTGTAAATATGGTTGCTGCTCCCAACCTCTGGAACAATTCGGGTACCAAGGGCAGGGGATAATGGTTCTTGACCGTAACCTTATTGAGTTCACGATAATCTATACATGGGCGAAGGGAACGATCCTTCTTCTCCACAAAGAAGATACCCGCTCCCGCTGGAGAAGTGGAGGGGCGGATGAAGCCCTTCTTTAGATTATCGTCTATATAATCTTTCAGGGCAACAAGCTCCAATTCCGACAGAGGAAAAATCCTTCCAAAAGGGACCTCCACACCCGGGATGAGATCAATCGGGCAGTCATATGGCCGATGTGGGGGGAGAGTTTCAGCTCCTTTCTTGCTAAAGACATCTAAGAAGTCATGGTATGCAATTGGTACAGATAAGCGAGTTTCAACATCAGAGTCCAAGCATAACAAGGATGGCGGATCAGAAGAGAATTCCCGCAAGCAGTGTTTGAGGCAGTAGGAAGAGTGAAACTTAACCTCCCCTCCGACCCAGTTGATAAGAGGGTTATGTGCTTGGAGCCACGGCATGCCAAGGATTATGGGAAACAGCGGGGATGCAATGGCATCCAGGCGTAATAATTCCTTGTGACTATCGGCAATGATCACAGGCAAGGGTATAGTCTGTTGAGTCACCAGTCCGGATTTGATAGCAGACCCGTCGGCCAGATGTACTGAAAGTCCCTGGGCCCTAGGTTGCAAAGGGATCTGATGTTTAGCAATAAAAGACAAGTCCATAAAGCAGCTACAGGCACCGGAGTCTATTATAGCGGAGACAGGAATACTTCTTCCCGGAAGCTGTAATACAATGGGGAGAGCCAGGTGGGTTGGCAGGATGGGCGTGCTGGCGGAGAAGATAATTTGACCCTTGCGGGTCTTTGCTGGACATGACCTCACGTAATGCCCGGGTCTCCCACAATACAGGCAGAGGTTTTCGTGTTGTCGGCGTTGACGTTCCTCAGGGGAAAGTGAGGGACGGGGCACTCTGAGTTGCCTGGGTTCAGGGACATCAGATGTGGGTGCAGCAGCGGTAGGAGATGTCAGGCTGCTGATGTTAGGGGCTCGGGCTAATTTCCAGGCTGGACAGGACGACCTCACCGGTCTCTCTGACTTCTGTCCTCGTAATCGGTGATCACCGGTGAATCTTTCAGGCGTAGGAACCCCAGTTTCTGGAGGTAACATTGCTATGGCTGAAGTAGCTCTTTGCGGGGCCGAGGTAGGTGAGGAAAGAGCCTGGATGCTTCCTTCCAGTCGGATATATGCATCTTGTGCGATTTCAACAGTCTGGGTGAGGTCTTTGAGGTGTAAGCGGAAACCCTCCATGGGAGAGGCTCCCTGCACAGACTCTGACTTGGCTGTTCGGTACTGTCACGTACCTGATGGAAGAGTCTGATTATGCAGAGGGAGGCCTCCCTTACACCTCTCACTCGCGACCCCTGGTAGTGAAGACAGGGGGCGCAGGAGTGTAGAGTCGCACGAGAGCCTGGTAAAGGTCGCTGGTGGTGTGCTGGACCGGAACTGGGACGGAGACTGGAATAGATCCGGAAACAACTGACGGCCTAACAACTGGAGCTCAGGCAGGTGCGGTCAGATGGGCTGGAAGCGTGGGTACACCAGTCCCAAGCAGGTAGGTACTGGAGCGGGATCAGGTATGCGCGGGTTAGGCAGCTGGCAGGTCTCAGGTTCAGGTAAGTACTGGAGCAGGATCAGGTATGCGCGGGTTTAGGCAGCTGGCAGGTCTCAGGTACAGGCAGGTTCGGCAACGGGCAGGCAACGAGGTAGCAGAAGGGACAGGCAGGAACGTAGTCAACACAGGCCGGGGGTCAGGTACAGGCAGATCAGCAAGGATGGTCAAACAAACCAGGAAGGGTCAGCTGGAGCAGGATTCAGGTAAACAGGGGTCAGAGGTCTCAGGTAACGCTGTAGACCGAACAGCACAGAGCCCAGCCATCAGCCCCTTCAAATAACCTCATCTGGCGCCATGAGCCGCCGCTGCGCGCTCCCGCGCGTGCCCGCACGCGCACCGCAATTGCGCGTGCCCGCGCGCGTGCGCGCGCCCGCACCGCTACCGCGCATGCGCGAAGGGGCGCCGATATCGTCAATGACATTTCTGGTTTGCCCTTCCTGACAGTCTTCCCCCCCCCCCCACTTCTTTCAAACCCAAATCTTGTCATTTTCCCTTGCTTCACACCAATCCCAATATCTGGGCTTTTGTACAGCAGAGTACTTTGGTGATACAGAACATGGAATATTTTGATAAATATAGGCATAATCTATCCTCCAAGCATCGGTCGGCATTGAGAGACCTTCAGACCCACCCAGGGCTGGTCATCAAGCCGGCCGATAAAGGAGGCAATGTGATTGTCATGGATGCCGAGGCATATGAGCGCATGTGGCTCGACATCCTGGACAACAGACTCTGGTATGGTCCCATCTCCAAAACTCTTGTGGACAATTTTGTCCAGGAATACTATGGAATTTTTTGAATGTCAAGGATCCAAAAATACCCACCTTCTACTCTCTACCGAAGGTACATAAATCTTTAACTCATCCTCCCGGACGCCCGATTGTATCGGGCTGTCTAGGTTTAACTGAGAATGCCAGTGCATTAGTCGATCAGTATTTACAACCTCATGTTATTTCCTTATCCTCTTTTGTCAGGGATATCATAGACTTACTTCGCAACATTGATGGAAAGCAATTTCCACCTGGTACATGGTTAGTCGCTTTGGATGTGGAGAGTTTATATAATTCTATTCCTCATGATAAAGGCATACTAACTATCCAGAATCAACTGAAGGAAAGAGATTCTTCCTCTGACCACTATAGCCGGTTTGTTCTTCAACTGTTGGTTTTCATTCTTACACGCAATATTTTTCTTTTTGGTAACTCCCACTTCCTCCAGGTGCAAGGGGTGGCTATGGGGACCAAGTGTGCCTCCTCCTATGCCAACTTGTACCTGGGGGGGTGGGAGAGAGAACTTTTTTCTACTGAATACCTAATACCATTGCTCACCCATGTTGTCACATGGTATAGGTATATAGATGATATTTTGATCCTTTGGTCTGGTACTCAAGATGAACTCCTGAAGTTGACGAGCAAACTGGCTATTAATGATTACAATTTGTCCTTTATGATGGAGAGTAGTCAACATTCCATTAATTTTTGTATCTCACAATTCATATTGACCAAGATGGTTTACTCCATTCCTCTCTATATCGCAAACCTTCAGCCGGAAACACTCTCTTACATGCTACCAGTGCACACCCTCAACCTCTTCTAAATAGTATTCCATACAGTCAATTTCTTCGACTCAGGCGTAACTGCACTCGGGATCCAGATTTCTACCAAGCTGCCAATGATTTACGTGACAGACTGATTGCTCGTGGATACAGTCGTTCTCTCCTTAAAAAATCCTTTAATAGGGTTGTTAAGCTCAATAGGTCTGACTTAAATCATTCTACTAAAAAGGTTAAGCAAAACACATCAGTTCGTGTAATCACTAAATTTTCTAACCAACACGATCAAGTCAGAAATATTCTCCAGAAATTCTGGTCTATCCTATTGGCTGACAACACTGTTAGGAAATATATCAAACCACATCCAGAAATTACCTTCCGTCGAGCCCCGTCACTTAAGGACCATTTGGTCTCCAGTCATTTTGATCCCTCTAAACTCTCACACTCCACCCATGGTGGTACATTTTCATGCGGCAAATGTGATGTTTGCTGCTTTCTACCAAATTCCCGTGATGTCCCACTTCCCAATGGATGTATTCATAACATCAAGTATCGCATCAACTGCAAGACAATAGGTGTTGTATATTTAGCACTCTGCCAATGTGGCTGCTTCTATGTTGGCAAGACTAAGAGACCCTTTTTCAAGCGAATCAGGGACCACATTTTGCCAACATACAAGAAGTTGACCACAACAACATAAATCGCCACATCGGCCACCAACATAATTATGACGCCCAAGTCATTACTTTCTATGCCCTCGAACATGTGCCACCACATGTTCGGGGAGGTAATATAGATATAGCCCTCTTGCAACTTGAAACAAGATGGATACATACCCTTGATGCTGTCAAATATCCTGGACTTAATGAGTATATTAACTATAAATGCTTTCTGTAGCTCTGCAATTAGATTTATCTTGTCTCTGGCCTTCCTCTTTCTTCCCTGCTTCTCTCTTCCTCATGACCACTTGTCACAGATCCCTATTAACTTCTAGGGATCCACTGAGATCTGTTAAAATGGGGGACTCCTTTCCCCATTTTTTTCATACTTTTTTTTCAAGTTTTGGTGTTCTAATATTAATTCATTTATTCATGTTTTCCTTATGTTCCACACTTTTTTATTTTATGCTCGATCTAATTTAACTATCATCTTCACTCTTATTCGTTTTTATCAACAATGGATGGTATTACTTTTATATTACAACCACTGTTGCAAATGGGACATTATTTCTTTGATGTTGAAAACCATCTGTAGTACTGTGAATTACTCCTAGAGCTATTTGCCTGGTTGTTCAGCTCATTTAATGTTTTGCACAGTATATTTTCTGGTTTTACTTAGTTGATCACTTTTTAGTGGTAACATTTAGTATTACACCCACTGCATTTCTGGTGACACCAATCATTGGTGCATAATCTTTTCACTAATAGTGTGTACCATCATCCCGAAAGGTTTAGATGGTTGACATTCACACATACGTTTGTATTGAGCACATTTATATTCGCTAGCGCTGCATTTTATAATTTTTTATAATTTTTTATAATTTTTTATCTCTCAAGGTGTTAGTGCCTTATGCTGTAGCAGCTGCACATATAATAATTTATTTTCACTTGTCTTTTATTTTTGTATGTCTCCATAAGCGCGAGTTTTAGTTTTTGTTTAATTACTTTAAAGGTTTCCGTACCATCGCGATTTGGGGAGTTGGGTGCCCTCATCATGAACCGATCTGTCTTATATTTCCATTTCAGGTATTGCGGTTGAGTTGCTGCATTGCCTGCCATGTACATGCTGGACTCACTGGCGGCGTGGTTTGTGTTGTTATCCATTGGATCTAATTTGGGTGCTGACTTGTGGCTGTATCGACACCCATGGGTAAGATGTTTCATACATCTTGCCCGTTCTGTAGCCACGCCTCCGTGTTATGTTGCCATGTTACCATCTCTCCACATCCCATTGTCATCATTGCGTCCCCTCTGGTTGTACGCATTGGCCGCGTCATCCGACGTCCACTCGCAGAGCATTATGGTCATTGTAGGCTTCTGGCTCTTTCACGCATACGCGTTGGTTACTCTCACGTCTGGTGCCGCTCGGTGACACAAGACGCTGAGCGGCTGGGGGGCTATTTAAACCGCCGCAGACATCTCTCAATTGCTGTCTGCAGGTGTGGGGTGTTATACTGTTCAGGCTGACAACAGGTATTTAACTGATCTTGCTTTATTCCAATCATGATTGCCTTTATAGGCGTCACGTTTACTCATGCTTTTGACTTATCTTTTTGGCCTGGCTTAACTGATGGAAAATCATTTCTTTGCATTTTTAGATTTATTCAACACTGTCCTTGATTGTTATCATCTGTCCAACAACTATTTGGAAGCACAATTGCTAATGGGAATACGCTTTAATTAAGCCTCTTTCCCTTCTTTGTTACAATCACAACAAAGTTCTTGTTTCTCTCAACCACATTTTTGGTTGATGTGTTGTTTCCAACAAGCCATATGACTTCAGGTAAGCCCTTTTCTATCTGTTTAGTTATTTGGGCATTTTTGTCACTCAGGTGAATTATTGTCCTCTAATTATTGCCTTTTAGATAATCATTGATGCCTTGCCGTGTGTCTGGATTTTTGGTTCGAGCACTCTATTCAGCACCCCTCCATTTCTTTGTATGTTCTTCATACAGATTAGGGTATGTAGTAGAGGCTATGTTAGCCCTTTGTAGGTTGCCTATTAACTGAGGCATTTTTCTTGCTTCAGCAGTCATCCTATCATTCACTTTATCTATTTTATTACCTTACAGTTTCTCTAGTAGCCCCCTGCAACCACAATTTGTCTGGTCTCCATGATGGCCTTTGGTGACTCTGGAATGCGTGGTCTCTGGATTCTGGTATGTTTATCGGGAATTGCTTTTACACACTCTATCCACTACCCTAAGCCTTATCGCTTCCTGCTTTGGGCACCCATTTTGTCTCTCCTTCAGCGATGTGTTAACAATATTTTGTGATATTGAATTGCTTATACTGTATTTTTTCTTCTTTTTATATTTTTTTCTCATAGACTCCTTTTTAAGCCATACTGTACAAACCGACTACCCCTGACAAAGCCAATGACTTGGTGAAACATGTTGGGTTAATTGTTTTTCTAATGTGCTGTTAAATTGTTATTGCTGTAATAATAAAATATATATATATTTTTACTACATGCGCTGGTAATATTTTTTCTGGCACCGCTATAATCCTGCAATCCCTTTTCTGTTTTCACCTATACTTCAAGGGATGAGGTGCCGTATCTCTCAGAGGACACACCAACCACTTAAAACTTCTACTGAAACAGACTTGTCAGTATGGCTTCTCCCTCATCTCTGGTGTTTATTCAAGGTCTCAGTTCCTTATATAAACTAAGTGACATAAGCAATCGTCATCACAAATGTGTACATATCATTGGTTCATTCCATATATGGTTCTTCTCTTGTGACGTCTGTTTCTTTCATGTGTCTGCCTTCCAGAGCTCATGGGGGCCATTTTAGCTTAGACAATGGGAGGAGGGAATTGAAGGAAGGAATTGAAGGAGTGGACATCTGTTCCTCGTCTTCACTCTGGGATCAATATCTCTGTCACAGCTTTCAATCAAGGAAAATAATACTAATGTTTTCTCATCTTGTTACATGAATACTAGAACACACATTCATGAAAATACTCTTCGGGTTCCCAATATGAACATCAATAAGTTTCTTATTGTATAAATATATCTTTAGTGTGTGTGTGTGTGTGTGTGTGTTTGTGTCCCTATTGTTCCTTGCAAATATATCCCTCACAAGGGTAGGGGGTATTTACTCTAATATTCCTAAGGATGGGGCTGTGAACCATGTGAGCAGCTGAGACAAGAATGAACCAACTTGCAACAAACTTCTGAACTAATATACCAAAACACAATGAAAGAAAGAAATAATAAAAATAATAAAGAATAAAAGAAAATACCAATATTTGAGTGGATTAAAAGAGAGAGACAACATAGATATACAATAATCATTTTATCAACTCCATCACAGCATTTTACCCTTTCTTCGACCGCTAGCGGGGGTTAAAAGCGACCCCCCCACGTAAAAATGTAAAAACACCCCACTGTGCCCCTGCATCTTTCAATATCTCTTTGTCACTATTGTGTACCCCCTCTCCACAACTGCACCTCTGGACCCTCTTACATTACACAGCACTGGACCCCTTTACATTACACAGCACCCCACAGCTCTGGACCCCTTTACATTACACAGCACCATGCATCACTGGCCCCCTTTACATTACACAGCAACCTGCATCACTGGACCCCTTTACATTGCACAGCACCCTGAACCACTGTACCCCTTTACATTACACAGCAACCTGCATCACTGGACCCCTTTATATTACACAGCACCCTGCATCACTGGACCCCTTTACATTACACAGCACCCTGCACCTCTGGATCCCTTCACATAGCACCCTGCACCTCTGGATCACTTCACACAGCACCCTGCATCTCTGGACCCCTTCACACAGCACCCTGCACCTCTCGACCCTGTCACACAGCACCCTGCACCTCTGGACCCCGTTCACACAGCACCCTGCACCTCTGGACCCCTTCACACAGCACCCTGCACCTCTGGACTCAACACAGCATCCTGCACCTCTGGATCCCTTCACACAGCACCCTGTACCTCTGGACTCCTTCGCACAGCATCCTGCACCTCTGGATCCCTTTACATAGCACCCTGCACCTCTGGATCCCTTCACAAAGCACCCTGAACCTCTGGATCCCTTCACACAGCACCTTGCACCTCTGGACCCCTTCACATAGCACCCTGCACCTCTCGACCCATCACACAGCACCCTGGACCTCTGGACCCCTTCACACAGCACCCTGCACCTCTGGACTCCACACAGCATCCTGCACCTCTGGATCCCTTCACACAGCACCCTGCACCTCTGGACTCCTTCGCACAGCATCCTGCACCTCTGGATCCCTTTACACAGCACCCTGCACCTCTGGATCCCTTCACACAGAATCCTGCACCTCTGGACCCCTTCACACAGCACCCTGCACCTCTGGACTCCTTCACACAGCACCCTGCACCTCTGGATCCCTTCACACAGCACCCTGCACCTCTGGATCCATTCACACAGCACCCTGCACCTCTGGATCCCTTCACACAGCACCCTGCACCTCTGGACTCCTTCGCACAGCATCCTGCACCTCTGGATCTCTTCACACAGCACCCTGCACCTCTGGACTCCTTTACACAGCATCCTGCACCCCCTGCATGTTACATGGACTGTGACAGCCCCTCCCCCTTCCTACCTTAATCATGCAGCCAGAGGGAGAGACACAGCAGCACGGGAACTGCTGGAGTTATTTTTCATATTACCAAAGAGAATGATTGGTTGCTAAGAAGAACACCTAGCAACCTATCACCTGCTGGTTAACTCCAGCAATTCCTTCCTCTGTTCAGCGCTGCTCACTGTCTCTCTCTCCTTCTGTGGTATAGGAGGAGAGAGAGTGTCTTCTTTCTTTCGCACCGCTCGGCCGGCTCTGGAGGCTCTGGATGTCACTCCGGGTAGTGGTACGTTCCACACCAGGCCCGGACACCCCCGCACACTCACAGATCGGCTCACCTGGCTCTCCCTGGCTGCCCTGTCACCGTGCCTCTGCACTGCCTGAGCCACCCTGCGCCCCCCACTCCATTCACGGGGGTGCCGGCCTGACACCCCCCGCAGTGTGTGGCACCGCTTCTCGATTCCAGGGGGGCAACCGCCCCCCCCCCCTGCCCTATGGAGCGGACGCCCATGCAGGCACACCCACTACCCCTCTTCTACCCTCCCTGTCCTTCCGATACAAGGAGTACAAAACAACATGCATATGACACTGGAATATAACAATATGCATAAGATAATGCAAAATGGATTAAACACATTAGTGAGCACTTCTGAAGAACCCCTCACCAAATTTTAAACATATAGAAATAACAAACTCTCATACTAGGGGTCATCCTTCCAATTGGAAAGGATTCTCAGAAATAACTCACAACCACTACCTTGCAATGATCCTGCTATAGCTTTACAATTTTGTGTAGGGGTTCTTCAGAAGTCCTCATTAATGTGTTTAATCCATTTTGCTGAGCGGCCCAGTCTGTTTGTTCCTATGGCAACACTGTCATGATTTTAAATGGGTGAGTGGTTGAGAAATTCCAGTGTATTTTATATGATTTTGTACCAGATTTGTAATAAAGTTTGATCGCCTAGGTGTACTACCCACTAGGGATAAGCCGAACACCCCCCCCGGTTTCGGTTCGCACCAGAACCTGCGAACGGACCGAAAGTTCGCGCAAACTTTAGAACCCCAATGAATACAATGGACGCGAACGTTCGAAATCAAAAGTGCTAATTATCAAGGCTAATATGCAAGTTATTGTCCTAAAAAGGGTTTGGGGACCCGGGTCCTGCCCCAGGGGACATGTATCAATGCAAAAAAAAGTTTTAAAAACTGCAGTTTTTTCTGGAGCAGTGATTTTATTGATGCTTAAAGTGAAAAAAAAGTGAAATATTCCTTTAAATATCATACCTGGGGGGTGTCTAAAGTATGCCTGTGAAGTGGCACGTGTTTTCCGTACTGTAGGTTTGTTCTTAAGTAGAATCTGTTTGTAATTTGGAACAGGTACATTTTATAAGTGTAGCTCCAGCCCAAAAATCTATTTTTAAGCTTTTGGAAAACATAGGGAAGGGTTATCACCCCTGTAACATTTGTTTTGCTGTCTGTGCAGTGTGTACCTGTTCAGAACATTTACCTCACTTTCCGTCCCAATGACAAATGTTTTTTGAAAATTTGGGTTTTTTATTGAAACAAGGATTGGTGATAAAGCATCAGTGGAGAGGAGACACTTTTTTCCCATATTAACTCTTACAGGAGAGAATTTCCCTTGCTAGGGGTAGATTTCCTTTCACTTCCTGGTGTCTCCTTCCGTTTGCAAGTAGGAGTCGTTTGTAAGTTGGATGTTTGAAAGTAGGGGCCTGCCGTATATACTCTGCAGAAATTTGGCCCTTAGGTTGCCACAACACTGTAAGCCCTCACAGTTACTCTTAGTGGGCGCTGGAACGCCCTGCTGTGAACTATTATATCAAGAATTGTAATTACATGCCATTGTTGAACAGTGGTAGGAAAAATTGGGCCTTTGGTGGTGGTGCTGGTGCCACAACACTGTAAGTCCTCACAGTTACTCTTGGTGGGTCCTGCTGTGAAATATTAGATCAAGAATTGTAATTACATGCCCCTGTTAAACAGGGGCATAAACATTGGGACTTAGGCACTGGTGTCACAACACTGCAACCCCTCACAGATACTGTACTTGGAGTGCAGCAATGAGCCCTGCTGCAAAGTATTGCATCAAAAATGTTTATTACACGCCCCTGTTAAACAGGGGCAGAAAAATTGGGCCTTGGGCACTGGTGCCACAACACTGCAACCCCTCACAGATACTGTACTTGGAGCGCAGCAATGAGCCCTACTGCAAAGTATTGCATCAAAAATTGTAATTACATGCCCCTGTTAAACAGGGGCTGAATAATTGGGCCTTAGCCACTGGTGGCGGTGCCCAAATCCAAAAATATTCTTACAAGCTATCAGCATGATCATTGAGGAGGAAGAGGATAGTCACTCAGCATAAAAGGATAGCCATCCTCTTGAAATGTCTATACAAACAATTGTGTGTGAACTGGCATGTATGGTGGTGTGATTGATTCAAGCAAGCCACAGGTGATTATAATTAAACACCTGATACGGAAGGTATATCTGGACAGACACCAGACCAATACGCATGCTCTGATGAAGCTTTCTTTAAAGCGAAACATGTAAGCAGTAGTTCGAACATGGGTGCCCGACCCCTACAGCTAAACACCTGATCGTCTCCAGACAAAACCATCCACTTTCATTTTTACAGATAGTGCTAAGCCTAAATGCTGACATTAATGCCGTGTTAATCTGGATACACCTGGATACCCGGATACACCCTTTCCCAGATAACTGCATGGATACAGAGCAGACTGGTAGGACTGAACTAACCAACGCTAAAATTTACCATCTATAACCAGCTGGGATTAAAACTTTGACTTGCGGAAGGCGTGGCTTAGCGTATGGAGGAGTAAGAAGCTTCCTCCAGGAGCTCCCGCACACACCGGATTCATCGCGGCCACCAGCGCCTTCCAGACCCGCTAAACAGGTCGGTGATGGGGAGGAAAGGTGGGGGAGAAAGTCGTCATACCCCCGATCCGAGCAAAGAGGGGGATATAGACATCCAAGATGGCGTCGACCCGCTCCTCGGGGACACATGCGGCCTCTCATGGACAGGCTTCCCAGCACCATACACCTCATACCAGATCTAGGGTGCGAGCCAGCTCTCCCCCTGACTCAGACAACGGCTCCACACGATCAGCCTGCCATTCCCCTGCCTCGCACCGCTCCTATGGAGCTTGGGACATGGAGGCCTATATCAAAGCCCTCCCCACCAGACATGATTTTGAGGCCTGTGTACAGAGGCTTGAGCGTTCATATAAGCAGGAAATTGCTGAGCTGCGCAGGGATGTCACTAGCAGACTGGCGGAGGTGGAACACACCGTCGAAGAGACTGTAGCTGCCATACAATCACATGACGCCATCCTGAATGAGCACACCCTGCAAATTCAGCACCTCATGTACCATCAGGACGACCAGGAGAACAGGGCCAGACGCAAAAACATCCGCATCCGTGGCCTACCTGAGTCTGTGGACACTAAAGACCTAGCCCCGGCTGTCATCGCTATGTTTAATGACCTGCTTCAGAGAGAGAAAGACGCGCCTCTGGAACTTGATCGTGTCCATAGAGCCCTAGGCCCTAAGAATCCTAACCTGGAACACCCCAGAGATGTTATCTGCAGGGTCCACTTCTACGCGATTAAAGACGCCATCATGCAGGCGGCGCGAAAGCAAGAGAACATTTGTTTCCACGAGTCCCGGATTTCCTTACTACCGGACGTCTCCAAGCTGACCCTAGATATGCACCGGGCATTGAAGCCCCTCACTGGGGCCTTACAAGCGAAACAAATCAAATATCGCTGGGGCTTTCCCTTCCACCTTTTTGCCTCGCATGAAGGGAAATCGGCAGTGTTTCGTACACTTGGCAATCTCCCCAAATTTCTAGGGACCTTTGAACTGCCTCAAATATCTCTACCTGACTGGCCTCATCGCGCAGCCACCCCTGGATTCCTGGTCGCCTCCGGATGGCAGAAACAATCCAAGAAACCCAGGCGTTCCAGATCAGAAACCTCCAAGTCAAATGCTGGATGATTTAATGCTATCAGCCCTTCGTGCCTTTCCTTTTTTTTTTCCCTCGCCCTCTTTAGCTGGGCTTTAGACCTGCAAAGTCGCCCCTGTTCTCAGGTTACAGTTTTGTTGGGGCGCTCTCCTACTAACTTCTGTCTTACTTCCTGCTCACAAGGGACATTCCGCCATATTTTGTGTTCCTTCAATTTGTTCTCTCTGAACGTTGACCCCCTGTGAATTTCTCCTTCCCCCATAAGTAATGTCTGTCCTCCAATACTACATTGACTCCCCCCCCAGCCCCCCCCCCAATACCTAAAGAGATTTATTATGATTTTGTTTGGAAGCCTGGTGCAGGACCCCTGAGGCTGTCAAGTGTTCTTGCAGGTTGTCCGGGTCTTATACTCCCGGACTTATGTACATGAATGTATAACTAACTGCAGCCGTCGGGGGCCCTGTACCGCTTGACTTATGGTTATGTTTACATGTTTATTTTTACAGCCCGGTGTGTGCGGGCACCTCTGTGCACTGTCTACGACCCCCCTCCTAGGTTTACAGCGTCCTATTAGGACTCCGCTGACATGTTGCTTGCAACGTTACTAGTTTGGCCGTTTAGGCCCTATTTTCTACCTCTCCTCTCTTTCTCTCTTTCCCCTCTGTTTCTGGACCTCTCATTTCCTGTGCTTCTTTGTAATCAATCCTACACCCCTCCCTTTTCCCTCCCTACCCCTTTCCCAGCGACAACGAGCTCGGAACTAATTAAGATCTATTCCCACCCCATAGTACTACCCTCATGGCAACGCCCGCCTCCCTAAAAATCTCTTCCCTGAATTGTAGGGGCCTTAACGTCCCGGAGAAGAGGAGACATATCCTCTACCACTTCCACAAATTACGAACCCAAATCCTTCTCCTCCAGGAAACTCATTTCCGTTCCGACACCATCCCACAGGTTTTCCATAAAAGGTACCCTACCTGGTTTCACAGCACCAACCCTGCCGCAAAATCAAAAGGAGTATCTATTGCCTTTCATGCCTCATTCACCCCTGACGTGCTTGACACACTCATAGACCCCGCAGGGAGATATGTTTTTCTTAAATTGACGTATTTGAATGTGATTTACACTGTAATTAACGTATACTCTCCTAATCAGGACCAACCGCAGTTCATCTCTAAGGTGACCGCACGTCTGAAAAGGTTTAGTACTACCAACATGATCCTGGGAGGTGACCTCAATGCGGCTCTGATACCTCGCCTTGATTCCTCGACGGGTAAGTCCTCACTCTCCCCTGCTTTTTGACCAAAATTAAAACCGCTCTATCTGACCTGTCTCTGGTGGATGTCTGGAGGGTGTTACACCCTTCCACAAAGGACTATACATATTTCTCCCCAGCACACTCCTCTTACAAGCAGACTGGACTACCTATTCATTTCCCAAGCCCTATTGGACTGTTCTCCTGATGCCTCGATTGGCCTTACTCTTTGGTCAGACCACACACCCATTCACTTGAGCTTGGGTAGGGCTCCTACCTCCAAGACCAGATCTTCCTGGCGGCTCAACGACAACTTACTCTTAGATACAGTGTGTGCTCAAGACATCCTCCGGACCATACAGCACTTTATTGCAGACCACGCACACGACGACACTAACCCTCTTACGAAATGGGAGGCCCTCAAATGTGTCCTTAGGGGCAAGTTTATTCAGCACGGCTCTAGGCTTAAACATGCACGCACGGCAGAGATAACCAGACTGTTAGCTTTAATAGCTTCATTGGAAGAGTCCCACAAACAATCCCCTGTGGCCAGGATTCATCTTGAGCTGGTTAATGCCAGGCGGGACCTCCTGCAAATCTTTTCAGAACGTTCCCTGGTGGCTAGGGATAAGGGGCGATTCACCCATTACTCCCAAGCCAACAAGTGTGGTAGACATTTGGCCCATACCCTACAACCTCAGCAAGCCCGAAAACATATCCCCTTTATTCACTCCCCCTCCGATGGTAAATTGAGTTCCAACTTAGCCATAGCCGATGAATTTCATAAATACTATTCCAATTTATATAATCTGTCCTCCCAAAACCCCTCTCCTAGGTCCCCCCTGTTTGGCTCCGAACAGGACATGTCTTCCTATATTCAAGAAACCTCCCTCCCCCCCATACCATCCTCGGATGCTGAGGAATTGGAGTCCCCACTTTCTGAGGCAGAATTCCTATTAGCCATCAAAGAACTCAAAAATGGTAAAAGCCCAGGACCTGATGGGTTCTCTTTGCGCTTTTACAAGAAGTTTGCTCCTCAGCTTGCCCCCTTCCTTGCAAATGCCTTTAACGCCATTAATGATAATCTCTCCCCCTCTTCGTCCTTGCTTCATGCCCAGATTGTGGTGATTCTGAAACCCGGTAAAGACCCCTCCTTATGCGCCAATTATAGGCCGATTTCCTTACTCAATATAGACTTGAAATTGTTCGCCAAGATCCTGTCGAAGCGTCTTTCCCCATTAATACCTGACATCATACATAGGGACCAGGTGGGTTTTGTCCCTGGCCGAGAGGCGTGGGACAACACCACTAAAACTGTTCATCTTATAGCATACGCTCACCGTAATCGGGTGCCGGCCTGCCTCCTCTCCTGTGATGCAGAAAAGGCCTTCGACAGGGTCAGCTGGCCGTTTCTCCAAGCCACCCTCACCCAAATAGGACTAGGACCTAAGATGCTCTCGCGCATTATGGCCCTGTATGCTACGCCCTCCGCCTCTATCTTAGTAAATGGTACTCACTCGCGTACATTCACGATAGCTAATGGTACCAGGCAAGGATGTCCCCTTTCTCCTCTCCTTTTCGCTCTTGTTATAGAACACTTGGCCCAGGCCATCAGAGCAAACCCGAGCATAAGTGGTATTCAGACCCCCTCCTCACATTGCAAACTCTCCCTATATGCTGACGACCTCTTGCTTTATGTGACACAACCCCACATTAGTATCCCATCCATCCTAGCAGAGATCAACCGCTTCGGACGGCACAGTAATTATAAGCTTAACATCTCCAAAACGGAAGCCCTCAACCTATCACTTCCACATCATACCCTTTCCTCCCTCAAGACTAATTTCTCCTTCCAATGGCAGGCGACATCCATTTCATATTTAGGTACGTCCATCCCAACACGCGCGGCGGATATCTATACTCTGAATTTTGGCCCTCTGCTCACTAAGATCAGACGTCTAACTGAGAACTGGATGGACAGACCGCTCTCTTGGTTTGGTCGCATGAACACCCTAAAAATGGACATACTCCCCAAATTATTGTATTTATTCCAAGACCTCCCCATTTCCCTCCCGTCCGCATTTTTCCGCACCTTGCGCTCTTTGGCTATACGCTTCGTATGGCAGGGGAAGCACCCCAGATTGAATCATAATCTTTTATGCACCACCATCTCTAAAGGTGGAATGGGTCTGCCGGATTTTGAGCTTTATCATTCCTCAGCTGTGTTATCATGGATCCTGGAGTGGTTCCCCCACCCCTTTGTCAAAGCCGCTACCCCGGTGGAACAAGACTTGTCCCCGTTGGATCTTCGGGCCCTCCTATGGGGTTTTGAACATACTCCGGGGTCTTTCGCTGCATTATCTCCCCTCACCAGGGATGCTCTGGTGCTTTGGTACCGCAAGAGAGAGGCCTATGCTTTATCTACTGAACCAAGCCCACTCACCCCATTATTTGACAACCCAGCCCTTCCGGAGGGCAGGTCCATCCACACACTTGACGGCTACGACAGAGCTTCCTGGCCCACGGCACGACAATTCGTTGACTCCGCGCGGGGTACCTTTAAGCCAAACCATAACTCTACGTCTTCCCACTTGACTTGGCTCACCCGACTACACCTGACTTCCTATTGCAAAGGACTTTACGAATCCGCACAGATCCATAGACCCCTGACCAGTTTTGAACAAATATGTACACTTCCTGACACCCCCCGCCATACCCTTTCCTTGACCTACAAATTGATTCTAGACCACACTCATGACTCCTTACCTAAATTTACAAAAGTTTGGTCGAAGGGGCTTGGGAGAGACATTACAGAGGTAGAATGGAGTAAAGCCTTTCTCTTTACCCACAAATCGTCTATCTCTAGCTACTCCCAAGAAAAAAACTATAAGGTGATTGCCAGATGGTATCGAGTCCCGACCACCCTCAGGATCATGTACCCCTCAGCTGCGGACACCTGCTGGAGATGTAACTCGGCAACAGGTACATACAGTCACGTCTGGTGGGAATGTGAGGCAATTCGACCATTCTGGTCTCAGATTTTTCAAATTTATTCTGAGATTTATGATATGCCTCTTCAGCCTTCTCCTTTTATTGCCCTCCTCTCCATCCTACCGGGTACTGTCAAATTCCAAAAACACAATCTTCTTAAATTTTCCCTTAGCGCGGCTCGACGACTCATCTCTAGGCACTGGAAAACCACCTCCCCTCCTTCGATTGTAGAATGGGTGAATGAGATGAATACTAGTATGCTAATGGAGGAAATGATTGCCAACTCTCTAGACAGACATGCTAAATTCTCCTTTATCTGGAGTGTATGGAGACATTACTCAACTTCGGATAAGTTGAAGGATAGGCTCCCAATAGGGCCTACTCTCTGAGGCCTTACCAGTCCTCTACCTTCGGGTTCCCTGCCATGTCTGGATACCCTTCCATTGGTCCGCAGCTCGCTGTCCCCCTCGCCCCCCCCTTCTTCTCCTTCCACCCTTCCCTGTGCACTACACCCCCCTTCTAAACTCTAGATCTCCCTTTCTATCTTTATTTCTCCCTATCTCTTTCTGGGGCCTCCCCTAAAGTTATTTGGAGATTCTTTTACACGTATGCGGTCCTTTTTCTGTTCACACTGTCATCGCTTGTGAGACTTCACCAATAGGTGTTGGTATGGTGTCGTTTGTACAGATATTCATGTCATCCCCTAAAGACTCCTCCGATCCAGGATTGCAGTAGGATCCCACAGGGGCATCCTGGTCGGACGGAGTGGATAATGTATCTTCAGACGACACTGTTTGATTTGTGTATTACTTCACACCTCTTCTCATGAGCTAGTTGTTATTTGTATACCTGTATTGCCGTATACATGCTGTAACGGGAGATTACCCCTTACTTATCGGTCCAGGTTGCCTCTTGCTGGGCTCCTGGATTTTTGTATTTTTTCTGTACAGTTGAAACTTTGATAAACAATAAAAACGAATTGAACCTAAAACTTTGACTTGCAAGGAATCGGTGAGTGTTACATAACATCCCCCCTGACGGTATGATTTAAAACCAGAGGATACATGACTGAATGGCTGTTTGGCTTATGAATACACCAGACAGTGAGTCCTCAAAATCTTACCTGCTGTTTCCATGCTGTTATAGCTGGTCATCTGCCCTGAAATCCCAGGCTTTGTTCATGGTTACCTCCACTGATGCAATATGTGAGAGATCGAGTCAGTTTGTGCAATAAATGTGTTGGTTATCATTTCATTCCAAGAACAGTATCCTGCTAACGTATCCAGATGTACTAGTATCTTTAATTGATTGACTGTGCCTTTTACTCTTCATTTGTATCCAAGGTTAACTACCTAAATGAATGGAAACTCAGTAGCTTGGCAAATACCGGAACTGTGAATATTTCCTATTGGATAAACTAGTGGGTGGACGATTGTGGTGTGTATGGCAGGTTGGGTGGCCACCCTTGTTCATAGTTTAAGACTAGTCTGATTTTAATATTTGGTGATAGGTGTTGTGAGTTTTTTCTATAATTATATGTGCATCACTATTTAATTGCGGTTTACAAAATAAAGTCTATATGTATCCAATCTATTAGTTCCTTGTTGAAGAATTCTGTTTGGAGGACTGTCAAGTCCTTATACTCTCCCCTTTTTTCTATATGCGTTAAAATTCAGAGGAACTAACCTTGGGTGAACTCTGTGTACTACAGATGTTTTCCCCATTACCACACTAGGTTATGTTGCCAGTTAATGAGGGGGATCCATAAGCAGGAATAAATGCACCCGATCCCCGGAAATAATATAGTGGATGAGCTCTTTGTATACCTATCCTCTTGTTCTTTGTATGCTATTCGTATGGGATAATACTTCCCTTCTAGGTATTGCTCTCCAAAACTGCAAAACTCACATACACCTTAATCACCCTGTTTTTTATATTTATTTTTGGGGGGGGCGGCCTGTGGAATATTGCCAAGCCATTTTTTGAGTCGGATTAACTCTTGTGAGGTCCCCATTGTTTATAAAATCTGTGATCTATGGATACATCTAGTTGATCTGCCCATTATGGCATATCTCCTGGATGAGGCAATAGAAAAGGAGATCAGCTCGGCGTTCTCTCGTGACCCATTGATACCTGATGGGGTGATGATTCACTGAGAAAACTCTTTAGAAACCATAAAAAACTCACTATAAAATATCTTAATCGTAAATGGGATATTTCATCTCTGAGATCACACATAGAACATAAAATCATACCAAGTGGTCTCAGAGAGCGAATTATCCCCGCTGGTCACCTCCACACTCCTCCTCCACATTCCACGGTGTTTAGAACAATGGAAAAAATGTTGTTTGACCCACGGAATAGACACCTTACAAATGATTGTTGATGAGGAACTTATGCAATTAGAAGAAATTAAACTGGAAATAGATAACAGTGTGAGTCTATTAGAACCATTCAAGGCTGACCGGAGCTTTGAAAAAAGCAATGACCTTCTTAAAAAAGAGGTTGAGAGACTCCAAAAAACTTTGAAAACCAATAAACAAGAACGTTTTAGGCAAAATCTGCTAGACTGGGAGAAGGGAGTTATCTTTGATCCTACCATCCAAAGAGGACAAAGTAGATCTCGGAGGGGAAGGGGTTCTAAATCTAGAACAAACCCATCCATATATACCTCATCTGATAGTGAACCAGATCTACCTGAAGTTGGTGTAGCTAAATCGTTTATTTTTTTAGACCCAAGGGGGGACCAGGGGGAAGGACCAGGCCCCAAAAAAAGTGGGAAAAACAAAACATCACAAAAGGGGAAACAAAACACACAGATTTACGACCCCAGACAGGGAAACACACACGACGAAGACAAACACAAACGGGAATTAAGATCAAGATCACACAGAAAATAACAGATATTGTTAGCCCATTAACTAATAATTCTGAACCTGATCTACCGACTGATATGAGGGTAGTCAATTTGACGGAATTCCCATTGAATGAACACCACCTATTACTCCAACAAAGGGGACTATCGTTCTCACCCAAATCAGTGATGAGTGAATTTGAGGTTTTTAAAGACATTAGCCTTTTTCTAAGAAAATTAGTATTCAAATGCTGGCATAGCCAGCGAGACAAGAACATTGAAATGACTGATATTAGCAAGGAAGAACAAGAAGCCCTTGATAATCTAGTTTCTCTTTTAGAAGAGAATGATGATACTGACTTTGAGTTTATAAATGAATCAGAGTCGGATTGCCCTCGCCAAACCAATCTTCCAATCAATCGTTAAAAATGCCACCTTTGGCTAAACATCGTTGGATTTTTTTATTTTTGGAACAAGTAAGGACTTGTCCAAAGTTAATTGGAAGTGGAGGGGTGTGAACAATCTGTCTAAAATAAGAGAATGGCACTCAGCCAACTTGAGGAGGCAAGTGACATAGTGATCAAAAATAGTGACAAAGGGGGAAACATGGTTTTACTCCCCCAGGTCATCTATGAAAAAGAAATTATGCGTCTACTCAGTGATCAACAGACATATTTGAGACCGGAATTAAATCCCTTTCAGGAGATTGTAAATGGACTGAATTTCAAATTGAGTTTTGCATATGAGGAGAAACGTATTACTAAAAAGGAATTTGAATATCTCAGGGTGGTAGAGTTCAATACACCAACGTTCTATATCATCCCTAAGCTCCACAAGTCTACCACCAATCCCCCAGGTAGACCTATTGTGTCTGCCATTAAGGGACCCTTGGAACGAGTTGGTAGACTTGTGGATGCACTAATTAAGGACATGGTGGTAGAACTCCCATCATTTATACAGGACACAAGAGATTTCCTTGAACATCTTGAGGATGTTGTTTATCCCCCTGGGGCCTATTGGTGGGGATCGACGTGGAGTTGCTCTACACGTCGATTCCCCATGAGTGGGGTCTCAGGGCAGTCGACCATTTCCTGCATCAAAAATGTCCCCGTCTAGCGGCCCAAAATGAGTTCATAGTTGACACACTTAACTTTATGTTAACTAACAATTGTAAGAACTATAAACAAATAAGAGGCACGTCTATGGGGGCACCTAGGGGCACCGGCCTATGCGTGCCTCCATCTAAGCTTATGGGAGGAGCAAATAGTATACGCTTCGTCAATGTACCTTAAACACTGTCGTTTATGGCTAAGGTTCATAGATGACGTGATTATGCTATGGAGTGGGACACCCCAGGAACTCATCCAATTCATGAAGGAACTTAATGTGAACAATAGAAATATAAAGTTAACATTTACATGGCACCAACAGACTCTATCCTTCCTTGATCTATCAATATCGGTCATTAATGATAAATTAACAACAAAGACATTTAGGAAGGACACTTGTCGTGGAAATACAGGTTGTATGCAGAGCACACAGCCTATATTTCCTGTGCTAAACATGCACACACTTCAGATATCATCTTTTTGCAATAATGCTATCTTTAGGCTAAGTTCCACTCACCGTTCATCAGTCACATCCATAACCTGAAGCAAGCATTACACAGCCAGCTCTGTTCTCATCTCAGCCTCCCAGCATAGTGTGCCTGGGAGCAGTGTCTCTCGCTATTTTATTAAAATCCCCACAGGATTAAAATCACAACAGGAAGTGATGTCACAGCATGTGATCCTCACTAAAGAAGTTACCAACAGGAAGTGAGGTCACAGCATGTGACCTTCACACAGGGATAATGACAATACAAGGGCATCCCTTCCAACAGGGAATCCTATACAATGCAGTACATGAATACCACTCAAGAAATATAGCTTAAAGGATTCAATACAATAATACATACAATGAATACAATAACACATGATGGCTAACGTCTTATGGGTGTGTCCGGGCAGGGAAAGCGTGTATGCTCCCAGCAAACAAAGCCGTATTGATTTAAAACATGGACGCCTTCCCTGACTCTGACAACACTCACAAGCTCTCATATTACCGTTGATAGGAACCCTTTTTCTGCGCTATTCCATAGAATAACACATATTCAGATTATACTATTATTGAATGGGGGAGGGAGGCTATCTGCAGACGCGCGCTACGAATCCCAATCAATGTTGATCAGACACAGCAGAGACAAGAGCACGCATCTGCCTATAACCAATGATGTCGTTGCAGAGCGAGCATATCCCCTCCTCAACGATCGTCCGTGCTAATGCACAGAGGGCCCCCGTCGGTGGACATATCCGCACCCTGCAAACATCACACTCCAACCTCAAGACGTTTTCCCCTACCAGACGGGATTCAACCAGCCTCAGACTGCCCCAGCCAGCTCTTTAGAGCGGGCTGCGGAAGTACTAACACTGGGTGACACTATGACAATACATATTAAATACATCTTCATAAAAATCTCCACAACAGTCCTCCCTTTTTTGTCATATGCACCCCATGTGTCCATCGATGAAACTTGATCTGCTTCTTACACCTGGAAATTAATCAGTCCTTAGTCCATAAAAAGGAAAACACGGCTTGACATGCATGACTTATAAAGGAGGACACGACATGGTGAGCTGTAGTAATCGGCGATCCGTCTGTGATCCTCTGTGTCTTGTATGTGGGTCCGGCTCTGGGGCGTCTCATCAAGGAAACTCTGGTCACGCGTCAAATCAGGCAACAGGAGCACCTCGTCACGAGATAGAAAGAATAGAAATAAAAACGACATGAGTATATATATTCCCACATCTTTTAACCAAGATCCGCTGTAAAAATAAAAATTAGATCCCCAAAGATCCCCAGACCCTTAAAAGGACTCCCAACCTTCACTTAGCTACAGCTCTGGCTTCAACAGTTACATGAAGAACCCTATCCTTAATGGATGAGAATTGTTCAATCGTATCCCAAGCTCGAGCCCCCCACCTTGTACATGCAGGACACCATGCCAGACCTGGTCGGGGTTGGTGAACAAATCCCTTCTAGCTGTCCCTGCCACTCTTAATTTCTCGCGCCATCAGATCCTCGCGATCGGCCACGAGATAAGATGCTGGGACAGCTTCACCATCACGCATGAACCTCTTGCTTTGGGGGAATTACCTTTATAAGCTGCAGATCCACAGAAGCACCAAACTAAAGTTCAAACACATTTGTGGGCTGCCTAGATACCCAAACCGACAAGAGGCAGAGCCATTAAAACTAACCAATTTTACCCTCTAAAAATGCATCGTTAGATTCCATTGACAAGTGTCTGTTTGGAGTCTTCACCAGTCTGTCAAAACTCCTCATACCCATAATAACATCATAAATGGCATGTACCTCTGTCATCGCTGGGGACTAAAACTCGGTGAAGACTCAGAACAGACCTAGCAATCGGTCATGTTCGCTTTCTGAGCTAGTCAGGAAATACAGTTTAAATAACAACTTGGGATGCTTTTCATCGTTACCCTTGCTAAAATTTACTAAACAACAAAAATATAAATAAACAAAGATACTCCTCATTCTTTGGTGTGGTTGAGCCGCTTCTTGCAGTGGCTGGCGTGGTCTCATCCCTCAAGATTCTTTACAACGACCCAGTCACCTGGTTGGAAAGAATGTAAACTGAATATTGTGTCAGGGTCCAGGAGGGACTCGTGAACCCTGTGGTGGACATTTTGAAGTTCATGTCACAGCGATCGCACCTCCCCCATCAGCCAAAAATATAAGTGACAGCTAATGAGGAAAGTACGACTCTGGTTTTGATTGACCTCCAAACAACCCTCATATGACAATAACCCAGTAATCGTGACTGTGGTCACTGCATAACCTGTGCGTGGCTTACAATACCTGGAACCATTGACAAAAGGTTCTTAGCATCTGGGATGGGAACCTACTTCACCAGACTGCTGCTTGCGGTTTCAAATTCTATCAAAGAAAGACAGTCTTGGCACAAACTTGGTTAGAATTACAGAGGTTATTATTAGTTTGAAAAAAACTGTCATTCTTACATTTATCACTTCTCCCCTTATTTTCTTCCTCATTACAGACTGAAGGAAGAAATGCGTGGTGCAGGAAAAAAAAAAAGAAACAATGAAATAGCCTATGATACTTTTACCTCCTTGGACTCGTATTTATCCATATGTACAGCTGTCTACATACACCTGTTCTCTATGTACAAACTCCTTGGACCTGAAAAATACTTATAAGCAAAATCATTACTCTATCCTTCATATTTAACCTGCAAAGAATGGAAAACAATAATGACATTCCTGTACATTGGTAAATTGTCAATGACATTCTTTCAAAACCAATTCAAACAAAACCCTCTGTAACCCTTACTTTTCTCGTTCCTACAAAAATACAACAGCCGCGACGCATCGGAGGATCGCCACGGTAAGTTCGAACATATTCACGTTACTACATACAAACACTCAGATACAAACGTGGGGGAGATACTTCATAGTTTCCAAAACCAAAAATGAAAAACAAAAACAGCCAGAATTCTCCCTTCACTCTTTCAGCAATAGAAAAAAATACAATGGGAAAAACACGAGAGCAGCTCGAGAACCTTGCATGGACCAGCCATACAAAGTTCAAACAAACGGGCATGAGACTACACCGTTCCTCCATCAATACACTCATCATTACAGATTTCTGAAGCCGCAGCTCAACTACATCCACTCCAGAGGGATACCCAAAATAGTATCCTTGGACCACCTATGTTAATCTTTTTGGGGTTCAAAGGCCTTTGCCCCAAAACTAGGCTTTGTGCACTGTGTGACCGTCTGACTGTGGGAAGCCTCCATTTGTTCCCTTTGCACAGACCTCCTTGTGTCCATGGCGATTCGAATCGGCTTATCGTCTTAAACCTGCGTCCAGGTTGAAACTGTTGCACCCATTTCGGAGAGCACCGCCCGGTGTCTTCTTATATGGTGGATTGAAGAACTACAACCACTATCTGGTCAAGTCCTCCAACTAGAAACCCTAACTGAGGCATCAACTCTATGGCTTGTTGTCCCAACACTTTTGGAACTACAGCAACAACCACAGATCAACCCCCGAATTAGGCCTCTACCCCTCACAGTGCATGCATACACAAGCATTTTCCGCTATACACCCATACACTGCGTTGCCAGACTAAACCACACAGAACACTTACGCCAGTTTACCACCTGCAGAACAATGTGACTTCTCTCTGTATCTAGATGATAAAACAATGGTGATGCCCCCCTGTTTTGCTCTCTACCCAAAACTGTATTACAGTACAAAACTGGAACAAAATATAAAACACTTTTAAATGCAAAAATGCTTTCCATTTTCCTTCCAAATACAAATCTCATTGCCCAACCTTTCAGACAACCCCAAGCTCCTCCCACCAACTTCCCACTGATAAATAAAATGCTGAAAAGAAACTTCCGGTTACATGCTCAGCTCTCAAAAAAACCAAACTGGTTTATTTACATATCAATTGTTCAGGAAGAGGGAGGGGGAGGGGGAGCCCAGCCACATTGCTGTGTCTATTAAGAAAAAAATCCATGGCTAAACATCATATAAATTTCAACAATTTAAAAAAAAAAACCTTTGTCAAGGAAACGATGGAATAAACCCCCCTTTGCAAATGGGAGGGAATCCCCCCCGACCCACATTCCCTGGAAGTCAAACCATAAGTTGGGACTCAAATACAAACTCCTGGCAAAAGATGGCTATACAGTACAAGTTTCAAAAACAATAAATTGCCTTCTGGGAAACTCCCAAATATTTAAACATAAAAACACGCCATTGTACAAAAACTCTGTTAGTTTTACAATCTATCAAAATTCAGTGTGGAGTTTATACTTAAAAACGAAATCCAATACAAAAACCGCCGCTCATATACTGCAAAGTCAGCTGACCCTGCAATAGCTTACATTCACTTAAATGAAAACAGAGAAATCCCCATCCTAACACCATCTGCATGGAGTTTGCATGTTCTCCCTGTGTCTCACTACTCTCCCCAGCAGTGCACAGGTCAAACTGTAAACGCATAAAACAGGACAAAACTGCGCCAATCAACAAATGCCAATACAGCATATTCAGGGGCCGTGTTTGCTAAACTGGATCTTCCTATCTCAAACTGTAAACGTCTCGCAAAATGGCCGACAAGCCAGGACAACAAAATGGTGAATGACCACCGCACACCTCATGGACAACAACAAAAATGGCGCCATTAACGCATGCAATTTTTCCCGCCAAAACCAGCATGGGACATCACAATGAACACCACATGGGTTCCCCCACACAAAGAAAAACACAAATGGCCTCCAGATTCCAACGCAGAAAAGACCGCACCAAACATCAAAAACTGAGAAATTCCACCAGCAAAATAGCCGACGAATGCCACAGCATGGTCACATGATATCACACCCAAAGGAAAGGTGGCTGCACCTTCCCTTATAGGATACCCACAGGCTAAGGAAAAACTGCGCCTCAAAATGGCAGACAAACCACAAGGCTAACAAAAGCCAAGAATGGCGCCATTAACGCATGTATTTTTTCCCCGCCAAAACCAGCATCTCTTTAAAAGAAAATCAAAAATGTTTTTCTCCACAAAGACAGACTACACTTGAGATTCACACTCAACCATAGACACACACTCTAGGCTACTTCAACTTAGACCCTTTGGCCAACTAAACAGCACATTCAAAAAAATGTAAGTTACATAAACAATATTAAAAACATATTAATTTCTCTAAGTTAATATACTCTGAGATATTCACCACACACACCACACACATACACATGTTGCCTGCATGCCTGTTCAGAGTTCCCTTCCCTTAGGGCATAGCCCCAGCAACACAAAGCAGTGGGCAAGCCCTTCCCCTATTCAAGCACATGGCTCAATGCAGCGGCCATCAATAACAATGCAGCCAAATACTCTAACAGCAAGCAGCTTCCCCACATAAACATCCAGGCTCATACGATCGGATTCACAGACACACGCGCACGATCGGATTCGCAGACATACACACATGCAGGCATGATCGGATTCGCAGACATACACACACGCACGCATCTCTCGTAGACAGACCTACAGCATTATTTCAAAAAGACGAAAAATGTGTTCTTTTACAGAGCAGAGCCCCCACACATCGGGTCGTAGGTCCACTCTCCCCCCCATCTCGACCTGATGTCCAAAGGGGCTCTATCTAGTCCCTTCAGAGTCGCCATCCTGTCGTGGAAATACAGGTTGTATGCAGAGCACACAGCCTATATGTCCTGTGCTAAACATGCACACACTTCAGATATCATCTTTTTGCAATAATGCTATCTTTAAGTTTGCTAAGTTCCACTCACCGTTCATCGGTCCCATCCATAACCTGAAGCAAGCATCACACAGCCAGCTCTGTTCTCATCTCAGCCTCCCAGCATAGTGTGCCTGGGAGCAGTGTCTCTCGCTATTTTATTAAAATCCCCACAGGATTAAAATCCCAACAGGAAGTAATGTCACAGCATGTGATCCTCACTAAAGAAGTTACCAACAGGAAGTGAGGTCACAGCATGTGACCTTCACACAGGGAAAATGACAATACAAGGGCATCCCTTCCAACAGGGAATCCTATACAATGCAGTACATGAATACCACTCAAGAAATATAGCTTAAAGGATTCAATACAATAATACATACAATGAATGCAATAACGTATGATGGCTAACGTCTTATGGGTGTGTCCTGGCAGGGAAAGCGTGTATGCTCCCAGCAAACAAAGCCGTATTGATTTAAAACATGGACGCCTTCCCTGACTCTGACAACACTCACAAGCTCTCATATTACCGTTGATAGGAACCCTTATTCTGCGCTATTCCATAGAATAACGCATATTCAGATTATACTATTATTGAATGGGGGAGGGAGGCTATCTGCAGACGCGCGCTACGAATCCCAATCAATGTTGATCAGACACAGCAGAGACAAGAGCACGCATCTGCCTATAACCAATGATGTCGTTGCAGAGCGAGCATATCCCCTCCTCAACGATCGTCCGTGCTAATGCACAGAGGGCCCCCGTCGGTGGACATATCCGCACCCTGCAAACATCACACTCCAACCTCAAGACGTTTTCCCCTACCAGACGGGATTCAACCAGCCTCAGACTGCCCCAGCCAGCTCTTTAGAGCGGGCTGCGGAAGTACTAACACTGGGTGACACTATGACAATACATATTAAATACATCTTCATAAAAATCTCCACAACACACTGCAGCTAACAATCTTCTCTTTGCGGGTAGTCATCATCCCAGGTCACTGATCCATGGAATTCCCTTTGGTCAATTCCTACGAATCAGACGGAACTGTTCCTGTGATGATGACTTCCAGACAGAGGCACATCAGCTGTATGGCAGGTTTAGAGATAGGGGTTACTCCCACAGTTGCTTGAGAAAAGCAAAAAAAAGAGCTTTCCAGACAGACCGAAAGGATCTGTTGGTCAAAAAGAAAAGACAGGACAAAAAGAAGACCCTATCACAGGCCCCCATTAGAATTATAACTAAATATGCGGCACAGTGGGAGCAAGTCAGGAGCATTCTAAGCCATCACTGGCATATTCTTTCTGAAGTACCCATATTGGGTGACTTTGTTGGTGATCGCCCCCTCCTTACCGCTAAAAGATCTCGGAATTTAAAGGACAGTTTAGTTCAATCAGAATACCAAAAACCAGTTAAAACCAACTGGTTAACTGACTTGCCCCCACTGAAGGGCATGTTCGCCTGTGGCAGGTGCTCAATGTGCAAATTTGTTGATCGTACGGACGTGTTCGCCAGCTCGGATGGTACCAAGAATTTCAAAATCACCAACTTCATAAATTGTTTAACTACTCGCGTTATATACATGTTATCCTGCCCTTGCGGGAAAATTTACGTGGGAAAAACAAAAAGACAGTTGAAAATCCGAATTGGTGAGCACGTCCAGACCATCATCCAAAAAGATGATGAATGACCACTTTCGCTACATTTTCTGAGATACCATGGGGGTAAACCTGAAGGTTTAACCTTCAAAGGGATCTATCGTCTGAATCTGCCCCATCGTCGTGGCGATTTCGATAGGATCCTGCATCAAAAGGAGAAAATGTGGATATTTAATTTGAATAGTATGCAGTCGGTGGGACTCAACAATGAGTGTAATTTATCAGTATTTCTTGAGCCGCAATTGGACCGTCGATGTCCCCGCAAATTTTTATTGATTGTCATCAATTTCTGTACCGGCGGGCATACTAATGATAATTAAATATCCACACTCCTGATTTCTTGACTAAGCAGGCTCCCCCTGATGCCGATTTAGTCTTCTATATAGTAAATGATTGAATACTTTCAATCTGTAATTGTCACATCTTGGGAATTGTTTCCATTTCCCTCTATCAACTCTAATGCCGCGTACACACGATCATTATTCACGGCGGTTAAAAAACCACCGTGAATAATGACATTAAAAACAAGGGAACGGCTTGTTCCCCACACACATAATTTTCTCTCTTGTCGAAAAAAACGACCGTCTGTGGGCTCCGCGGC